>QLTV01000391.1:1183712-1204409 GCA_003457575.1 Thermophis baileyi
TTCTTCTTTCTTTCTTTCTTTCTTTCTTTCTTTCTTTCTTTCTTTCTTTCTTTCTTTCTTTCTTTCTTCTTTCTTTCTTTTTCTTTCTTTCTTTTTTCTTTTTTCCTTTTTCTCTTTTTTCATTTTAAATATTAATTTTTAATCTGTATTAAAACTATATGAAAAAAATAATGGAAGTATAAAAGGCTGCTTTATTTTTGCAGCACATACAGTATAGGTATCTGGGGATAGATAGCTAGGTTTTCTGCTTTATTTTTGCAGCACATACAGTATAGGTATCTGGGGATAGATAGCTAAGGTTTACTGAATAAACATGTTTTCTTTACCCACACAGAAAATGCTACGTAATTGCAACAGACGTCTGGAATATGAAATATTTTTCTCTATCCCAAATTCTTTTCACTTTGCAAAACATATATTAACCAGGGCCACACATAATATACTTTGGATACTTCCTCTAAAGCATTTTCCCAAACTTTACATTATATTCCAATTTTTAATGTAGCTTATGTTAACTAAATGTGAAGGAATCATATTATTATTTTTTCTTTCTGTATTATTATTATTTATTTCTATCGTTATCTTTTAGTTAACACACATACCAATAGCTAAGTTAAATGTATATATGTACCTAATCCACATATTTCAGGTTGAAAGTTAAAAATATTTCAAAACACATTTATAATACATTATCCATTGCTTGATACTTTTCTCCATCTCTGATTAAAAGAGGGCTTCCACCCTGATGGGTAATAGGAAACCAATAGACTTTACTGCTTTCCAAAATCTTAGCAGAAAAGGGATTGTCTTAACCATGGCAGATAGAATGAGGGCCTAATACCAAGAAGGGTAAATAAATACAAATAAATAAATAAATCATATTTATTTACTGGAATAAGTGGAATAAGTAGAAGGATGTCAAATCAATCAGTTTATTTTCTAGATACATTTAGCATGTAATGTTCTGTATTTCCATATGGGACATATCAGTAGTAAGTTAGTATTATTATTTACTATATATCAACCCAACAAGTATTAAAACACAGGAAAAAAATGTAGATTCCCCCCTCTGCCCCAAAAATTCAGTGAAAATGTTTCAAGGCAATGAAAAGAGAGGAAAAGAACGTTTGCCATGAGAAATTATTTATTTTATATAAGTTGCTCATTAAAACAATATGGCCATAAAAAGATATTTAACACCTAAGGTAGCCCACAGGCCTAAGTTCACACTCAGAAGATGACTGGTTTAGCAGTTGAATCCTGACAAAAGAGGGAACGTTGAGAAATGCTTAACTTTGCATCTCAGACCTTGCTGGTGCTTTTGATGTCATTGGCTGCCATTTAAAGCAGTTGCCTTACTTTCTTGGATGGAAGGCCAATCTTAGAAATAGACTACTTCAAAAGGAAGTCTATTGTGCTTTGTAATGATATATTGTTAGAACTAGGTATGTAGTTACTGTACGGTATATAAATAGCAGTCATGATGATGTATACCACAGTGGTATACTGTGGTATACTGTGTATACTGTGTATACTGACATAAAATAGCAATAGGGTTGTGGTAACCAGAGGTGGGTTCCTGCTGGTTCAGACTGGTTCTATAGAAAGGTAAGTCGTATTTTTTACATAATGACCAGTGGATTAGTTTAGCAACTCGGTTATGTCTAGCTTTGTAATCAGTTTGCGCAATTTTGCTGCACTCACATATTAAATGTGAAACAGTTTCAACTTTGTCATTGCAAAGTCAGCAGTTTGGATTGTCGGTGGTTTTTTGTATCTTCGCTTTCATGGCATTAGTTTGTAGTGCTTGTTTTTGAGCAGCGAGTATTAAACCTTCCGTTTCTTTCTTGATGGTTCCCATCTTAAGCCATGCCCATGTCAAGTTGTTATCACATTTTCCTTCAATGTTTTTCAAGTGCTGTCCATGCAAAGCTTTGGTTTTCCATCTATTTAATCTGTCATTTAGCTGTTTTTCCTTATATTCTGCCTTTGTTTCCGTTGTTTTAATAATGTTCTCCATTTTCACAGCCTGCAGCAATTTTTCTGTACTTTGGTTCACATAGTCATTCAAACTTTGCTTTCCTTCTTCTTCAGTTTGATGGACTTGCAATAGCTCTCTGCCACCTATTCTTCTTGGCAGGTACAGCCTGTCGTCGTCACTTTGTGGATGTAAAGCGTGGTACATATTTAAAAGTTTATGCATTTTCCGGTCCAAATTTTCCAGTTCAGCCAAAGTCCAGTTGATGATTCCAGCTGGGTAGTGTATCACTGGAACTACCCATGTATTAATGGCTTTAATTAAGTTTCCAGCATTCAGTTTTGATTTTAATATTTTGTGGAACCTCCTTTTGCATTGACTCTTTGACTTTTCCATTCAAGATGTTATCTGCTTCCAATATGCCTAGGTATTTGTAACAGTCATCCTTTGCTAATGCTTTCACTATGCTTCCATTTCCCAGTTCTATTCCTTCTATTTTTTTTATTTTTATTATTATTATTATTATTATTATTATTATTATTATTATTATTATTATCTCTTTTATTCATTAAACATGAAACTCAGTCAACTGAACATTTATGAAGGTGTTGGAGGTGAGAAAGACCTGGAAGGTTTTTAGAGAGATCTCCTTCCCAAGCAATGGCAATGGGACAAAAATCAACATAATAGCTAAATTCAAGATGCTGAGCCAATATACTCCACGTTTTGAAATCTCCACCATACAGAAGTTCAGGAACAAGATTATTATTATTATTATTATTCACACAGTCAGCCAGATGTTCAGATTGGGTTTGGCATTTTTGTCTACCTATCGAGTCCTTACCAAGGACCTGGGATAGGCAAATTTGGATGTTTGGTGATGTTACAGATATTGTTGCAGGATGGAAGCTGTTCCAAGTAAAGCCTCCTTTTGCAATTGACTGATGGCAATTTTGTCAATGCCAAAGGTGTTCAAGTGGTGCTCCAGTTGTTTTGGGATTGCACCCAAGGCGCCTATTACTATTGGTACTACCTTTGCTTGCCTTTGCCACAGTTGTTCTCTTTCTAGTTGTAGATCTTTGAATGTTGTTATCTTCTCCAGTTCTTTCTCTTCTATTGTGCTGTCTCCAGGCACTGCCACATCCACTATCCAGACTTCTTTTGTCTTTCTTATTGACAATTGTTACGTCTGGGGTGTTATGTGGCAGGTGCCTGTCTGTTTGAATTCTAAAGTCCCAGAGCAATTTAACGTCTTCATTTTCTATGACTTTCTCTATTTTATGATCACACCAGTCCTTGCTTGCAGGCAAATTTTATTTTTTGCAGATCTTCCAATGTTGCTACTTTGTCATGCTGCTGCTTGTAGTCAGTCTGTGCGATCTTCTTGCAGCAGATTACCAGGTGGTCCACTGTCTCTTCAGCATAGCAAGCACTTACTGACTGTTGCTGTCTTCTCAATTCTGGCTTTATATGCATTTGTCTTTAAGTCTTTGGTCTTGTGCAGCCAGAATTATTCTGTCGGTCTCTTTCTTTAACTTTCCTGCTCTTAGCCATTGCCAGGTTTTGTTATTATCTGCTTTCCCTGCTATTTTTTTTAATGTACTGGCCATGTAGTGCTTTGTCTTCCCATGCTTCCATTCTGTTTTTCAATTGATCTTTCTTGTAGGCCAGCTTGGTCTCTCCAGTAGTCAGTAAGCTTATTGTTATTGTTATTGGTGGTGGTAGTCGTCGTCGTCATCGTCGTCATCGTAGTAGTAGTAGTACAAAAGTAGAATTTTGTGTATTACTTCCAGAGAACCCAACAATATACAGAAATGCTTATATTTGTGGTAAAAGTAAAAAATTTCCATTTTAGTGAATGAAACACACCAGAATTAAATTAAGGAAAACTATTTGTGTATGAATTTGATATGGGCATTTTTAAAAGCAAAGCAAACCTGATACACAAGTGGGTAAAATATACTGAAAGTTAGAAAGATGAGGGTCATTTTTCTGAGAAACAGCAAACATTCCTATCCTTTTTCTTATCAAATGTGTTAGCCCTTCGAGGTAGTCCAGACAAGCAGCACAAACCATGAATACTAATACTACCCTTATTGTAAGGTTACCAGTAGCAGAATCTTGAAAGTCTAAAAACTCCTCTCCTTTACTTTTACTTTCCTAAAAACTAGGGAGGGTCCCTCCTGGAAGCTTCCCGTGCCCTTTTTCCTTCTGTGGGCTGAGATAACTTCTGCATGATGGTTGTTAATGCTGAACGTCATTCCAGCACAAATCATTACAAAAGTCTGTTATAAACTCTGATCAAAACTATCTTGTATCAAATCAGTACAATAGTTTGTTTTTTGTTCTCAGGTTCAATACAAAATACATATATTGCAAGCATTTACAGTGTATCTTTAAAGTCATTCTTATTTTAGGATGAAAAACTCCAGAGACTGTCTCCTCTTACTGAAATCAAGATTGGGGTCCTTCTATAGGATGAAACCATTAGCTGTTCAGTAGATGGAAACAAGAAGGTGAATGTGTAGGTGTTGTAACACTGAATCTTTATTACATCTAATATAGAAAGATATGCTTGCATAGCATCGAATAGCAGCAGGCAAACCCCCTCCTTTTTTGCCAAGATATTTTTCCTTAGCTCTTTTTAAATATTATTTTTTAAAAATTCTTTAAAATTCTTAAAAATATTATTTTTCAAAGCATGCTATGCATTGAATATTTTCTTGTCTTCTTTGAAGTTCCACACTGAAAACAACTTATAAGTTGTTTCTAAATGGATAAACATAAACTTACTGTACTATGATCATTTTTCTGTTAATTTTTTAAATATATACTTTCATGTAACTGAATAGCACAGATACTTGCTGTTACGATTTTAAAGTGATAGTTGATAACTAGGCAACCAACACATGGTTATGTGGTCATTGCAGAAAATGGTGTCATGAAAAAAGTGCAGTGTTATTATTAGTAGGCAAAGTCTTTTTTAAAAGAGTCGACAATGTAGAAGAAACTTCTCAGACATCTTGTACAATTAGAATTATTGTTAGCCAAATTTCACTTATAGGTTGTGTTCATTATGCCATGAATATCCTTGAGAATGAGCAACCTCATTCATTTCCATCCAAGAGGAAATCATGTTGGAATGCTTTTACATTGCTAATTGGCACAATTTAATAATATTAGTGAAAATATATTTGGTTTAGTCCTGTTTTATGCTAAAGTCTGTAACTGAATTTGAGATGACTTTGCAGCTCAGTGCTTAATTATACTACTACTTTGGTTTACCATATGTTTTCTATAAAGAACCAGGTTATTATATGGGTGCTATATGATTGCCTGTCTGGAAGATGAAGACAAGGTGCAAAAGTATTTTTTAAAATTAATTTTCTTCAGAGGTAGGTAAGACTGAGGCCTGTTCTAGTTTGCTGGATGCGAAGAAACTTGACAATATTCGCACTGTATCTTTATCTTGGAATGCCTTTAATGTTGAAAGTCCTTTGGTGCAAAAGGTAGTATATAAAACATGTTAAAAAAATGTCTGGGAAAAATCTGAATGCAAAGAAAGGTGAAGAGGGAATTAAGGACAATGTGCTTCTGTACTCTACAGACCACAGAACAAATCAGCACTGTCAAAAATGAACTGTGAAGTTCTTAATATATGTTTCCAAGATTGAAAATAAAAAAAAATAGCCTTGATTTGGAAAATAAAATGTTATGAAATGGTGACAGACAAATACTGTGGAACTGTGAAATAAAAATACAAGCAGAAATTTTGATGAAGAAAAAATCCTGAAAAAGATATTAGCTCATTGGTAATATATTAAATTTTCTCAATATATAGTTCAGGTTTAATACTAAATCTTTATTTAATACTAAACCTTTTTGGCTAGTTTTTGCACTATTGTTATACAGAGGTTGCTGTTATTACTTCTGAAAACCATAATTATCATTAAATATTTCTGTGAGATAGCTTCATCGGTGGTGTCTCCTAAACGTATCTGCTTCTAGTTATCATATTTTTATTACCTAACCAATAGGTTGCCTGGACGGAAAAATCATTTCTGAGTCTCAGATGAAGATCTCAAATGAAGATTACTATGGAGCAATGAACTTCTTCTGTTTCACTCTTAAGCAACTCACCGCCACCCCTGCTGCCCTGAGGTTTGTTCTGATCTATTAATGTTTACAGGCTTTGGTTTCCAAGATTTTTCTTTACTTTTTCAGCTTTTCATTTATTTATTATTTTACATTATATGCCTAATATCTGCAGTATGTCTCACACTGAAATTTTACAGTACTAGCATAGCAGAAAAGCATGCCATGATTAAGCTGAAAAGTCTTTTTTATCTTGTAAGATTTTGGGGGGGGAATTGTAACTTGCCAAACAAGTAAAAGGATCCCTATATCCATATAGGTAATAATTACGCATAAATAATCTTTTTAAAATCTCATTCATCTTACTTATTAATATAAGGCTAAATTGTGTTTTAATAAAGGATATGCAAGAGAAGTTGAAGAAATGTATTTTGCATTCGATTTGCCTCATAAAATATTGCCATCTTCATTTGTAACCACACTATATATTTTTCTAATATCTATCTCTATTTATCTATATGACTTAATCACATAAAAATACAAAAAAGAGTAAGGCAGAACAGCCTGACTAGTAAGTAAATCATCTGTTTTCAATGGCCTAATATATATTATTTGTAATGGTTTATTTAACTTATAAGGCATTTTTTTCCCCTTTTTATTATGTTATAAAATTTGATGCATTGCATTGTTTCAATGCGATGATGTGTATATATAAGTAACAAAGTATTATTGTTTTCTATTATTTAGTTAGCTTAATCTTTGAAAATAAGTGAAGAGAAAAAGTATTATATCAATATTAATTACAATTTAGGATGTCACTATTGCAAATATAAAATTGTTTGAGTTTTTCATCCAGAGTATAATATTGAAAAAAAGAAAAGTTACAAATTATATCAAAGTATTAACCATATGATAAAGGTTTTGATAATAAGTTAATTATTTAATATTAAAGTATCCATTATGCTTTGTGTACACACACATTCACACACAATTTTCAAATGATGGGAAGTAATTGTTCCAGTTTATTTATTGAATCTCCCCTTGAGTTCTATATAAAGCTCAGAAAATTTAGAATAGGATCAGAGTGAATTATAATCAGAGAAATCCTATGAAGAGAAATTGAAGGATGCAAGTTGCCTTGGGGGAAAAGGACTGATGGATGAAATGATAGCACTCCTTGAATCCATGGAAGAATGTCAGAGTCAAAGAAAGGCAAGACCTATTCTTTCTCATTCCAAAATGCAGTACAGGGGACATTGAATTGTAAGTTACAGTAAAGCAGATTGTGATTGAATCTTAGAAAAAATTTCCTACCAGTAAAAGTAGTTTGACATAGAACCAACTAACCGAAGAAGATATGAACCTTACTTCGTTGCATGTGTTGAAATGGAGATTAAACACCATGTTTCTAGAATGTTTTAATTTGGATGTACAGAGTAATAGGTTGGACTTGCTTGCTGAAAGTGTCCCCTTCTAACTCCATAGTGATTCATACATCAATTATGGGCTCTTGAAAAGGATCCTTTATAGCAGTGATGGCGAACCTTTTTTGGTTCATATGCCAAAAGGGGGGGAGTGCAGGGGGGGGTCATGCATGCGCGTGCCCACACCCATAATTCCATGTGCCCCCCTGTGCATGTGCACATGACATCCCCCCCGCTCCTGGCACGCGATGGCATGCCCGTTTTTTGCTCTCCCCAGGCTTCAGAGCCTTTCTAGGAGCCTAGGGAGGGCAAAAACGGCCTTCCCCACCCCCCCCCCAGAGGTCCTTCGGAGGCTGGAAATATTCCGTTTGCCAACTTCCGCTTGGACCAGAAGTCCCATTTTTTTGCTCTCCTATTTCAAGTTGAGAAACGGGCCATTTCTGGCCTCCGGAGGGCCTCCGGGGGGGTGGGGAGTTGGCAAACGGGCCATTTTCTGCCTCCGGAGGGCCTCCGGGGGGGTGGGCAAGGCTGTTTTCACCCGCCCCAGGCTCCTAGAAAGGCTCTGGAGCTTGGGGAGAGCAAAAAATGGGCCTTCCTCACCCCCCCCTGGAGGTTCTCTGGAGGCTGGAAATGTTCCGTTTGCTGACTTCCGGTTGGACTGGAAGTCCCATTTTTTTGCTCTCCTATTTCAAGTTGAGAAACGGGCCATTTCTGGCCTCTGGAGGGCCTCTGGGGGGGGGAAGGCCGTTTTCGCCCTCCCCAGGCTCCCAGAAAGGCTCTGAAGCCTGGGGAGAGCAAAAAACCGGGACTTCTGGTCCAACCGGAAGTCAGCAAACAGAATGTTTCCGGCCTCCGGAGGACCTCCGGGGGGGGGGGGAAGGCTGTTTTCACCCTCCACAGGCTCCTAGAAAGGCTCTGGAGCTTGGGGAGAGCAAAAAATGGGTCTTCCCCACCCCCTCCAGAGGCTGGAAACAGCCTGTTTCCCGACTTACGGTTGGGCCGGAAGGCCCAAAAATCAGCTGGCCGGCGCGTGCATGCGCGCCAGACCTGAGCTCACGTGCCCACCGATATGGCTCCGCGTGCCACTTGTGGCACGCGTGCCATAGGTTCGCCATCATGGCTTTATAGCATTGGGTATTTCTTTTAACAATAGTTTTGAACTCCAGTAAATAAATGGATAGTTATAGTTTTAACTTCCTTTCTGAATTTTTTTAAAGTTATGCTCTATGTTAGTCACAAACAGCTGTTTAAATTTGAATTTATGATGCATTTTCACAATTACTAGGTAGAGTTATTTGAAGATACTTTCAATTTTACATCCAATTATTCCTACACTGTTAGTGGAAAGAACTATCTTCATAAAATTATTTCCAGTGTATTTTTCATTAGTCAATTTCAGTGGAGTATTGCATAAACATAATTTTATATACTTTGTAGCTCTCTAGCAGGACTTTCCCTTTTCTTTCTCTCCAAAATCTAAAAACCTAGTCTGGAAATCCTTCCTAACATTCTCAGTGCTGGAAGGACGAAAGGAAATTTGATCTATTCCTCACACTGATTCCAGCAGTGGATAGCACAGTTGGACAGAAACCTTCAGTTGCAAGTTAATATAATAATTAATAAGATATCCTCACAGAAAGCTTTAAAAAAGGCTTTGATTCAAAAAGGTGACAGGAAGGGTGGACCATTGAAGTGCAACCATAAGTGTAAAGTTCTATTCTTTAAAGTTCTATATAGTATTTGGCAAAGCATGACAGGATTTGCCTACCAGCCAAAGACCTGAAGTTCAAGACTATGAATGAGCTAATTCATTTTATTTTCAACACACCATTTGTATGTCCCCTTCTCCCAATTTAGATTTTTTTTTGTTGAAGTGATTCTTTGCATGCTCATGGAAATACCATTTACCCATACTTTTTGTCCTCTATACATATATAATTTATAAGTGCATATGGTATTTCTATTATTTTTTTATTCTTAAAAATATTTAATTCTAGCTTTTCAAGAGCGTTGTTTGAAAGAAAGAGGATGCAAACATTAAAAGACAAATAATAAATAATAAATACACATTTGGATTACAGTCATCCCTTGATATAATTATATCAACATCAAATAATCTCTTTTATCACTATTTTATGTATGGCCATATTCAATTATAGCCTAACACTTATTTTTGCTCTTTTAGCTAATCCATCAATATCAATATATCATGATTAGAGCTAGGTACAATAGATATTAAAGTAGCCTAAGCTTTAAGACTTAACACTGATAATTTACTGGGTTATAAAACATATTAACTGCTACCAGCACCTTTTCCTCCTAAGAACAAGGGATAGCAAATTTGGCAAAAAGAGCACAGGATACAGGAGAGAAGCTTTGAGATAAGAATGGAGCTTCCTTAAATCTTTTCAGGAAGTGATTGGGAACCTCTGCAGGCTGGTCTTTGACCATAATAACAATAGCAATCACACTTAGACTTACAAAGTTACAATGCATTCAGAAAGTATTCCGATGCCCTTCACTTTTGTCAATTTTGTTATGCTGCAGCCTGATTCTACAGTTGTTGAGTACATTCCAGGGGTGGGTTCTGGCTTACCTCGCTGCCGGTTTCCTTCCTCACGCACCACGAGGGTGCGCCATGTGGGCGCATGCGCAGTGCTAAAAACCCAGCTTCTGCGCATGCACAGAAGCAAAAAACAAGATGGCGCCACCAAGGCACCGCCGAGAGAGCCAGTTCGGGGGCGTGTCCAGCCGGCCATCGCTGCCGGTTCGGCGAGCGGGGGGAAATTCCTGCTACCGGTTCTATAGAGCTGGTCCGAACCGGCAGGAACCCATCTCTGGTACACTTTATTGAAGTATTTTTGGTAGCAATTACAGCTTCAAGTCTTTTTGGGTGTGACACGACAAGCTTTGCACACCTGGACTGGGGTATTTTCTGCCATTCTTCCTTGCAAATCCTCTCAAGCTCAGTCAGATTGGATGGCAACCGTCGGTGGACAATGATTTTCAGGTCCTTCCAGATATGGTTAATAGGGTTCAAGTCAGGGCTCTGGCTGGGCCACTCTAGGACATTCACAGAGTAGTCCCTAAGCCATTCTTGTATTGTCTTGGATGTGTGCTTAGAATCCTTGTCATGTTGGAAAGTGAACCTTCGACCCAGTCTGAGGTCCTGAGCACTGTGAAACAGATTTTCATTTTCATGCAGTTTTCCCTCTACTCTGACCAGTCTCCCAGTCCCTGCTGCTGAAATACACCCCCACAGCATGATTCTGCCACTGCCATGCTTCACTGTTGGGATGATATTGGACAGGTAATGAACGGCGCCTAGTTTCCTCCAGTCATAATGTCTAGAATTGAGTCCAAAGAGTTCAATCTTGGTTTCATCAGACCAGAGAATCTTGTTCCTCACAGTCAGAGAGTCCTTCAGGTGCTTTTTTGCAAACTCCAAGTGGGCTTTCATGTGTTTTGCACTGAGGAGAGGCTTCCGTATAGCCACTCTGTCATAAAACCCAGATAGGTGGAAGGCTGCAGTGATGATGTCCTTCTGGAAGGAACTCTGTCCCATCTCTACACAAGATCTCTGGAGCTCAGTCAGAGTAACTAACAGGTTCTTGGTCCCCTCTCTTACTAAGGCCCTTCTCCCCCGATTGCTCAGTTTGACCAGGAGACCAGCTCTTGGAAGAGTCCTAGTTGTGCCAAACTTCTTCCATTTGAGAATTATGGAGGCCACTGTGCTCTTAGAAACCTTCAGTGCAGCAGAAATTTTATTGTAGCCTTCCCCAGATCTGTGCCTTGCAATAATCCTGTCTCTGAGTTCTGCAGACAGTTCCTTTGACCTCATGGCTTTTGCTCTGCTTTATGCATTGTCAGCTGTGAGGCCTTCTATAGAGAGGTGTGTACCTTTCCAAATCATGTCCAATCAATTTAATTTACCGCAGGTGGATTCCAATCAAGGGGTAGAAACATGTCAGCAATGATCAAAAGAAATGAGAGGCACCAGAGCTAAATTTCATGTGTTGTTGCAAAGGGTCTGAATACTTATACCAATTTGATATTTCAATTTTTTTCTTTTTAATAAATTTACAGACATTTCTGAAATTCTGTTTCACTTTGTATTATGGGGTACTGAGTGTAGATTAATGAGAAAAAAAATGAATTTTCAACAACTGTAGAATCAGGGTGCAGCAAAACAAAATTGACAAAAGGGTCTGAAAACATTCTGAATGCACTGTATATGTTGCACCACAGTGCTTTGGGGTACTCTCTGGGCAGTTTATAATGTCAGCATATTGCCCCCAGGTTCATTCCAACTCTATTATTCTGTATGTATAAAATATTGTTCACTATCGGAAACTACATTTTATTTTGAAAAAAACAAAACCTTGAAATGACAAGGAGTAATTACCCATTTATTGCAAGACATGCAAAAAGTAAATAATATTTTATTTTTCTAGTACTGGTCACACATATAGGGTTTCCTTCCTTAGTAAAATTTATGTCATATAATATGGCTGTTTTTGTTTTCTGGTTATAATATACTGGAACAAGAAGGAAATTTAACTTCAATATCATTTTTTTAAAAAGAATGATAAATTTAATCCCATTTAAAACTACCAAGAAACAAGAGCCTTTAATTATCAATCAATCTTTATTACAGTCACAGACCAGCAAATGAGCCTTTAAACTTTTGCAAGATTTAATTTTCAGAAATTTGCAGCTGCATATCAGGGGTGAATGCTTTTTTTTTCTGAAAAATTTAATTACCTGTTTATTTATTTTGTGCTAAGATAAGATTCTGTCTGTCTGTCTGACCACAACAATGCTAAAAAGATCATAAGTCACATTTTTCAGTGCTGTTGTAACTTTGAATGGTCATTAAATGAATGATTGTAAGTCGAGAACTACCTGTATTCCATTCTATACATTGCTTCTTGTTCTTCAAAGTTGTTCTCTCTCTCTCTCTCTCTCTCTCTCTCTCTCTCTCTCTCTCTCTCTCGTGTAATTTGATACAGCAATGGAAAAATAGCTATTTTTATTGCTTGGGTTGGCCACTGGGTGTCATCCTAAGAATGCATTTTGGGCAGTTTTGAAGCATTACTATGGCAACCCAAATTCTGGTTTTTTGAGAGACTGCATGAACCTATCCTACTTTAACAATATAACAACCCTGACACTGTTTATCTTTATATTATCAGCTTAAAGCATTCTGAGATAAGTGAATTTAAATTGCATCTGTTTATCAGTGTCCAACTCTCATTATCCAAGAGGTCTTAGAAGGAGGAAGAACTGAAGGAAAGGATAATGATGAAGATTCAAATAATGCAGACATAGTTTGAAACCTACATAGTTTCCCTGGACTGCTGGAACAAAACAGGCCCTGGGTATACTGGAAAATAGTGTGTGGTAATTTTAACATTGGCACAACGAGATAAATCAGGTGTGTGTGTGTGAGAGAGAGAGACAGAGAGTATATGTTGCCACTTATGATATAAACATTTACTATAAATGTGATGTCAATAAGTGAAAAGATTTGTGACACTGAAAATCAACTACTGTAGTATAGTAGTTGAGCACTGGTTAGAGCACTGGTGGTGCAGTGGTTAGAATGCAGTATTGCAAGCAAACTCTGCCCACAACTTGGAGTTCGATCCTGACGGGACTCAAGGTTGACTCAGCTTTCCATCTGCTGAGGTTCGTAAAATGAGGACCCAGATTGTTGGGGGCAATATGCTGACATTGTAAACTGCCCAGACAGTGCGGTAAAGTACTCTGAAGCAGCATATAAATCTAAGTGCTATTACTATTGCTGGAGAAGGTGCAGTGGCTCAATAGTTAAGACACTTGGTTTGTTGGCTGAAAAGCCAGTAGCCCAGGTTTGAAATCTGAGTGTCACATGACAAGGGTGAGCTCCCATCCTCGCCTCAGCTCTGTTGTGGCCCGCCAGCTGCCAGCAGAGCTGGTGGCAGACTCAGACGATGAGGAGGTTGGGGAGGAACTTGGGCCAGTTCTGGAGTCTGGGGAATGCTCTAATGGATGCTTAGCGTCAGACACAGAGATAGAGCCAGGGCCGTCCGACATTTCCCAGCCACCGGAGAGGCAGCTGCCTTTGGAGGCTGAGATGAGTGAGGAGGAAGAACAGTTGGGGCCTGTTCCAGATGCACGTATGCGCAGAGCAGTTAGGAGAGGTGAACAACGGAGGACAAGGAGTTGACTAGGGAAGCAAAGCAAATGTGGACGCTGAATGGCCCCTCCCTGGCTGGGGAATAAATAGAAGGAAAGGGGAGTGGTTGTCGTAGGAGACAACAGTTTGTATTTCTAGAGATTTTGCTCATTGTGTTTTCTGCCACAAAGACTGCTTGCCAGAACTTAATTTGCAGCCTTTCAGCTGGGAGCTCATGGCCTTGCAATTATCGCAAGGAACTAACAAGGTCTGTTGCTGCAGTTAACTCCTTGCAGGACTCTTGCCTGGACTTTTCGGTAGGTGAATGCCATTAATTCACAAGAGGTAAATAAAGAGGGGGTTTTCGTGACAAGGAGTCTGTTTCTTGCTTCTGCTAAGGCTGGATCAGAACAAGCTCCTGCCAACCTAGCAGTTCAAAAACATGAAAATGTGAATAGATAAATAGGTACCACTTCAGTGGGAAGGTAACAGTGCTCCATGACATCATGCTGGCCACATTTCCATGACCATGGAAATATATTTGGACAACACTGGCTCAATGGACTTGAAATAGAGATGAACACTGCCACCTGTAGTCAGCAATGATTGTTGTTATTGTTAGTCGCGAAGTCATGTCTGACCCATCGCGACCCCATGGACAACGTTCCTCCAGGCCTTCCTGTCCTCTACCATCCCCCAGAGTCCATTTAAGCTCACGCCATCTGCTTCAGTGACTCCATCCAGCCACCTCATTCTCTGTCGTCCCCTTTTTCTTTTGCCCTCAATTGTTCCCAGCATTAGGCTCTTCTCCAGTGAGTCCTTCCTTCTCATTAGGTGGCCAAAGTATTTGAGTTCAGCAATGGTTAGCAAAGTAAAATCTGCAGGGATTTTACCTTCTTTTACCTTCTTTTACCTTATTGCTATTAGTTTATGATTTGCCTATTCATATATTAAGAGCTGGTCCACTTACTAAGAAACTGCACAGGCTGCTGACAAAATATCCCTGAATTGTTAATTGAAAAGCCCTTTTATTTCTTCGTTTAGCCAGATGACTTCTAGAAGAGCTTATACAAATTCATTAAAGATAAAGTAAAATGAAATGAAATAAAAGCCATGCTTTTAATTAAGAAGAAATTATGAAGAAGGTAAAAGGAATGAGAAAAGAAGAGGGTTTTTTTTTAAAAAAAACAAACGTATTTTCTTCATGGCTAAGTTAATGTGTATTTCTTCCATCTCTGTGTTGGTCCAAATGTATACCACCATCAATTGCACTGCCCTAAACTGCTGGGAATGGTGCTGTTCTTACAGTTTTGTATGGGAATTTAAAGGAAAACAATTTTCCTGGCTTTGTTTTGCCTCACATTAAACATCATCTGGTGGGAAAATCATCTGACAAGTCTCTGTACTGTGGACTTAAGACAAGAGCAAGTTTTCACAAACGCCTGGGGCACCAAATTTCACTATTTGTCAAATCGTGCTATGGTTCTCTGCATAAATTTTGCATAAGTGGGTTAATGAAATTTTGCATACGTGAGTTAATGAAAAAAACTGAAACCAGCTAATTATAGAACTTCTGTTGGACTCAGATTTAGAGCTCTTCTGGAATAGTGCCTTTCTTAAATATTGCTATTCTGGAAGTAAACTCGTGTTAGAAGTAGCCACAAAAGCCCTTGGGGGGAGGATGTATTGGTCAGGTGAAGTGGGAAGGACTTATTTCACAATAGTCAACTTTTGCCACCTGCCAGCAGCTTTGCTGGTCAGCTCCAACCTACTGTGTAGTTCAGTCCTTGTAACTGGTCACATGATGGTCTAGGGCTGCCAGAAAACTTTATCCTGAGGAAGTTCCAACCCACCTCTGGCCTTGTAGCAGAACTGCAGGAAGATGAAAACTGGCAGTTCCCACCCATCCAAACTTGTCACTCTAAGATACATATGACAGGTACATCTGGTTTGGTGCAGTGAAGTGAAATGAGAGAAAGATTTCACACCCAGTTTTGCAGTGCCTGTCAAAGAACTTTGGGCTATTTTTAAATACGGGTGTGGTACTATTTGTGAAGAACACTACACTTTTTTTTTAAAAAAAAGTTCTAAATACAGTTGACGGAAGGCAGGTAGTTGCGAACTGAAGTGAGAAGTTCTGCTACTGCAGAATCACTGTGAGAGGCAGCAATGGATGAGATGGTTTTAAAAAACTTGATAGAGGAGAATTACTCATAAGGTCTTCAATCTCACAGAGAAACAGTGTGATCAAAGACCTGGCAGAGAAAAAGTTGGCTTGCTTTCACTTCTATAGTCCCCAAGCCTTACCAGCATGATCTGCTCCCAAATTTGGCAAAAGTAATTAATAGAAGTAGGGAGGAATGGCTGTTTCATACAAGCAGAAAGGCTGGCTTGAAAGAGCTGTACTGCGTCTTTGCCAAAAGCAAAGTGCCCTGAAAAACCGAAGGGAAGGGGTGATTGATTACATGCCATAAATTGGTGCAAACTATTAGTGACCATATAAACTATCTCTAGGAAAAGATATGATGAGGAACTATGCTAAGACAATTACAATCTATTCATACCATAGCTTTCAATGCATTATTATTTTAAACATATTAAATACCTAAGGAGAGCTTACATGCACAACTGATGTGCAATTCAATCTTCTCAGGGGCAGACTAAAGGCCCTTGATCAAAAGTATTCCTCTGCATACTGCTGATGTATACTCTGAACAGCCCCAGGCAACACAGAGTAAAGCTGGTGTATCTTAGTTTAACACCTGGAAAATCAGAGGTTATCTATTGCTCATTTATAGCTATTATAAATTCTATGGTGGGAAGTAGTTTACTAACCTAAGCTTGTGATAGGCTCAATGGAACTAGACCTTTAGGTCTTATAAAAAAAAAATGAGGAGTCTTTTTTAAGTTGTCAAAGGAGAATCTATTTACTCTTAAAAATGAGAAATGTATTTTGATCTTCTAGTTCCAGTAGATCAATTGGATTCAGTGGTCCTGCATGACTTCGCTTTACTTTTTGACATTAGTTTCATGAAGACTTTATCAGACACAACAGATCAAACAGTACTCAGAGACTGGTAAAACTTTATCCTGTCCTAGACACGGGTCAGATCCAGATGATTGATTTGCTGAAAGCTGTAATTGCTTCGTGCACATTCTGGAGACTTAGCAGCCGTGATTTTAGAGCTCAGTTGTGTATCACAAAAGTCTGGCTTCAGGGTGACTTTGAGCCCTCATTTCTCATGCCAGTGGGAAGATGACAACTACCTTTTAACAGAACCACATCCTAGCACGACAGCGAGTTTTTGTTCTTTGAAATGCTATGCCAACTCACCCCATAATCTTTAACTCACCACAATCACAGCTGTTTGTGCAGATGAAAAAGAATAAAAACAAAATGTTTTTAAATTCTAAGCCACTGAATATGCCAGAGTTTGTATGATTCAACTGTACAAATATTATATTCAGAATCACCTTTTCTGCAAGCAGTCATTTTTACAGTTCAATTTATTTTAGGAGTTTCTATCACAGATATCTGTTATGAATCACAAGGATGCAAACATGATGAACATACATTGTAACATCACACCAAAATACACCAAAAGGGGAGTCATGTTCATTGTGATATTGCATTACATTTCATCACACACCTACTACCCCGACCTCACCTTGTGGATGCCTATGGGTTCTACTTTAGTTCGCTTGGGTTCCATCCTCATTGAACCTGAACCTGAATTTCCCTAGTTTTAGTCAAATGTCTTAAACAATAGGCTACACTGGAATAATAATTTTGTGAGCAAGTTATGAATTCTTCATCTTCCATTAAATCCTTTTAATGCATACTGAATAATGAACCTACTCATTAAATACTGAATGGCTCTTTACTTTTTGCACAGGTCTTGTTATATCAAATGATGAATATCTATTTTTCTTTAAGATTCTAGCAAGCCAAGATCAATATTCCCAGATTTAGCTGAACATAATGACTCGTTCAAAGGAAAGTAATGGTTTGGTTTGATATCATCAAAGTACTATTAGGAAACAAATTAAGCAGCTATTGTTAATCGTGAACATTCTTATGGAACATGTATATTAAAATATTTGTACAGGCACGCTGAAATGCACGCATGCCCTTAGCCCATGTAACATTAAAGTTCTGCTGGAATTATTTAAAAAACATTTCATTGGTTAGCTAATGTCAGTGTTGAAAAATTCTTTTCATTTCCTTTTTCCAACACTTAGAAGGTAAAATGTGTTTGGTTGTGTAAGAGTATGTGTGTTTATGTGTTACATATATTATGTAATAAGAATAAAAACAATTTTATAACATTTCTGATAGTCTACTTAAATATCATGTTTTAGTCTTTCCTACATTCTTAACATGTGTTGGAACTCTATTGGCTGTCAATTCTGAAACTGTAATCCTGACACATCTGGAAGACACCAGGTTGAATGAAGCTGAAATAATTGGTTTGATGTTCAGCATGAAAATTAAACAGAAATAGGAATCAAGTTCCCTTTATCAATAAAAACAACTTAGTGTCTGATTACCCATAAAGCAGAAAAACGCAAGTATGCTAATCATGGTTTAGATATAATTGGTGCTTTGCTT
Source organism: Thermophis baileyi (assembly GCA_003457575.1). Classification (NCBI taxonomy): domain Eukaryota; kingdom Metazoa; phylum Chordata; class Lepidosauria; order Squamata; family Dipsadidae; genus Thermophis; species Thermophis baileyi. The sequence continues at coordinate 1,201,982 of QLTV01000391.1, forward strand.
ATGGATCTTGTCATAGAATCTGCTAGTTGAGTGCAACATGATTGCTAAGACTTATATCTGTTCTAAATTATTTCATAAGCTAAAGATGTGGCAGGACTCAGGGAAGATTTTCAAAACCAAAAGTTCTCATCTATTCACATAATATTCTCCCATGAATTATGTGTTTTAGGATTGTAGTGGTCATTTCATTATTTAATATTTGTTAATTACTCGGGTTATGAAAGAGCCAGGGAATAATTCCATCTAAAAATCTGGAGGCCATCATTAGTCAGTATTAATGTATAGTTTATATTCCTCATTATCCAAAGGTTATTGGACTTCCATGCATATAGATACAACTGAAAAAAGGGGAATTCATACTACTTACAGTCACAGAAGTGAGTACACCCCCTCACACTTTGTAAATATTTAAGTATATCTTTTCATGTGACAACACTGAAGAAATGACACTTGGCTACAATGTAAAGTAGTGAGTATACAGCTTGTATAACAGTGTAAATGTGCTGTCCCCTCAAAATAACGCAACACACAGCCATTAATGTCTAAACTGCTGGCAACAAAAGTGAGTACACCCCTAAGCAATAATGTCCAAATGGGGCCCAAAGTGTCAATATTTTGTGTGGCCACCATTATTTTCCAGCACTGCCTTAACCCTCTTGGGCATAGAGTTCACCAGAGCTTCACAGGTTGCCACTGGAGTCCTCTTCCAATCTTCCATGACGACGTCACGGAGCTGGTGGATGTTAAAGACCTTGCGCACCTCCACCTTCCATTTCAGGATGCCCCACAGATGCTCAATAGGGTTTAGGTCTGGAGACATGCTTGGCCAGTCAATCACCTTTACCCTCAGCTTCTTTAGAAAGTCAGTGGTCATTTTGGAGGTGTGTTTGGGGTCATTATCATGTTGCCCTGCCCTGCGGCCCAGTCTCCGAAGGGAGGGGATCATGCTCTGCTACTGTAGGCAAGACACCCTTGTCTTTGTACTCCGCACCTGGTTGCCGCCAGACACACTTGACACCATCTGAACCAAATATGTTTATCTTAGTCTCATCGGACCACAGGACGTGGTTCCAGAAATCCATGTCCTTAGTCTGCTTGTCTGCAGCAAGCCGTTTGCGGGCTTTCTTGTGCATCAGAAGAGGCTTCCTTCTGGGACGACAGCCCTGCAGACCAATTTGATGCAGCGTGCAGTGTATGGTCTGAGCACTGACAGGATGACCCCCCCACCCCTTTAACCTCTGCAGCAATGCGGGCAGCACTCATACGTCTATTTCCCAAAGCCAACCTCTGGAGATGACGCTGAGCACGGGCACTCAACTTCTTTGGTTGACCATGGCAAGGCCTGTTCTGAGTGGAACCTGTCCTGTTAAACCGCTGTATGGTCTTGGCCACCGTGCTGCAGCTCAGTTTCAGGGTCTTGGCAATCTTCTTATAGCCTAGGCCAGGGGTCGGCAACCTGCGGCTCTGGAGCCGCATGCGGCTCTTTGGGCCCCCTGCTGTGGCTCCCTGTCCCATCACTGGCTGGCCTCACCTTCCCCTCCCTCACCTGGCTTGAGAAGGTAAGGGTGATGGCGGGAATGGAGAAGCGGGCGGCGCTGATTCTCCAGCGCTGTTTGAGGAACATAGCCACCCCCAGCGGAGACTTTCCTTCGGGTGACCCTCCTCCCCCTCTTGTGACTCCCTGGCTGGCTGTGGCGGGGCCAGGAGGGTGCGCATGCGCGGGGAGTCCCTCAAGCGAGCACCAAAGCGCAGCAAAAGCGTGCGTGGAGGGCGGGTGGCTGCTTGCTTAAGGACGGTCTTTGGATGCAGCTTCTCTCCTGCCCTAAGGCTCTGGCCATTGCCTTGCCGTGTCCCCCCCCCCCGCAGTTCTTCGGCAGAGTGGGGTGGGCGTAAGCTCCAGCCCGAAGTGGCAGGAAGCGAAGGCTGCCTTCGCTCCGGCGACCCTCCTCCCCCTCCTTCTCCTCTAGCAAAAGCGTGCGTGGAGGGCGGGTGGCTGCTTGCTTAAGGACGGTCTTTGGATGCAGCTTCTCTCCTGCCCTAAGGCTCTGGCCATTGCCTTGCCGTGTCCCCCCCCCCCGCAGTTCTTCGGCAGAGTGGGGTGGGCGTAAGCTCCAGCCCGAAGTGGCAGGAAGCGAAGGCTGCCTTCGCTCCGGCGACCCTCCTCCCCCTCCTTCTCCTCTCATGCGGGGTGGGGGGGGCACGGCAAGGCAATGGCCGGATCCTTAGGACAGGAGAGAAGCGGCCCTGTAGCGGCCTTCACGCCCCATTTGCGCATATGGCAGCCTTCGCTTCCGGCCGCTTCGGGCTGGAGCTTATGCCCGCCCCGCTCGGCTGAAGAGCTGCAGGGGGAGGGTGGGCACGGCAAGGCGATGGTCAGATCTCCTTAGAGCAGGAGAGAAGCTGCGTCCAACGACCCTCCTTAAGCGAG
>QLTV01000391.1:1214280-1241029 GCA_003457575.1 Thermophis baileyi
TGTATCAGCAGCTCCTTGGGCAGTTTGAGCTTCCTGAGTTGGCGCAGAAAGAACATTCTTTGTTGTGCTTTTTTTGATGACGTTTTTGATGTTAGGTGACCATTTTTTGTCTTGAGTTATGATAGAACCTAGAAATTTAAATGTCTTTACAGTTGATACTTTGTAGTCTAGAAGGAAGGAAGGAAGGAAGGAAGGAAGGAAGGAAGGAAGGAAGGAAGGAAGGAAGGAAGGAAGGAAGGAAGGAAGGAAGGAAGGCTATTCTGTACCTAATATTTTAGAACATAATCAATGGGATTATTATATCTTTTTCTCTATGTAAAATAAAATTTGAACATTGATTGAAATATGACAGGTCTTGTCCACATGAATAAATTTCTTCTATTATTAAATTGCTGATCCATTGTAAAAAGATTTTAAAACAATAATTATTATTTGATGATATGGATTCTACAGTAAAATAAATCAGTAAAGGGTTTTCAGATTTTAATCCTAACATTCTAATTTTTTAACCATACACATTACAAAGATTGTTTCAATGTACTTGCCACATAACCATCATGCCATTAAAAGGATGACACACTTCATGACATAATTGTGCAAATGACATTAGTTTGTAATTCTGTCATGATAGCATGACTTGTCATTTGGTCCCATGCTTGCATATGATTGCCTTGGAAATTCACAGCCATGGTTTGCTTCTGAAAACATTATCAATTTTCAGTGGCAAATGAGGTAACTCCTACTGCCGGAAATCCTAAAAGGGACCAATTTGTAGGCCATGGTTGCTCATCCTTGGGGCAGAGTCTATATTCTTAATTTGCTGATGTGCTTTGCAGAAAGAACCTCATAATTCATTGCTATTGAGAAATTCTTAGTTGCAGATAATCTCATTGATGAACCCTTTTTGCCTTTGCTCTGCTCAGATTTCCAACAATTTTATCTGCTTTGGCTCAGTGTAAGAATCTGGGTATTTCTCTTAAACACACTCTGTGAAGTCACAAAGATCTCTGCCATAGACTTCAGCAAAAGCAAGGTCAGATTGTGAATCTTCCTGCAGCCAACAACAAGTTTCTTTGAAGAATTATTTTCACAAGGCAAGTGAAAACTAACTGCCAGCTTCCACATCAATAAGGGAGTGATTAAATGTTTAAAATATTCAGAAGTCAACTGCAAAGATTTTCCCTATTAAATCTTTTTGATTTGCACATGTATATTTCAAGACCTAAGATTTTTTTCCTGTCTCACTCCCTCCTTTCTTTTCTCTTTCAGAAATGGTTGGAAATTAATTCGAAGTCTTCCTGCCTTTCACATCTTTTTGGCTGTGTGCTCTAAACTAATGCTTTGTGAGATAGGATGTTGGAATCTGGGGAAGCAATAAATTTCTCTAGCCAACAGCCTATTGTGAGGAATATTGGCTCTTCAAAAAAGCTGGAAAAGAAAGATGTGTTCCATGATTCAATGCTCTCACATTTGTTTACAAATCTGCTTGTGAATTCTGAAGTAACCAAATAAGGACTGATTCCCAAATGAAGGTTAGTGTTAATGTGAGTCTGTTGCAGCCAGCCCAGTTTCTTGGCAGCTGCTGTGTGACCAGTAGCACTGAAAGGCTGGCTCCAAAGATAATTGTATATGTTACAAAACCGCTGAATATTATGGTTGCTCAAGGAAGTCTTGGCACTGGGACAGCAGTAATGTTGCATGTCAGGAGTGATGTGATTTGGCAGGGACATATGGAGAAGCTTACAAAATGTTTGTCCACCCTCTGTCTTGCTCACACCAGACAGCTTTTAGTCCCCTCTCTGTAATGAAGCCTGAAATACTCTTTGAAAATATTCAGTACATACTTAAAAATAGATGGAACAAATCCCATTTTCCCTTCAGTTTAAAACCAAATAGTTTTCTATGCTGTGTATGGGAATGTTTCCCAAGCTAATAAAAGATCCACACTGTTTACCATTCAAATTTCAGTCACTATGTGATAGAGGCTAGATGGGGCTGGAGAAGAGGGAGAACCTACTTCAGATGATGAAGCACAAAACGTTCGAAAGTGGTCATATGCATGCTGCTTCTCACTCATGAAGTGTGGTTATAGCAATACGAGGAGAACTTCATCTACAGCTTTGGAGAAAGTTGTCTGTAAGATTAGAAAGAGAAAGGGGCAACACTGGGAATGTCAAAGAAAGAGCAACAGGACTAAGGAGTCATAGTCTGAGATCACTTCAAATGATACAGTTAGTAAAATAGCACTTAGCAATAGCACTTATATACCGCTTCATACTGCTTTACAGCCCTCTCTTAAGTGGTTTGTAGAGCCATCATATTGCCCTCAACAATCTGGGTCTTCATTTTACTAACCTTGGAAGGATGGAAGGCTGAGTCAACCTTGAGCTGGTCAGGATTGAACTCCTGGCAATGAGCAGAGTCAGACTGCAATATGGCATTCTAACCACTGCACCAATCCCATCTCAAGATAATAGAATTCCAGCCTTATTTTACAGCTCGATCACAATAAATCATAGCTTGTTATTTATAAAATATAGAAATCCTGGGCACTAATTTTTCAGAATGTTTCTTTAGTATGTTGCTCATCCTAGATATCGGGCTATGGAATCTTGTCTGTGAAACTTGCTGACAACAAGGGAAAACAGACTTGGACCTATCGGAAAACATGATATCAAGCATGGCATCTAGTCAACATGTCAGACACTTACAAGACTCATTTTGACCATACTAAATTGAGAACTATTGTATAAATGCAATATGTTAGTAAGGGAATTTCCAGACTCTAATCCCACTTTACTTATGAGTCATCAGGTGGTTTTAAGCAATTTCTGATATATTGCTATTCAGTTTTTGAAGTTGGGATTCTTTTGGAAGTGCTAGGCTAATATAACCTTGATCTGAACCACAATGCTTATCGTGTTGAGAAAAATGCATACCTAGCATTAATTTAGATTAGTCATGTTTTAATTGTTTATAGCTGTCTTCTTAGTTGAAAACAAATTCTGTCATAGGAACTAGAGGAAGAGTATGAAAATGTAAATAATACAACACTAGAGCTGGTCTATCCCTCTTGAAAAGCTTATTTATTTTCCACAAGCCGAAGGATAATTCTGATTGCAGTCTTCAGTTCCATCTTGTTTGGAAGCAGCATAATACATTAAGCTGGCAATTTTGAACATCTGTTTTTCAAGACTGTGGTTCTTTCACTTTTTGCTGTCAGCATATGCTTCAGTAACTACATCTGCATTTGCTACTTGTCATTCTTTATAGCAAGCAAATGCCATTTTTCCCTTTTGAACTTATTCTACACATTTGAATTTTTTGTAACATTGGTAAATAAGAACATTTATCGATTGCTGCAGTTGACTTTCAAGCTTTGGGATCCCGTTTTCCTATGTTTAAAGCCATATTGGCAATTATAGATTATATCCCAATTCATGTCCTAAAAGCTAAAAATGGATTGCTTTGTATATTATGCTTTTCCCCCCCAAAAAAACAAGTGTATTACATACATTGCTATATCAGGTTGTGAATATTTTTTAAATATTTGGATGTGTTCAAATAAACACATGTTTGAAAGTAGTTTCTTTCAAAGCATAGTTTGTCAGCATATTTGCCTCAGTACAAGCTTTCTGAACATATTTATACATATGTACTTTAAAAGTAAACAGAGAGCAAAATATTAAATTGGTCCCCATTTATATGGTAAATTTTTAAAAAAACTAAATCTTTCACATTTTATTTTTCCCCAAATAAGAAAAATAGTGTACCAAAGGCTGAATGCACTCAGCAAAACAAATTGGGTACCATGTTACAATGACAATTGTTTGATCATTGGGTACTAGGTTATAAATGATGATATATAAATCATCCAACTGTCTACCCCACCGCTTTTTCCATATTTGTTCATTACAAGAAAACAACTTCCCAGATACTATATTTTCAACTTCCTCTCCAACCCACCCACCCATTCTCACCTTCATAGAGAACAAAAAAGGTTTAGATTGTATTTCTATCTTCAGTAGTGTTATGCCTTCATATAATGGAAGATGAGAATGACTTTGGCAGATGGGGGAGAAGAGGTGCTGCCTAGGGAATTATCACATAATTATCAGATAATATGAGATAATAGGTAGAAGCCCACAATTGAGTAATGGGGAGAGAAATAAACATCAAAAGGATCCACCTTAATTAAGGGTAAAAAGAGACTGTGGGAAATTTGTACTTTCAGACTTGCAAAACTCTGATGTAGCCTTACAATAAAATAGAATTAGCTCATCTGGTCATGTTTCCTATCTGACTTGTTGAATGCTATTAAGGACCAATGATAGAAAAATAACTATCACGTTGAATCTCTCCTTGTTCAGTTTCCATCCATTATTCCTTTCTGGGCTTCATGTGCTTTGGAAAATAGGTTGACTCCCTCCTCTCTGTGGCAGCCCCTCAAATATTGGAACACTGCTATCATGTCTCCCCTGGTCCTTCTCTTCACTAGACTAAATGGAGTTCATTTATCTTGCCTTCCTCATTTAATTATTAATGTGACTATATTGACTGACATGAGGGCAATTCCTACAGGGTGTCAATCTTCAAGTCTGGGGGGGGAGGGGAAATACAGGTACCTGAGGTGGCGCAGTGGTTAGAGTGCAGTACTGCAGGCTACTTCAGCTGACTGCTAGCTGCAGTTCGGCGGTTCAAATCTCACCGGCTCAAGGTTGACTCAGCCTTCCATCCTTCTGAGGTGGGTAAAATGAGGACCCGGATTGTTGGGGGCAATATGCTGACTCTGTGAACCGCTTAGAGAGGGCTGTAAAGCACTGTAAAGCGGTATATAAGTCTAAGTGCTATTGCTATTGCTACCTTGTGCATCATATAAGGAACTAAAAATGGAAACAACTTTAATTTCCCAAACAACAGTGTGTACAACTGGATGTATGGCAATCTAGATGAGAGTCCCCAGATGTCATCCAATACTGTGCCAAAATGAGGAAGCATAGTTGATGGTAGGTGCCTCAATTTATTAAAGCCAAAATTTCAGTATGAGTGCTCTTTTTTAAAAAAATAAATGTTTGTGGCTTCTCTTCATTCTTAGAATGCTTGGTTAGTATCAGAAATAGGTTGATTTGATGCTGTGTAGATAAGGAAAAAAGTGTAACTAAAATATACTTATAAATAATTGAGGTCTTGGAACAATTGTTACTTAAATAATTACAATTACTATTATTGGCCCCATTAAGAAAGTTGTTAGCTTGTTAATAAGCCTCCTGCATCTATTTACTGCATATTGTGGATGAAGGAAGTATCTGAATGAATGCTGTTGATTTAGTTATCTTTTCACAATCAGACAAATAAAATGGGAAGTAACTTTTTTCTTCTGAAAGGAAGATACTGGAGTATTTTAAAAACTCTTGTGAGAAAAAAAAAGTAAGTTACCAAATAATTTACAAAGAAAGAAAATAAAAATAATTATTTGAAAATTTCAATGTAATCATTGGTTCTTATAAAATGAGCTACTGAAGGCAGAGGGAATTGTCCTAGCAAATGCTAGACTTTGTCTTGACTCTGCCACCTATTAAAATTTAGTCTAGCAATTTGGCAATAATTTAGATACATAGTTTAGATTGGTCTTAGGACCATATCAAAAAATAAAAACAAAATACAGGATATAATTCATGATAAAACAGATAAAAGAAAATACAATAACAAAATATATGTGTGCTAAATACACAGAATCAACAGTCAAATAATCACCTCTATAGGAAACCCAGTCTGCTAGATATAATGAGTTCTTAGCTCAACTGCCTTAACTAGAAATTTAGCAATTCTACTTATAACATATTAGTGCCACTTTACAAAACCCTAGTAAGATCACACCTGAAATACTGCAACCAATTTTGGTCACCATACTACAAAAAAGATGATGAGACTTTGGAAAAAGTTCAAAGAGCAACTAAGATGATCAAAGGCCTGGAGACTAAACCATATGAAGAACAGCTGCAGATTTTGGATCTGGCTAGTCTAAAGAAAAGAAGTAGGGATGACATGATAGCAGTATTTCAGTATTTGAGGGGCTGCCACAAAGAAGAGGGGGTCAAATTATTCTCCAAAGCACCGGAGGTCAGAACAAGAAATAATGGTTGGAAACTGATCAAAGAGAGAAGCAACCTGGAATTAAGGAGAAACTTCCTAACAGTAAGGACAATTAACCAATGGAACAGCTTGCCTTCAGAAATCGTGGGCGCTCCATCACTGGAGGTTTTTAAGAAGAGACGGGACAGTCACTTGTCTGAGATTGTATAGGTTCTCCTGCTTGAGCAGGGGGCTGGACTAGAAGACCTCCAAGGTCCCTTCCAGCTCTATTCTATTCTAAACACACACACAAACAAACAAACACTATCATTGCAGAGCAACAAGAAAAAAAGTAGAAAGTAGGAACTTTTGGTGAGCTTTCATTTTAAGTATGAGTCATCCTAATTAATTTTGCACAATTTAGAAATTTGCTGAAACATTTAGATTTTGTTTGGTCTTTTCCAACTCGGCCCACCGCCCCCACTTACCCAATTTCTACCTTTAGAATAGTGCAGAGGATATTTTTAAAATATGTTGTGGTGAAATCCTTGAAACAAGCAGAGCTACTATGTCAGATGCCTATCTTCGCTTTCTTTGAAGCTTGCTAGCAACTGCCATAACCAGGGGGGAGGGGGCATTTGGGAGGGGAAGAGTGCTGGAGATGTGAAAGAATGCTGTGGGAAATTTGGGGAGTAGGAATACTAACAGGAAACAGAGGTGCCAACCCGAGCCATCTTCCTGCCTTCAAGGACACCGGCCTTGGGAAAGGAATTTACAATGGCACCTGAGGCACCGGGTTCCCAAAACATCAGAACAGCATTTGAAGGGGAGGGTTTTGGACATTGGGGATTGCTTTCAATATATGATTTTCACGTGGATTTTTCCCAGAGTTTGCCTCGCTTGTGCTGCACCCAGTTCCCTAGTAAACGTACCTTTTCTCTAACCTCCATGGAGTCAAGGTTCGTTCTTTCCTAGGAGCCAAATTGAGTTCAGCCTGACATATTATCTTCTAAGGCATCTACCATTCCAGTTACTTTTATCTAATTCTGGCAAACAATGAAGCAGTGGCAGACATGTCAAAGCTTCCCCATTAGATCTTTTTTTTAACTGAATATGCAAGAAGCTGAAATCAAATAAATTTGTCCTTGAAGCTCATATTGCAAATTGAAATATGTCCTCTTTGAATACCTAATCTGGGAGTCAAATCACATGTGATTCACAAAGTTGGAAGAATAAATTTCACCCTTTCTTACAGTAGATTAAATATAATGGGGTATACTTTAAAAGGAATTGGAAGAGGCACTTTGAACTGATGAGAGAAGAGTGATGCACCTGTTCATTTACATTTCTTCATACACTAATGCATTCCAAAGCAGCTACCCAGAATCATTTTCAAAGTATGAACATCCCTAATAAGGAACTCTCACAATTACATGATTCAAGCTATGTGCTATCTCCCCATTTCCATATAATGTATAGGTAATCTTCACTCATATATTGATTTTGCTTGGTATTAGGTTCAATGGATTATTAAAACTAGTGGATCAGGCAGGTTCACATTCTGAACTGAAATTATATCTGTTTTTTTCTATTGCTAGTTTCAGTTAGTATCTATGAATAGGAACAAAAACATTTTTTCAAGTATGCACAACAGTTTTAAAGACCACACTTCTTTTATTAGAAATTGTAAAAGGCTTATTGTGCAAAATAGAGTGTAATAGGACATGAGAGATTACTTTTCATTTGTGTAATCAGACTGAGGGAAGTCACCCCTCCTAGAAGAATGAAATATTTTGAGAAATATTTAAAAAGGCAGAATATTATATTTTCCCTAAAGGAGAAACATGTTTCTAAAGACAGAAACTCAGAGCTTCAGCTCCCTGCCCCCAGCAGATATTTGGTGCCCATTGAGAAGGACTAGGCCAGCCTATCTACAAAACAAAAGATCTTCAGCTCCAGGGTGATGGGATTAAGACATGACCCTCCAGGACATAATAGGATTATCTAGCAGCAGGGCTGACTGCATTACAAAATCACCTGGGGACATTGCATCACCCTCCAGGCTTCAACCAAACTTGATTCAGACAAACATGACACCTGCATAGCCCCATGGGAGTATGACAGCAACCAATAGAATACATGCTCTTGCCACAGGAAGCTCAAGTTCAAAGCCCAGAGAGGGTATAAATAACCCTCACTCTCCACTCCATGTGGTCAGCTGCATCAGGACCATGTGCTTGGTGGTTCTGTTCACCATTAAACCCTCTTTCCAAACAGCCTCCATGTTTCCAGTGTCTTTCTCCCCACTTGGAACTGAACCAGATAGATATTTCTTCCAACAAGACATAACTGTTATATTTTATTTTGTTCCAATCTGTAATGAAAAAGCTCCACTGTAAAATTTGAAAACACTTTTGCAATAAAGTATCAGCCAATGTTCAAGTTCAAAATCAAATCAAATATTAAACAGGACTTATTGTTTTGTGTGTTTGTGATTTTGGTCATTTCTGAAACTAGACAGGAGTCTTTGTATGCATGAGACTTTCATTGAAGTGAAACTAGGTGAAACTTGGCTTAATCACATTAATTGTGAGAGGGATCTTGGAGTCCTAGTGGACAATCACTTAAATATAAGCCAACAATGTGTGGCAGCAGCTAAAGAAGTCAATGCAATCCTAGGCTGCATTAATAAAGAGATACAATCAAGATCATGTGAAGTTCTAGTACCTCTTTACAAAGCCTTAGCATGATCACTCTTGGAATACTGCATTCAGTTCTGATCACCACAATATGAAAAAGATGTTGAGACTCTGTAAAGAGTGCAAGTATAACAAGAATGATTAGGGGTCTGGAAGCAGAACATATGAAGAATGGTTGAAGGAATTGGGTATGTCTAGTCTAGTGAAAAGAAGGACCAGGGGTGACATGATAGCAGTATTCCAGTATTGAGGGGCTTCCACAAAGAAGAGAAGGTCAACTTATTTTCCAAAGCACCAGAAGGCAAGACAAGGAGCAATGGATGGAAACTAATCAAAGAGAGAAGCAACCTAGAACTAAGGAGAAATTTCTTGACAGAATAATTAACCGGTGGAATGCTTGCCTTCAGAAGTTGTGGCTTCTCCATCACTGAAGACTATTAAGAAGAGACTGGACAGCTACTTGTCTGGAATGGTAGGATCTCTTACTTGAGCAGGAGATTGGACTAGAAGCCTCCCAGGTTCCTTTCCACTCTTATTCTATGTTCATTGTATTATTGATAAAAAGGTGTAGAAATGTAGTGTCTCTTCATGAGACTTATTTTATTTTATGATATTTTTATTTATTTCTAATAATTTTATAACTCCTAAATATTATATCAGAAATAGAAGCATGGGTTATTCCCCATATCAGATACATTGTGTGTTGTCATAAGTATTTTTATTTTCAGATAACATAAAATGGATTTTGCGACATCAGTTTGGAGATGATAGCATTGATTGGATTTTCCCTTCTAATGTCAAAAGAAAACCCCCCTTTTAAAAGATTAAAATCTGGTATTGGATTCTACCTTCTATCTAACCACTTTTCCTAAGAAAGGAAATATCTGGATCTAAATAATTTGCATAGAATGTAGTAAATTTAGGTAGAATGAACAGAAATAACATTGTAGTGGAAACTGAACGTACAACCTTCCATCCATGCTTATCAGGAAAGCTTTGAAAAGCTTTGCTAATAAGTGCTTGATGTGCATTGATCTGATTCGTGGAGAGGAGACGAGTGTAAGTGGAAAATCAACTACTTACCTACCTTCAATTTCATGTATCAGCTAATCCATTTATCTGAGTTCCAAAACCTGGGAGCTTTGAAGGAACCCACTGTTGCCTCTTCTGCCAGCATGGGGATGAACTTCTGGGGCTGGGAGGATGGTAGGAGAAAGGAACAGGAAAGGAACAGTCACACCCAGAGGTGGGTTCCTCCCGGTTCAGACCGGTTCGCCCGAACCGGTAGCGACCCGCTGGTGACGTCATGGTGACATCATGGATCCAGTTCGGTCGGTGCCGGTCCGTGAGCGCCGCCATCTTTTTTTTGGATATTTTTTTTTTGAAAAAAAAATTGTTTTTCAAATTTTTTTTATTTTTTTTTCTTCTGCACATGCACAGAAGCCAAGTTTCCTGCACTGCGCATGTGTTGCCATCTTGTTTTCAGCTCTCTTTTTTTTACGGCACTGCGCATGCACGCATGCGTGCATGCGTGCATGCGCGAAGCGCGCACACGCCCACGTGGTGCGGGAGGAAGTGAACCGGCAGCGAGGTAAGTTGGAACCCACCCCTGGTCACACCCCAATTTTAACACCCATGAAATAATAATGCAAGAGTTATTAATGCTGGTCCAACTTGAAAGGGGCACATTTCCACCATGATCCCACTTAAGCAATCCCAGCCTGATTTTATTTTAATTTATATTGTTAAATCTGATGCTAAATTCATTTGAATAATGCCCTGAACAAATAAAAAAAGATATATTCCTTGAACTAATCTAGATCAACCAGCTTAGCTTCTTATTTTGGTGTTATGGGTTGACCCAGTGAATTAATAAGAAGAGATAACATCATTGTTACCTCATACTTTCTGGTTAGTACACATTCTTTCCTTGTCAATGTAGACATAAAAATCCCAGCAAAGGAGGCAGCCCGGGGTGGGGTAGGAAATGCCTTTTAGTTGGAAGGGATACATTTTTGGAATGACTTCATCTCCAGCAATATTAATATTCATGTGTCTTGCCTTTGCAACTAAATGCCTTTTATTTTGGTAAGTTTCATAGAAAGTTTTAGCTGCTAAAGGCAATTTCAGATGTTCCCCTTTCTTTCCCAATTTATTCACAGCAGCAGCACAAACCACAGCTATGGTCAGCATCTAAAGTGGCAGATGTCTAAAGGACATTTTCTTAGTCCACCCACTCTCATCCATTTGATTCACTAACCCTGACTCATGCATCCTGTCTGAGCTAATGTCAGTCCTGTGATTGCAGAGCATCTGGTGCTTAGTAGACTCCCATTACAAGCAGAAGAAAATGCTGCCCTGCCACCATATATGATTGTTCTTTAGCCTCCCTCTAGTAGCAGAATCAAAAAGTCCCATACAGCTCTTTTGCATGGGTGCATATCTAAGATTTCACGGGAATGTCCTTGGGAATTAAATACCTACACCTCCCCTTGCAGCTTCAGAACCAACAATCCTTAGTGATAAGAAAACAACAAACATTGTTAGCTCTAATCGGTGAACCACCAAGACTTCAAATTCAGAACCATCTTACATACCTAATAGTGATAATAATTTTAAAGATATTTTATTTTACCTTTATTTAACTTCACTATCCAGAATCAATTAGAAGACTTACTCCTTGCTTTACATTCCATCTCCCATTGTCATGTGCCACAATTATTTTCCCTATTGAGTTTATTTATTTATCTATATATCTATTTGCCACCCATCTCACAGTAACTCTGAGTTAACCTGTAGTTGTGCTGAGTATCTTGATTGCCACAAATGGTCACTTAGGGACTTTGGAGAAATGAGAGGTGAGACAAGTATTGCTCCCTAGCAAGGGGCAAAATGAAAAGATCACAAGAAGGAGGAATATCCAACCACTAATGGGAGAAAATTGTAATAGGGGGCCATTCAGAAATGTTGGAGGGAGTCCTTCAAGATACACCAGATTATCTAATAGATATTGCAAGGATTACTGGAACTCTTTTGTTAGAAGATATAAAAACAGAATCTTGAAAGAGTTTCTTTCTGCCCCCTTTTATACAAAACAGAGGCATGGTTATTTTGAGTTTCTTTCTCACCCCTATTCCTTTCTAGGGCTAAGCTGATGTTTTACTATCAGTTCTTGCATTCCTTCAAGGTTCATCTACAGATAGACTAGATGACTGCATACTTCCCAGGATTTCTTCAACTCTGACAGAATTACTATCCATTTCCTGTTGCTGCTATCCTCCTTTCAGAAACAATTAGAAGTACAGTAACAGCACTGTAAGAAAAGCCAGGATGCCATTTGTTTTGTGGTGGGATTTCATTTACACTGTCCGAGCTGGCTATTATAGAATTCACAGAAAAAAGTTGGTTTACATACAGTCATGATCTGAATCAGAATACCTAGGAAGATACGGGGGGGGGGGAACAGATCTAAATGAATATCTAGAAACAAATAAAGTTATAACTAGTAGCCAGCACGGGTTTGTTAAAAACAGATCATGTCAAATCAATCTTATTTCATTCTTTGACAAAAATCACTAAATTAGTGCACCATCGAAATGCTGTGGACATAGTATATTTAGACTTAATTGAGGCATTTGACAAAGTAGGCCACAACCTATTTCTTGGTAAGCTAGAAAATGTGGGATAGACAGCATCACCACCAGATGGATTTGTAACTGGCTGACAAACCGTACTCATCGTCCTTAATGGTAGTCCTTAATGGTATTATATCAAGGTTCTGTCTTAGGCTCAGTACTCTTCAATATCTTCATAAATGACTTAAATGAGGGAATAGAAGGGGAACTGATCAAATTTGCAGATGACACTAAGCTGGCAGGAATAGCCAACATCCCAGAAGACAAGCTCAGGATCCAAAAAGGTCTTGGCAGACTTGAACAATGGGCCTATCAAAAAAACATGAAATTTAATGTGAGAAAAGCAAGGTTTTAGACCTAGGCAGGAAAAATCAAAGGTACAAGTACAGATTAGGCAAAACCTGGCTCAAAAACAGTAACTGTGAGAGGGTCCTTGGAGTCCTAGTGGACGATCACTTAAATATGAGCCAGCAATGTGTGGCAGCAGCCAAAAAAGCTAATACAATCTTTGGTTATATAAACAGAGGCATAGAATCAAAATCACTGGAAATATTAGTACCACTTTATAAATCCTTAGTAAGACCGCACCTGGAATACTGCATCCAGTTTTGGTCACCCCATTACAAAAAAGATGTTGAGACTTTGGAAAAAGTGCAAAAAAGAGCAACTAAGATGTATAAAGGCCTGGAGACAAAAACATATGAACTGTGGCAGGAATTGGGTATGTCTAGTCTAGTGAAAAGAAGTACCGGTGTGTGTGTGTGTGTGTGTGTATGTGTGACATGATAACAGTATTCCAATATTTGAGGGACTGCCACAAAGAAGAGGGAGTCAATTTATTTTCCAAAGCAGCAAAAGCAAGACAAGTAACAATGGTTGGAAACTAATCAAGGAGAGAAGCAACTTGGAATTAAGGAGAACCTTCCTAACAGTGAGGACAATTAACCAGTGGAACAGCTTGCCTTCGGAAGTTGTAGGTGCTTCATCAGTGGAGGTTTTTAAGAAAAGACTGGACAACTACCTATCTGAAATGGCATAGGGTCTCCTGCTTGAGCTCTTCAATTTCACTCAGAATAGAGATGAACCCTTACATTTGATTGAAATATATCTATCACCTAATTATGTTAAAGAGTTAGTAAAACTAGGAAAATGAATGTAGATGCAGTAACTATTGTTTATATCAATTCCATTCATTCTATCTTTCCTACCTTCCTACTTTCTCAAAGCATCCTTCTATCAAGGCTGTACAAATTAGTAACACGGTTGTTAAGTGAATCTGGCTTCCCCATGGACTTTGCTTGTCAGAAGGTCACAAAAGGTGATCATATGGTCTGGGACAAATATAATATATGCCATTATTGCCTAGGGTCCGACTTTGGAGCACGTGACCATGGGGATGCTACAACGGTTGTGAGAAAAAAGGTCATGTCACATTTTTCAGTGCTGTTGTAACTTCTTCAGTCTGAAGAAGCTTCTTGGATGAGAAGTGAAACATCTTCAAAGAAAAACCAGAAAGTCCAGTTGCCTCTTGGAAAAAAAAAGCATCTTTGGGACACTAAATGAATGGTTGTAAGTCGAGAACTACCTGTACTCCATTCTATACATTGTTTCCTGTTCTTCAAAGTTGTCCTCTCTCTCTCTCTCTCTCTCTCTCTCTCTCTCTCTCTCTCTCTCTCTCTCTCTCTCACACACACACACACACACACACACACACACACACACACACAAACACACACATTGTCTCTCTCTTTTTTTGTTCATCTCATCAACTCTATCTAACCTAGATTTTCTGAACCATCTTCTTTCTTCAGTCCAATTTGGTGATAATTTGAAGTTATAACAGTGCTGGGTAAATAGTACTTATAAATAATCTTTGGATTTTGCAGCATTCTTGTCACAGCGTCCCGGTGGTCCTGTGATTTCTGACATTTGATGTTCACTTCCAATAAGCAAAGTGAATGGGGAAGCCAGCATGAAGTCACAATCATATGAGGCCCTGACTTAATGACCTGTGCAGTCCTTGCCTAACAATGGCAACTGGGACTGATATGCAATGAAGGCATGAGTGACCATGATCAGAATCTTCTGGTACAGGCACAACCAATACACAATACAAATCTATGCAAAGACCGTCCTAGCTATGATTGCCACCTCTTTGAGCAGGAGCTATGAGTCCAAGAGGATCCTCAGACTGTCATGCCCCCATCAGAGTCTGAATCTGTGAAGATGAGCTGGAACAAGAGCCAACAGAGATCGAGAGGGCGGCTCCGTTGGCCTTGGAGGAAACTGGGGAAGGGCAGAGTCACTCGGGGCAAGGCTTTTCAGGATTAGAAAGGCTTGCAGACAGGGAGGAGCAGGAGAGACAGAGCTCAGGCGAAGAGCAAGGACCACCCCCTCCTGATCCTAGAGCATGGAGAGAAGAAAGAAGGCGAAAACAATGCAGACTGAGCCGGCTACGAGGAGAGTGCCCCGCCCCCCTTCACAAGGCACACCTAGGGCAGATGTAAGGAGGTGCCGGTGGGAGAGGCAAGCGTTGAATCTGTGGAGCCTCATGTGCACTTGCCGACGCCTGGAGATTACTGTGCTCTGTCTTGTGGGGCTTGCCCTATTTGCCTGCTTTGCTGAACTTCTTGCTCTGGTTACTGTTTGGCTAACCTGGCTTACTGGACTGCTGGCCCTGGTTACTGTTTGGCTAACCTTGCTTACTGGACTACTCGCAGCCAGAGGCTGCTGAAGGTGCATGTGAGAGCTTTGCTCCAGGACTTGTAGTAAACGTGGGGACGTTTGGGGGCAAAGTTGGAGCAATAAAGGGGAGTTAGACCTATTCTCTGGCTGTGTTGCTTTCATGCCATGCCCCGGGTCATCACACAGATTATGCATTAGTTCTATATGAGACAAAGTCACCTGATCCAGAATCGCATATGGAAAATACCTGAAACCAGGCAGTCCCCAAACTCAAAATCACTGAAGTTCAATCTGAGTTACACAGTTTATAAAAGTGGAGTCCTTATGCTTTCATTTCCATCCTGCTGTATTGCAGGAAATCACTATAAATAGGTGGCTGAATCACTGTGTTTGTAAATGTCTATGGAGATTCTCAGTCATCCAGGTCATGGTTGTCCCAAAGGTGTTTTTTTCAAGAGGCAACTTCTTCAGCTCTGAAGCTTCTTGGATAAGAAGGGAAATGTCTTCAAAGAAAAAACAGAAAGTCCAGTTGCCTCTTGAAAAAAAGCATCTTTGGGACACTGTGTTTGTAATGGGGGTTTCTTCTGCCTCTTTGGAGATTGGGTACTTTACAAGAGTTTGTTCTAATTGAGATGAGTCATGTTTTATGTGATAGACAGCTGGTAACACTTGCTGCAGTCAATAGATATGTATCTTTTTCACATCCTTATACTGAAGTCTTAACTCTTTCATCAACTCTTTTATCCTCTGGCTCTACCATCTTTAATATTTCTCTGAGGTTCTCCAATGCTTTGGTATTACTACTCTAGTATCTTGTTGGTGGGTTCCAAATTTGGTGTTTCTCAGATCAAATTTTTTCACATTTTTTATCCTTGGAGCATCTTCTAATATGTCATGCAGAATTTCTTTTTCTTGTTATATAGTTTCCCAATCCTTTACATTGCCAAAAAGATCAGCTCCATTAATTTTATAAGTAACGGGGTCAGTAAATCAATAAACAGTACAGAATGTTCCTCCTTTGTGTAGTTCTGTTTGTTATTGCTTTTTCTTCTATTGTCTGAACCTTGACAAAATGGCCATCCCTGCTTTTCTACACCACTATATTTTATTTTATTTTCTGGTGTTTTAGATTTTTCCTCACAATATTTCAATATATTATTATCATTCAATATAACTTTGGTTTGTTTAGTGTTAACTGATGCAGTGTTTTTAAGTGATTGTGTCTTGGCAGCAATTGTTATAAATATACTTTTTATCACATCAAGCAGGGTTTCATTTCTCTCTACTTGTGGAAGAATTTCAAATTAATTACATTTTCTTCCATTCCTCTGATTGCTCTCCTTAGTCTTGTTTATCTTTCTTAGCTGAAGTTAGGATATAGTTAGTTTATTCTTGCCACCCATCTGTGGGTGACATGTTATTACATATTCTGTTTAGAATACTATAGTAACGATATCCTCTGCAATCTTCCATTTTGGTCACCTGATATTTCCATTCTTAAGAACAAACATAATCATTCTTACAAATGATTTGAAAATCCATTAGAACTTTATTCATCCTACTAATCATTAATTGCAAAGTAGAGTGCTTAAATATTAATTAATATTTAATTAATATTAAATATTAATACAATATCTGTTGTAACTAGGCAACTGTATGATTTTTTACAGGCATGGACCTGGCATCACAGTAGTTCACTAAGAATATTGCCTGTTGGATGTTTTGCCCTTGCTCATCTGATTCATGGCAATGTGTAGCTTCACACTGTTTAACTAGTACACGTGGGTATTAATCTTTTGTGCAAGGGTTTGAGTAACATCTTTGATAGTTGAGGGCACTAAAGGGAAGAAATGTCCTCATTCTCATTCTATTTTGCCATTTCTTTTCCCCTCCTGGTCCTGAATACAACCAAATTATCACCACTCAAGAGATGGTTATTTTTCCAGACTATTTATTTTCAGACCTGGAGCCCTTTCTTATAAATTTAACATGTACTCTTCCACAAGAGTTTTCAGTTTCTTAATTTTGTTATGTGGGAAGTTAGCATCCACCCCTCTCCTAGAAAAATGAAATATCCTAGGAAATATTGAAAAGGAAGAATATGTTTTCCTGGATGAGAAAAGGAGAGACGTGTTCTAAAGACAAAGCAGCTTCCTGCAGCTCCCTGCCCCCCCCCCCCTTCCGCTCCAGGGTGATGAGCTTAAGACCTTCACCCCTGTTGCCCCTGCATGGCCCCATGGGAGTCTGACAGCCAATCAGGATACATTTCTTACACAGGAACAGGAAACTCTTAAGGTGGGGCCCAACAGAGAGCATAAAACCAGGGCACTCTCAGCATCTCGCTCCTTTTTTCTCTTCACCCAACATCTGGAAGCATGTGATCCACCTTTTCTGTTCAGGAGCCCCTGCCATGTGCTCCTGTCCACCATTAAACCTTCTTTCCAAGCAACTTCCAGAATCCAGTGTCTTTTTCCCCACTTGGAACTGAACCCAGAAGGATATTCCTTACAACAGTTATTAGCATGTATTGATTGAATATAAATTGAAATTGCTGTTTGAACTGTTAGCAGCAATTTCTAGGCCCAAGTCTGCCTTAGAGTGTGAAGTCCTTAGTACTCTCCGCGCTTAGATGTTTCCTTGCAGACATTTCATTACCTGAATAATATCATCAGTGCCAGTGAGTGTGTGTGTGTGTGTGTGTGTGTGTGTGTGTGTGCTTTCTGTTTATAAATAGTAGCTTGCCCTGCTAGTGTCGGTGGGGGTGTCGTTTTCTCCTTGGTAGTTCTTTTATTGGAACCATTCTCTCTTTCTTTTTTATTTTATGGAATCATCTTAAAGTGTAGGCAAGAGAAACAGTCTTCCTCTTTATGGGTTACTTACTTAGTGATATTTTACCATCATATTGAAAGTCAGTGAATCTCCTATTTTGTCCTCTAAATATTCTGTTTGTTCCTCCTGCTCTAGGAGACATAGTTCTTCCCTACCCCAATTTAACACCACGTGTCTGTTAGATGAAGGGGAAAATATTAAGATCACTTGTTTCCTCTTTACATGGCAGTAATTCATCTGTTTGGAGAATTTCATAGTTATTTGCAATTCAAAGCTCCTTGTAGACAAACCACAGAGATGACCTTAGAGAAGGAACACAGTACTTAGCAAAATAGGAATTGATTGATGTCTGCTCTTTGAGATAGGTCAGGTCAAGAAACAGACTCCACAAGAAATACTGGAACTCTAATTGATATAGGCTATAGAAACAGAAACAGAATCATAAAAGCCTGACAACTTTTTCCCTTCCATCCTTCTCATATCAAAGAGATTCAAGACAAGGTCACCTTAAGTTTCTTTCTGATATCTTTTTGTTTTTCTGGGTTTAATTGCTGTTCCGCAAATTGTCTCATTTCTGCTCCAAAGTGATCTATGTGCTTCTGTCCAGTTCTTCTGTTATGCTGCTTGGATTTTCTTTTGTTCTTGTTCTTAAATCTTCCTGGCATTGTTATTTAAGTTTTCCATTTACAAACACCAGTGACTACTGAGGCATTTGCTTCCAATCAGTTGCTTTTGTTTCAAGAGCTTAGGCAGCACAGAGAAGTTTTGAGACATTTGTGCTTCCATTTGCATCTTTCCTCTCTCTTTGTTCCCATTTTAGGAAATTGGATTCTAGTCTCCAGTATTTTTTTTAAAAAAATTAAAAAGTAATTAATTCTTTTTCTTTACAATTTTCCTTTAAACATTTATATATAAATAGCATACATGTTTAAAGTGATTAATTAAAATGTTTGGAAAAGTTTTTAAACTAAATTTGTTTCTGTTGTCATTTATTACATAATGAAAATATTACATTAAAAGTTTCTTTCTTTCTTTCTTTCTTTCTTTCTTTCTTTCTTCTCTGCACCTTTTTATAATTAGACAGCTTTTATATTGTCTCAAAGTCATCTCTCACAAACAAATATGGGTAGATGCAGCAAGACTTGCAGATGCAATTTTTTAATCAGAGAAAGTTGGTTGTTAGTGGTTACTTTTCAGTCTTCTGCTCAAGCTAGAGGAGAGTCTCTATTCATGACTCTTGTAAATAGAAACCTTTGGCACATTTCTTTTATATTCCCAATAAATATGATAACCTGTGTATAAAAATTAGTGTTATGTAAGGTATTTTTTTTTAAAAAAAGATTGATAGTGCAAAATGCAAAGGACCTGTAAAAATATAAGGAAAGAAAAGGGCTGATGATTTGGCATCTATAGAATCTCAAGAATTGCTTTTCTAGCATTTGTACAATTCAAAAAGTCATCCAAGAAAAAGAACTCTGCACCACAGACTAGTTTGGGTTAACAATTGAGAGTGGGATGGGATGGGATGGGACAGAACGGAACAGAACAGAACGGAACAGAACAGAACAGAATAATTCTTTATTGGCCAAGTGTGATTGGACACACAAGAAATTTATCCCCGGTTCATAAGCTCTCAGTGTACATACAAACAACAAAGTAATAATCATAAGATACCAATAAGGAGAAGGTAATAGTAAATATGAGAAGGATGATGATGATGATGATGATGATGATGATGATGATGATGATGATGATGATGATGATGATATAGCCCTACTGCATGGGTAAATATCCTTAGACATAAGACAGTGATGTGGGAATTTAGCAGAGTGATGGCATCTGGCAAAAACTCTCTTTGGGTCTAGTTGTTTTGGCATGCAAGTAAGATCATAAAGTAAGAATTTTGTAGAAACAGTTATAGTAGATTTCAAACTGAAGTAATAATTATTACTTGAAAAAATGTTTTACACCATATACCATATTCTGAGCCATTTTATGTTTATATATGTATGCCTGAGTAAATAAGTAATCTTACAAAATTATAGCATTCTCACAGTTAATGAGGAAGGACAATGCTGTTTTCAAATAGTTGTATATGTTTAAGTATCTTTCATTATTAACTGAAGACAATAATAAGGCAGTGATGTACAGCAAATTATTAATCTGTTCCAATCAGAGGTTTACATAAGAAGGAAATACTTAAACAAGTCCAGGTCATTATATTCTGAGATTGTGCAAAAGCAGGGGTGAAATGCTACTGGTTTGGACCAGTTCGGGAGAACCGTTAGCAGACATGTGGCCTGGTTCGCCAAACCGGTCGCGACGGCTGGGTGGTCACGCCCCCGAACCGGTCCCCCGGTCACCGCTCACTCACTCGCTTGCCCTGCCCCGCCCAGTCTCTGCTCTGCAGCTTGCCTGCCTGAAGCACTGCGCCCCTGATGTGCCTGCCAAGTAAGCCTGTGAAGTCGTGGCCTACCTAGCTGCCCCTGCCCCCCCACACCATCCCAGCCTGTCTTCCCTACTCCATTCCCCACAGCCCGCAGCCCCGACATGCTTGCCTGCCTTCCATGCGGCCTTCCCGGTGTCCCCGAGGCCAGCTTGTGAAGGTAAGCAAGCGGAAGGCCACATGGAAGGCAGGGAAGCATGTTTCTCTTGTTGACTCAAATGTTGTATTAATGATATAATGATCTATCATTAATCTGCTCAAGCACTACTTCCAAACATTCTCTATATAATACCTATTCTTTCAAAATCTGAGGAGCCCTAAATTTTCTGATGTTTACTCAGAAGAAAGTCCTAATTTTGTCAAAGATATATACTTATAAATAACATTCTATCAGAAATTGTTTCCTTAAAACTTTAACCCCAGAATATAAAATTGTTGGATCTAGTCTATCATTGAATACAAACCTTTGCAGCAAGATCTTCAGTTTTCCATAGATTAATAACTTCACCCAAATATTACAAATTCTCCTGCAAAGAAATGATGCAAAATTAAATTAAAATTAATTGTGAAAGCCAAGACAATTGGCATTCTACCAGTCAAATAAAAACTAAAGTAAGATTTGCTTCAGAAGTCATAACAGGTTTGGTGCATATAACAACTAGTTGGAAGGGAACCTGTAGGTCATCTAGTCCAATCCCCCGCCCAAGCAGGAGACCCCACACCATTTCTGACAGATGGCAGTCCAGTCTCTTCTTGAAAGCTTCCAGTGATGAAGCTCCCACAACTTCTAAAGGCAAGCTGTTCCATTGGTTGATTGCTCTCACTGTCAGAAAATTTATCCTTATTTCCAGGTTGAATCTCTCCTTGTTCAGTTTCCATCCATTATTCCTTGTCTGGCCTTCAGGTGCTTTGGAAAATAGGTTGACCCCCTCCTCTCTGTGAAAGCCCCTCAAATATTGGAACACTATTTCCAACATGCTATCATGTCTCCTCTGGTCCTTCTCTTCACTAGACTAGCCATGCCCAGTTCCAGTTAAGATCAGTGGTGGGATTCAGCCAGTTCGCACTGGTTTAACCCAACCGGATGTTAATTTTTTCCACAGTTCGGCAAACCGGCTGATCCCACCACTGGCTGGCCCTGCCCCTCACCCTTCCCCTCCCAGTCACCCCTTGCCTGGCCTGAGAAGGTAAGGGCAACAATGGGGGAGGGAGACTCGCTCTGGGTGGGGCTGGAAATCTCCACCGTAGAGGGTGGTACAAAAGTGATGCAAGTAGTAGCACAGCCCTCGGCAGCCAGAGCAAGGTAATGGCGTTGTTGCGGCAAGGTGGAGCAGCGTAGGCAGCCGAATCGGCAGTGGCGATGGACAGAGCCTTAGTGCAGGAGCGAAGCACCCCTGTACTTGCCTTTGCACAGCAACAGCATCCCACCTTCGTCACGGTACATTTGCGCTCAAGGCAGCCTTTGCCTCCCACCGCTTTGGGCTCAGAGCTGTAAGCTGTGTCCGGGAAGCACTGCGGCGGAGAGAAGCAGCCGGGTCTGATTCTCATCTCTTGCTGGGTCTCGCTGCCCAACAGTCAGGGGTTTTTAAAATATTTTTGCAGCAGGAAATGGTGGGTTGCTACTTCCGGCCTTTGTTGGTGCAGCTGGGCATGCCTCAGTCGCTCAGGGAGATGCGCGACCTGCTCTCTGCCCCAAGACACTGACCTGCCTCATTCTCTGCCACCGCCTCATGGCCTGCCCGCTGACCTGACCTGCGCCGCTGCCGCTGCCGCTGCCGCTGCTGTTGCTGCCTCATAGCTGAAGTGGCCTGCTCTTGCAGTGCCTTGCACAGCACAGTTAAATTTAGTGCACTTCACAATGGGGAAGACGGGGTCTCCTCCTCCTCCTGGAGCCCATTACTATGCAGAGCCACAATGTGATCCTGCCCCACTCACCCCTGGCAACAGCAGCGGTGGCAGCGGCATGGGTGTGGTCAGCGGGCAGGCCATGAGGTGGCAGCGGCAAACACGGCAGGCCAGTGTCTCAGGGTGGAGAGCAGATCGCTGTTGCTGCGCAAAGGAAAGTACAGGGGCGCTTCGCTCCCACACTAAGGCTCCGGCCATCACCACCGCCGCTTCGGCCCACCTGCGCCGCTTCACCTTGCCATGAGAGACGTTGAGTTGTCCATGCCCACTTGGCACCCTCCGCAGCCATGCCTATCCAGCTACGCCTATCATTAGGGAGAACCGGTTGTTAAATACTTGAATTGCATCACTGGTTAAGATATTATTCAAATATATGCATCCATTCCTGAATATAAAATTTCCAGATTAAGAAGTTTTTTTCCCCAGCAAAGCCATTTTAGACCCTCTTTGTGTTATCTTTGGGTTATTGTTATCTTGCATTAATATCAGATTCAATATCTCTTAATTGCTGAACCAAATGGTCTGCAGTGAAGTAACTCTCAGATGCAGAAGTATTGCTGGGCTACAGAATGCTTCCAAAATTTCAGTGGACCCACAAAGTTCTCTCATTTCAGATTAACCCTGCAACAGAGTTTCATGTTTAAACATTTTACTTTCTAAATTCACTCTACATATATTCCCTTTTGGCTTGAACAAGTATGAATGTATTTTGCTGAACCTCTCTGGGTATTCAGTAGATTTACTATGAAATCACTTTATTGGCTATGGAGTTCATTAAAAGATTACTTTAAAAAGAAGATAAAACTGGATATTGTACCCATGAAAATTATATTAAAAAGTTTATGTGACTTCATCATTCCAGCCTTTGCCTATCCACTGCAGGATGAAGGCCTCTTCTGCATGTTGCCAATTAATACGGTCCTGAGCTTTCTTTTGCCAATTGGACCCGCAATACTTGCTGATGTCGTTGATCCATCTTGTTTTGGTCTCTTTTGTGGATGCTTTTTATCAAGCGAGATCCATTCTATGACTGCCTTGGTCCACCTGCCATCAGTTCTTCTTGCTATGTGACCATTTCCATTTCAATTCTTTTATTCTCTTGATAATATTGTACACTTTTGTTTGTTCTCTAATCCATGTGCAGGTCTTTCTATCTTGTCTTGTATTGCCAAGCATATATCTTTCCATGGCTCTTTGTGCCACTCGTATCTTTTGTATCAATTGTGAGGTTAGTGACCATGTTTCACTGACATATCTTAGCACAGATAGCACACACTGATCAAAAAGCTTTCAAGCACAGGGGAAGGTTGTTCTTGAAAATTACGCTTAGCTTGCTGAATGCCTGCCAACCACATTTAACACGCCATTCAATTTCCTTTATTGTATCACCTTCCATTGACATCCATTGGCCAAGGTATATGTAGTGGTCTACTATGTCTAGTTCTTCTCCAGTTATAAACAATTTTCTTTCTTTGGTGAATTTATTAATAAATATTTGATTTATAGAAAGCTTTATTTCAGAAGTTAAAAAAGAAGATAATGTCATGTTAAATGCAAATAAAAGTGGTTTCTTCTATTCTTAAAAGGACAAGTGTCGATAAAAATTAATCTTGAAACTTATCATTTTGTTTTAATAACTCATAATTGATTCCTATATCCAAGACTCCAAGTATCCTAATCAACAGTTCCACAAGATCTATAACAGTTACTGTTTATAACAAATTGTTGAAAAAACTCTCCTAGAAGGAGTTGTTATAGAAAATTCTGTGAGTCTTTGTAATTTCATTAGCAGTCCTGGTAGTGATGATGCTACCTAGCCTAAAATATCTGCAAGGGTCAGCACAAAGAACTGAATTTATTTATTTATTATTATTTATTAGTGAATACACTTTAAGTCTAATAAAGCCACCTTTAAATGAATTCATTTTTATTTTAATATTTCCAAAATCCAACTTATAAAAATGTAAAATGTGAAGGGTATATATCTATAGTATATAAACCTTAGTTTTTCAGTGTTCCTTCTTTAGTTTTCCAAAGTATCAGTATTCCACATGTCTCCCTCATACTCTTGCAAACTAGGAAGTTTACATTAATGCAAATGAGTAGTTTTACAGAGACAAACATGCAGAGATGCACACATTTATATTTTCATTTTTACAGTGAACCATGATGGCCGATAGTAAGGAATAAAAGCATATGATTTGTCTTCTGAACCAATGTGACTTACCACATCATCAAATTCAGCCATTACACTAATATTGTGCCCTTTCTGTGAACACTGTTCAGCTTCTGGGACAGAAGATAAGTGTCAAGCATGGGAAATACCAAGTTACTGTGTTGTTGTTGTTTTTTAAAAAAAGAGAATAATTGCTTACAGTTTGGAAAACACTTGTTAAACAGAATATGTAATGCATTCTCCAACCATATACTTCTGGATATATACAACTGCAATTTTCTTAATTTCTAGTCAGAAAAGATTGGAAACTGGCTTATTGGTTGGACAAGGAGTAAACACCATAGAATTAACAAGTGGTCAATATTACATTAATCAAAGGTTGGGTCCTTTATCTTTACTGTCCAACATCTTCAAGCTCCAGAAGGATTAAAAGAGACATGAGGATATTTACCTGTGATTTAGACTCATTTTTACTTACCTTTCAGAAATTCAGGAATGTCAAAAAATGGGCATTTTAGTTTCTGATTGTACATTTCTACACAAGGTCAATAACTTGATTCTTTTGAAGTTGCTGAATAATATTAAAATCTAAAAATCATTGAGGCAACCGCAGTTATACATCTAAAATGAGAAGTGAAATAAAATCAAATGAGAAGATTTCATTTCACTTTAACATACTTACTACTTCACTTTTCTTGAGAAACAGTACTGTAGTTTGTAGTCAACTGCTAAATGTGGTGTATTCACAACACAATTAAACAAGAGGAATTTGGATGCCAGCCAATTTTAAAGATCAATAGAACTAAATTGATGCAAAAATTAGTGTTTTAGTTTAACTTGGTTATGGACCAAACTATTAAGCTTTCCACTGATCTTTTTTTATCTGGAGAGCAGTAATTTTAATATGTATTAGAGCAAATCTATGAATAAAAGTTCTGTAACATTTTTAAAAATTATAAATGGGGGAGTCCAGCTGTTCCCCAACTGAAGGAATCCCCATGACATCAGCAGTCAAGAATTAAGTTTCATTTACCATGGTTTTTTTGTTAAAGCCAATATGATCCAGATGGTCGTTCTGGGTATTAAAGTGTGCCTGCTTTGTGATTTTGGTTTGGGACACAAGCTTTCTCTTTACAGTGCTGAAATAATTGATTTCATCCTGCTTTCCATAGAGGTACAATCCCAAGGAAGCAAAAATTGCCCAGTTATTTTTCAAGCTGGGGAACCATCTAAATGCCTTTATTGTTCTAAACATTCACTCTTGAACATTCACTTCAGTATGATGTCATCAAGTAACTTTCTGAGATGCCAAGATAGTCAAGACTAATTAAATCCACTGTCTCTAGAAAATAATAAGTTACTATTTCAAACTGAGGGGAAAATCCTCACTCTCAAATTTTTTTTTTACAGTTCTTACTGAAGAAACATTGAAATATATGGGATTTACAGTCATGACAGATTTAATAATTAATTTCAATGGATTCCCTTAAATACAAATATGTTTTATTATTTGAAAATTGCTTTGTTTTTGTTTATTTTTATTAATGACCAGAAAATAGAATACTAAGACTGCCCAGCAGGTGATGCCATCATTTGGAGTATGACATGGTCCATTCCTTGTACCCTGAATTTGAATTGTAGACAGTGTTGTAAAAATGAACAACAACTGAAGTAGTTAGTACTTAATCTGACAAAGAAAATTGCTTTCACAAAAGAAAGCTAAGAAAGATGCATTGAAATAGCTAACAAACAGCTGCTGGCCCCTCTAGTGCTTTTAAGCCTTCAGAATACTCTTGATTCCTTAAAGTTACCAATTGTAAGCTTTCTCTCCAGAAATAATAAAGTTTTGAATGTTTTCCACTCGGAATTTCCTCTCAGCTGCTCCCAAGCTAAGGAAATTC
This sequence comes from Thermophis baileyi, assembly GCA_003457575.1. Classification (NCBI taxonomy): domain Eukaryota; kingdom Metazoa; phylum Chordata; class Lepidosauria; order Squamata; family Dipsadidae; genus Thermophis; species Thermophis baileyi. The sequence goes on from QLTV01000391.1 coordinate 1,240,629, forward strand.
TTTAAAAAGAGAGTCCTAGATATTAGTAAATGGAGTTAGCAGCAAAAATATATCTTTAAATTGGCTACCTAAGATCAAAACCATTTTCCAATTTGAAAAATACCTATCAATGAGTCTGATACAATTCTTAAGGAAGTCTTATTTTACAGTATGTATGTATGTATGTATGTATGTATGTATGTATGTATGTATGTATGTATGTATGTATTTATTTATTTATTTATTTATTTATTTATTTATTTTGCAAAATTTGTATGCCGCCTAACTCCCGAAGGACTCTGGGCAGCTCACAGTATATATATAAAAAGACAACAATAGAAACATATATAAAAAACAATTTAAAAATACATCAATATTAAAATAAAACATTCACACAACATACATGGACCAATCAGTCAATT
>QLTV01000391.1:1244142-1288948 GCA_003457575.1 Thermophis baileyi
GACCAAGAGCATTGTAGTTGTTCAATAATAAAATTAATCCTTCAAAATACAACTTGCCTAATAATGTGCACTTAGTGTATTTTAATTTGTATTCCTAGTCTTTTACTGTTCTGTTTTTGGTAGATTGGGCTATTTTTTTCTTTTGTGTGAAGACAGATGCAACTAATGAAACAAGCATCAATGCTTTTTCTTTACTGCCTGTTACTTCCTTGCCATCTTTTCTCATTAGTGGACCAATTGTTTCCTTGACTTTGTTTATTATTATTATTATTATTATTATTATTATTATTATTATTATTGACATTTGTCAAGTCTTACTTCATTCTGAGCCTAGCTTTCCTGACTTCATCTTTGCAGATTCAGGCTACATGCTGGTGTCCCTGTTTCCATGCTGATTTCTTTTTGGATTTCCTATTTTTGTTTTTCAGCGGTATTGTGTTGGACTGGGCTTTTATTAATCACATTTTTCAGAGTTTCCAAAGCTTCTTCTAACCAAATACATTTTTATTAGGTGATAAAATATTATAAAATACAAAATACAAACGCAAATAAGAGGACAGTGTGTAAGGATCGCCTCTCCGTCTAACTTAAGAAAGCGAGAACTTCTGAAACAATGTATTTCAAAAGGATCTTTTGTTAAGCAGAAGTGAAAGCATTCCATTCAAAGCAACGTCTGAATACCCTTAGGCAAAGCAGGTAGAGTTAAAGCAGTAGAGACCCCTCCCATTAGCCAGAATGCAGATTCTAGCCAATACACAAGTGTGAAAATGTTTTCTTTATCAACTGCTCTGGGAACCGGATAAACATACATTTCTCTGACCATCTTCTGTTATCCATTGAAGTGAAACATCCCACATTGCCCCTCATAAACCTTCTCCAAAGGTGAAGAGATCTCAGGATGCTTGGCGCCCGGGTATAAGTTGTAAACCATCAATTGACACAGGCAATGCTAATAAATCGAACCCAAGGCCCCCCCTTCTCTCAACTGAATGGCACGATCACTCTTTGGGATCTGACACAGTGAAGGGGAAGCGGAAAGGGGGAAGAAAAGTGAGGAAGGGTAGAGAAAGAAAAAGAAACATTGACGTCCGACTCTATCTGTTGCAGTAGAATAAGGTATTAACAACAAATCACAACTTTTTGTTTTACCATAATAGTTTGAACCAGTCATTTCTACAAAAGTCTATCAGTCAATCTGTGAAACCCAAAATCAAAGTTTCATTCTTTTCCACATCAAGCACGAAGTTCAGAAGCGGTTTCCATGTGGAAACAAAAGTATTTATGTACTTTTCTTTGAGCAGAGTAGTCAATTTTGCCATTTCAGCCAACTCCATCAGCTTCTGCAACCATTCTTCCATAGTAGGAATCGAAGTGTCCTTCCATTTTTGCACCTATAATAATCTTGCTGCTGTCAACATATATTCAGTAGTAGCAAAATTCCAAACTTTTTCTCCAATTCTTTTTCCATTAGACCCAAGAGGAAAAGTTCTGGTTTCATATTTATCTCCATTTTCAGGATTTTCTGTATTAAAATATGAATCATAGTCCAAATTTTTTTTTTTGCTTTATCACATGTTCTCCATAGATGGTAAAAAGTCCATTCTTTGTTTTTACACTTCCAACATACAGTACATTTGGCATACCTTTATACATCTTAGATAACATATCTGGTGTTAAATACCAATGATACATCATCTTGTAAAAATTCTCTTTTAAATTATAATTTAATGTAAAATTTAGACCTCTCGTTCACATGTTTTCCCATCGTTCAAGCAACACATTATATCCAAAGTTCCTTGCCCACTGAATCATACAATATTTCACATGTTCATTTTCCAAATTCAATTTCAGTAGCATTTTATAAATCTTAGCGATAATATGTTCATTGTTACCCCATCGCGAAGTTTCCAATTCATTTTTAACAAAGTCAAAGCCATAGCACTTTTTATTCAATTTGAACCTTTCTTTCAATTGCTGATAAGTAAATCAATGGCACATGTAACCTTCTGATTCAAGTTCTTCCCTCGTCTTTAGTATTGGGTCACCAGAATTGAAAGATAAAAATTTACCATACGTCAGCCAATCTGGCTTTACTACCATTTCCTTTTGAAAAAAGGCTTCCTGTGGTGACACCCAAAGGGGCAACTTCATAGAGAGCTTTGTTTTATATTTATTCCAAACTCTTAGTATGGCACGTCTAGCAAAATGGTTATTGAAATCAACATTAACTTTATTTTTGTCATACCATAGGTAGCCGAGCCATCCAAACCATAATTCATGGTACTCTAATTCAAGTAACCTCTTGTTCTGGAGACTCACCCATTCTTTTGCCCAGGTCAAGCAGCATGCATCAAAATACAATTTCATATCTGGTAAACACAACCCTCCCTCTTTCCTTGGCATCTTGCAATAGCTTATATCTAATTCTTGGTTTTTTCCCTTGTCATATAAACTTAGAGATATACTTCTGCCATTGTTTAAATGGGTTGTCAGATGTGAGTATTGGTAACGTCTGAAATAAAAAAAAGCATCTTTGGTAAAATACTCATCTTAATTATGGAGATTCTTCCCAGTAGTGATAAATGCAATTTATCCCATCTTTGTAGATCCTGTTTAATATCCCTCCACAGAGGGACATAGTTATTTTCAAACAGTTTTATGTTTCTGAAGCTTCTTGAATAGTTTCCTCTTTACGATTTTCATCCATGGAATCCTTCCCAAACTCTCTCTAAGTTTGTTGAAATCAGATCTTTTAAAGTCTAAGACACTGGTTTGATTTTATTCTATTGCTTGTGTATGCATTACATTGAATTCGAAGAGAAGAGAAGAGAAGAGAAGAGAAGAGAAGAGAAGAGAAGAGAAGAGAAGAGAAGAGAAGAGAAAAGAAGAGAAGAATCTTTATTGACCAAGTGTGATTGGACACACAAGGAATTTGTCTCCAGTGCATATGCTCTCAGTGTATGTACAAGCAACAAAGTGATAAATCATAAATCATAAGATACAATCATAAACTATAACACATAACCAACAAAGTAATAATCATAAGATACCAATCACGTAATAAGAAAGATGAGAAGGATCATAGTAAAACAGCCCTAATATGTGGTTAGATATCCTTAGGCATAAGACAGTGCTGTGGGAATTAGGTATTTAACAGAGTGTGGGGAAGGGAAACTGTCTTTGTGTCTAGTTGTTTTGGCATGCAATGCCCTATAGCGGCATCCTGAGGTGAGTAGTTGAAACAGTTTATGTCTGTTTCAACTTCTGACAATATGACATGGTCACTCTCCTCCAAAGTTCCTGAAACTTCAGCCCCCTTTATTTATTTTATTTCCTTCTTTATTTTATTTGTACCTTGCAAGTATCAATTTGAGCCTCAGTGGCTTACATAATAAAATAAATTTAAACTAGCCACAATACAAGAGAATCAGAATCATGTATGGTTATGATTCGGAACCAGAAGTGAAAAGACAGTGAGTTTCAGTCCACCCGTTGGTCCAATGTCTCAGCCCTAAGAAGCAGGCAATGTCTGAAAATCTTGTCAAGAAAAGTGCAGGGACGTGTCCAGGCAGCCACTGAGGTTCAAGATTGACTTGAAGTTACCAAAAAATAGCCAACCAACTCAAATCAACCTCCCCCAATACATAATATAAAACTTGAAAATATAAAACAAAATGAAAACAATAAATAAATAAAATATTGCTCTGGACAGTAAAAAAAACTCCTTGGAACATCTTCAATAGGTACACAACAATGGCACCAGTCTGTCCTCTGCAGGACGGGTGCTGTCTGCGAAGATGAGTGCTTCAACTCTCTCTATTTCCCAATTGTCTGCTACTAGTAGCAATTTTTCCCTTGATAAACTATTTCAGTTGGAACTTGTAGTCCTGTAGGCACCTAAGTGCAAAATTTCAAAGGGATTTATAGAATGGAGAGCAGGATGATGTGACGTTCATGTGGAAACCTGAAAAAAAGACATGACTGTTTTTAAGAGATGCCCCAGCAAATACCAAAACATCTCTTCTTTCTGTTTTTTTAATGTGTTTTAACTGATTTGTCAAATTTTGCAGTTTTCTATCCTAAGTGACAGTTTAAATTTTATAAAGAAAACCAGTTTGCCAGCTACCATGTTTTCTGCATTAACGAGTGATCATTAAGAATAAAAGAATGCCCTAATTTAATAAACTCAAAACATTTTCTTCTAAATACTGAAGCAATGTGTAAGTTCTTTGCTAGCAACAATCTAATAAGATAGATGATTCTATTCAATATAGAATGTTATTAATAGTATAACAGTGACCTGGGATCCATACTCCAGCTTTAAAGCATCAGATTAGCAGGAACACATTGAAGATTTTTCTTCTTCACATAAGTTTCAATCACATTAATACAAGTTGGATTAATTCAATTCAGGTTCCAAGATTAGGAGAGAACTCAGTCTGGGTAATTAGTATTATTGAGCAATAATTGAACATATTGGCAGAGTTATTTTTGTCTCTTAACGTTCAGCTTAAAATGGTTCAGTAGCTATAGCGCTGAAGTTTATTTTTTTTTAATGAAAAGTCTTGATCAAGCCACTTTTCCTTAACTGTGTGGGTTTTTTTTTAAAATAATTGGGTATAAAGAAACATCTATGCTCCAGAAATCAAAGATGCAATTTGTACCTAAATACATCCCCCCACCCCCTGAAGTGCAGTATAATTTACTTCCAGGTTGTTAGACAGAGAAAGCAAATTGGACACACCTATTTCCTTCATAAGCTATTTCACTTTCACTACTTGAACAAAACCCTGCAGGAGTGTGCATATCAGAATGTGGGTTGTCATCTAAATAAGAGTACAGGTAGTCTCGACTTACAACAGTTCATTTAGTGACCATTCAAAGTTTCAACAGCGCTGAAAAAAGTAACTTAAGTCAATTTTTCACACTTACAACCATTGCAGCATCCTCATAGTCACATGATCAAAACTCAGACGCTTGGCAATTGGTTTATATTTATGACAGTTGCAGTATCCCGGGGTCACGTGATCACCTTTTGCAACCTTCTGATAAGCAAAGTCAATGGAGAAGCCAGATTCACTTAACTGTGTTACTAACTTAACAACTACAGTGATTCACTTAACAATTGTGGCAAGAAAAGTTGTAAAATGGGATAAAATTCACTTAACAAATGTCTTGCTTAGCAACTGAAATTTTGGGCTTAATTGAGGCTGTAAGTCAAGGACTACCTGTACCCATAAGTATAGACAATGTTAATTATGAACAGGTTGCAGCAAGTGTCATACAAGTATAGTGACTAATTCAGGGAACACTGATCTACTGTGTGTGTAAGCATGGCATGAGATAAATGATTCCTTTGAAGTTGTGAATAAAGATTCAATCTACTTTAGAAAAGCCATAGATTCCACATCAGGAATGTTGTGGGATTTGAGGAAAAGTTCCAGAATTTGCTGATATAACGAGCTGTTTATTTACAAAGCATAGGGCAATTGCTCTGAGCCAGGAATCAGATCGACCAAAGAAGTGAAATTGTCTTCCCACATGAAAGGAAAGGAATTGGCATTCAGCAGGAAATGTTGTGAGGTTCAAAGCATGGGCATGAAAAATTATATGGCATACCAGAGAGACATTGCCAACTGCATCAGCCACTGGAAGGATTCCCACAGAAACTTCCCTCGGGTTATCAGGAAGCTAGAAACCACAATACTCTGGAAAAATCTAATCTGTCATCAGCCATGTTGCCAAACTGCTGATGTACTGAAATTTATCAAGGTAAACAATTGCATATGCATGGTACAGACTTCCAAATCTGATGAAAAGAAGAACAGCAAGCAGTAGCACTTAGACTCATATACTGCTTCACAGTGCTTTACAGCCCTCTCTAAGCAGTTTACAGAGTCAGCATATTGCCCCCAACAATCTGGATCCTCATTTTATCGACCTTAGAAGCATCTCACAGCTTTGTGCATCCACAGTGGAAATCTATGACAAATCCCAAAACATTGGCATATAAAAATCCAGTGTATTCTATTTTCAAATAAAAATGTTTGTTATACTGCTACAACTGTATTTACTTGAGATATTTTCATAAAGGACACTCTAAAGTTTCACTTTTGGTAATGATAGTAGTTGCCAAATTAGCATGGGAAGTAATCTGAGAAGAAAAAGAAGAGAGTGGCCCTGGCAGCTGTAGAAAAATTTAAGAAAAATGTATTGCTGACAAAAGAAGCTATAGCTCGAAGGATATCATATATTCATACTATGTGATATTTGTACTATGGAAACCTGAGTGCTTTCTGAGCTACATTGTTTGCTTTCAAATGTTTTATTGCCCGACTAAATGTCCATAGAGATTCTCAGTCAACCACGTCATGGCCGTGGTTGTCTCAAAGGTGCTTTTTCAAAAGGCAACTGGACTTTCTTTGTTTTTATTTGAAGATGTTTCACTTCTCATCCAAGAAGCATCATTGGTTCTGATGAAGTGAAGTGAAACATGTTCAAATAAAAACAAAAAAAGTCCAATTGCCTTTTGAAAAAGCACCTTTGAGACATTGCCCGACTAGGTAATAACATCGGAACTAGTGAGTGTGGGGTTTGCTTCCTGTTTATATACCGTAGCTTGCCCTGTCAGTGGGTGTGATTTTCTCCTTGGTAGCTGCTTGATTAGGGTTTTTTATTATTATTATTAGTTACCTGGTGTTAATCCCTGTTTATGTGTTGGCTGCTGGTGCTTTTGTTTCATTCTTAGCGTTTTTATTGTTTCTTTTGAAGGGTGGATAAATACGTGTTTCTTCTAGTGTGATATTCTATGTCTCAATGTCTTCTACGTCTCTTTTCTTCTATTGTGATGATGATGATAATATACATAGATGTTACTGTATAATATATAAATAAGTGTACTGATTATGAAAACTTATGCAACAAGGAATATGTCTTAGTAATATCAACTCTTAAGTTGCACTTTTCATATCAATTTCCCAACTAACAAAAAGACTCTGGAAAATGAGAAGAGCAGCAGCAGAAGAATGAGATGGCAATCTGAGTGGCAAAGGAGCATGGTGGTTCACATGGTTAGGATGCTGGGTAGGAGCTTAGCAAGCCCATGTTTAAAACCCGAGTGCTGCCATGGGGTGAAGTGAACTCCCATCCTTCACTCCAGCTCCTACCAGGGACATGAAAGGAGCCCCCAACTGGGTGTCTCCTGGGCAATGGTGATGTCACCAGTTAATCCTTTCAACCAGGAAGCACCACAATGCTTCCGACACAAGTGTGATGCGATCTGACTGGCATCACAAAGAGCACCAATTTGGGAGTTTCCCCACGGTGAGTACAAACCATTCTGAATGGCAGGAGAAGCAAATATCATACTCTATTCAGCCCCAGTCTGCTCTTAAGGTATTTTCCTGCATCTCTGTTTTCCTGCTTCCTGTTTATACTAGTGTTTTCTGGTTTGTGCTGGTTACTATCTGGTACTTTAACAGAAGAGAATATATGATGAGCTTGGTTGTTTGGTTACAGTCATTTTATTACCTATGTTGATAACATCATCAGTGCTGATGATGTTACTTAGTGAGATAAATGAAACATCTGCAGCCAAACAACCAAAGTCAGAGAACACCAAGAACTCCACACTATCTAGCTTGCCTGCTATGTTTTACTTCTAGGCAATACTTTGAACTTTGATTGGCCACTGCATACGGTGGCAAGCACACCCCTTCACTCACATCAATGGTTGCTGCCTTGCATACAGTGAGAAAAAAAAACCTTCCTGTGTTTTTATAGGTTTGGATCAGTAGCTGTAGCTACTATTATGGGAGACAGTCAATAGTGCAGTGGGTATAATATTTACCTGATATTTTTATAATTCCCCACCTCATAAAATATCTGGAAAATTCTGATCTCTTTTATGTACAGAAGTTACTACTGGACAGGGGTGGGTTCCAACTTACCTCGCTGCCGGTTCACTCCTTCCCATGCTACGTGGGGGCGCCGCATGGGGGCGCTGCGTGGGGGCGCCGCATGGGGGCACCAGGTGGGGGCGCCGCATGGGGCGCCACGTGGGCACGCCACATGGATGCGCCACGTGAGCGCACCACATGGGTGTGCCACATGGGTGCACCACGTGGGCACACCACGTGGGCACGGCACGTGGGCACGGTGCGTGGGCACGGCATGTGGGCACGGTGCGTGGGCACGCACGCACATGCGCAGTAACAAAAAATCCAAGTTTTTTTTTAAAGCCAAAAAAAAGATGGCGACTGCATGCACAGTGCCGGAAGTTGGCTTCTGCGCATGCTCAGAAGGAAAAAATAAAAATAAAAACAATTCAAAAAAAAATTCAAAGAAAATTAAAAAAAAAATTCAAAAAAAATTCAAAAAAAGATGGCGGCCCCCACGGACCGGCACCAACCAATCCGGTTCGGTGGTGTCATCGTGACATCACCAGCGGGCCGCTACCGGTTCGGGAGAACCGGTCCGAACCGGGAGGAATCCACCCCTGCTACTGGATCAATATGATACAATTTGCTTGAACGTAGACAAATTCTGCTATTCTTTCTGTAAAATTAGGCAGACTGACTGCCTATTGATGATCTTCCCACTAAATGTTTTTCATTCTGGTGTGTGACTGTAATAAGATATTATTTCTCTGAGTTTCAGTTTTCACTGTTATTGTTGTTTAATCAGTTTACCAAAAAAAATAGCAAAATGTTGACTCTTTCTTTTCTTTGTTTCTTTGTTTCTTTTTCATTTAGTTTCCAAAGAGCCCAAGACTTTGAGGTTATTTGATAGTATCAAAACAAAGCTGAAATGAATTGCTGGACTTGGGTTTTGCTTTTTTTTCTAAGCAGCAAAGTAGGTAGTTTATTAAAAAAAATGTAATTTAAAAATTCCAGGTTTTGAACATATGACTCTGCATGTCAGGGAAAAGTTACAATTATTTCACTAAGAAGAGATTCCTACTACAGTATCTTCAGCAGAAATTAATGAGTCAAACTTAAGAAAATATAAGACCTTTTAAAAAGCTGATTGTGTATTGTCCTATTCTTTGCATAATCATCTTTATTATGCTGAATTTTCTGTTTTAACTCGTTACATTTATATACAGCAACTGTTCTTGACTTGCTAAATGAATACTTCTGTTTGCTTCTTTAATGTGCTTTTCTAACCATTGCTATGTTTTCCTTTCTTAACCTTTCTTTGAATATTGTTATATTACTGATTATGTAATGACTTTCTTTGCTACTTTTCTTTTCAGATTATGAACTGTCCCAAAGGTACTTTTTTCAAGAGGCAACTGGACTTTCTGGTTTTTCTTTGAAGATGTTTTGCTTCTCATTCAAGAAGTTTCTTCAGCTCTGACTGGATGGTGGGGAATGAAATGATTTATAATCCTTGCAGACAGCTGGTCATTTGCATTCTTTTAGAGAATAGATGAGGCCACTGCAGGTTTATATGCGTCCTCAGGATCACCTGAGTAGTGCAAATGGGTGTGGAGGCTTCTTGAAACTGCTGAAAGGATTGTGTTGTAGACTGGAGATAGATGCAGAGGTGGGATTCAGCTGGTTTGGACCGGTTCGGGCGAACCGGTTGTTAAATTTTTGCGCAGTTCGGAGAACCGGTTAATCATACCACTGGAAGGCACCGCCCACCCCACCCCTCCCAGTCACCCCTTATCTCATCTCGCCTGCCTTGGCCACAGCATAGCAGCTGCTGCTCTCTGGCTCCCTCGCTCGCTAGTTCACTTGCCTCGACCATGTGGCCCCCACGGCCCAGCCCACTTGCCTGCCTTCGCCCCAGCCTCCCACGCGGCCCAGCTCCCTGCCGAGCCTTCTTTTGCCATTCTCCGCTGCCTCCCACGTGGCCAAGCTACCTGCCTGCCTGGTGAGACTTCCTTCGCTTCTTTGCCGGCATGAACAGCCTGTTACATGGCCTCCATAGAACTCCTCCAGCCTGTTACAGGCCAAAATGGAGGATCCCGGGGCCTGATCCAGCCCTCCCAGGCCCCGTTCGGACCTCCTTAGGGCTCCCCCGGCCTGTTACAGGCCGAAATGGAGGGTCCCTGGGCCCGATCCAGTCCTCCCCACCCCATTTCCCATGGCTTTACTGTACTTACTTTTCAAAGAGCTGCAGAAGAAGCTGACCCACGTGGCAGAGAAGCCAAGTCTTTTATTCAGAAGCCGGTGAAGTTGTAAGAACGTGAGATGTAAGGAAAACAGCTTTCCCCATCTGAATAAAAGACTTCAGCTTCTCTGCCATGAGGGCCTGCAGGCTTAGTTTGGACCTAATCTGGTCAGTCTTAGTTTGGGCCCAGTCTGCTTGCTGCTGACTGGCTAGTTCGAATGTGCAGTTTCAGGGTTTGGGGCAAAGAGAATATATGATGAGCTTGGTTGTTTGGTTACAGTCATTTTGCAAAGCAGATAACAAGACCTGAAAATAGCTAAGAAACATAAAGAAAGAGACAGAATGGCTAATTCTGGCTGCATAAAACCAAGCTTTAAGAACAAATGCATATGAAACTAGAATTAAGAAGGCAGCCACAGACTGCAAATTCAGTCACTACAAAGGAGCTTAAGAAACAGTGGAATACCTAGCTAGCTACTGCAAGAAGATCACACAGACTGACTATAAACAATGGCATGACAAAGTAGCAACAATAGTGCATTGGGATATCTATAAGGAATACCACTTGACTGAAGTGGAAGGCAAGAACTGGTTGGACCATAAAATAAACAAAGTAATAGAAAATGAAAAAGCTGAAGTTGTTTGGTACTGTTGGAAGAAAATTTTGATCTGGTTCCAAGCCGGAAGAAAGACGCTGGAAATAAAATGGAGGCTGGCTGCAGGAAAGAAGGTGTCTGTTTATTTGATTGCCAGAAACTTCAGTGACAGCAGCATGTTTCTGGGGTGGCTGACAAAATGGGGTTGAGATAGGTGGGCTTTTATACATTCTTTGGGGCTTTGTGATTGAGATGCCTGATACTGTGTAAGAATGTGTCCTTTAATATTTTAATGGCTGTTGCCAGATTCCTATGGGATCATATGCAGGTCAAGGCTGGCTCTACAGGCAAAAGGGGAAATGCAAATCCTAGGTGTTTGTCTGAGCTAATCTTGTCAGCTTTGGCTTGCTTAATTGTGTTGCTTATTTGGAGTCTCTTTGCTTATGAACAGATTGGCTCAGTCTTTCTGAATGGATACAAAATTTTCATTCCAAAAGACCAGCCTCTTCAAGTTTCTGCTTGAGGCTATTTTTCTATGGCAGGAAGACTGGGGCTGCTTTCTACCTTTGCTAAAAAAAAAATCCATTTCTCCTTTGGGGAAAATATTCTATCCTGCCTCTTTTTAATATTAAGAATAAATAATATTTTAATCTGGGGAGGGGGGATTTTAGAATTAAATCAGCAAGCATCTGCCAAACAAAACCCGAGAGTTAACATTTGATGATAAATACAAAAAAAAAAGTCTAGATATTGTAATGGCTGGAGACAGCAGAAGAGAAAATATAAAAACCTGCAAATAGAAGTAGAATGATTGTGATAAAGATACCAACTATCCAGGGATTTCCGGCTGGCATCGCAGTGAAACAGTCGCGAGTTAGCAAGGCTCCGCGAAACCTGGCTGATTCTTTTCCGTTAGGAGGTCCCAAGGGGCCAAAGTCTCCGGGATGTGAGATTTGTCAAAAAAATCAACTATTAAAAAGGGCAAGGGATGACCCACTGCAGTACAGAGGGAAAGAAATTGTAATTCTGAAACAGATTCCTAGGACGGTAAGATATTTATGTAGGCAATATCAATTCTTGATCATTAAACTGATTAAAAGAGAAGTAAGCTTCAGATGGTTGGTACCAGAGGTACCATTAGTGAATTGGGAGGGTAAAAGATACAGACTGGATTCATTAGATAAGGCGATAGAATTCTATGATAGTTATATAGTCGCAAATGAGGGACAAAAAACAGGAGAGTTAGAACATCAAAGGCAAGAGGAAGCAACAGGAGAAGAGAGGAAGACACAAGAAGAAGAAGAAATAGAGAGAACAGAATGAGAAGGAGCAAGGGCAAAAGACCAGAGACAAATAAGAACAACTAGGAGAGTAAGACCTATATATAAATAAAGGAGATGGAAGGGGAAAGCGAGATGTTGTCAATAAACAGAAATGGACTGAACTCCCCCATAAAAACAAAAAATATATATACACGACTACAAAAGTTGAAAGTAGATATAATTTGCCTCCAAGAAACCCACATAAAAAAGCAACACAGCAAATTATTGGAGTACCCCAAAATAGGGAAATTATATTTCTCATCAGCATAACAAAAGAAGAGAGCGGTAGCTCTATATATTAAGGAAACAATAAACTCCAAACAAATATATACGGATGAAGAAGGAAGAATTTTAATGGTGGAGATAGTGATGAACCAAAAAAAGATACTGTTGATAGCAATATATGCACCAAGAATAAAAAACTATATAAAAAGATATTGGAAGTAGAATAGGAAAATATTTGTGTTGTAGAAGATTTCAGTGCAATAGTAGATGTAAAGCTAGACTACAGAAGTAGTAAGACTGGAAAAAAGGCAAGAAAGATACTACCCAATGCATTTTTTTTAAATGGCAGAAGAAATTTGTATACAGGACTTATGGAGAGAAATGAACCCGGGGGGAAATCAATATACATTTTACCCAAATAGAAATAAATCATGGTCCAGAGTTGACATGGTTTGGATGTCATCTGAACTAAGAACTAATGTGCAAGAAATAGAGGTAGAAACTAATTTATGGGCCGACCATAATCCAATAAAAGTTAGTTGGAAAGGAGGAAAGAAAAGGTTGAGATGGACATTAAATCAATCCATATTAAAAGAGAAAGAGTTTTTGCAAACACTAGTAAAAGAAATGAATTCTTTTTCAAAGAAAACAAAAAAGAAGATACTTCACTACAAAATTTATGGGATACAACTAAAACATACATTAGCTATAACTTATATAGCGAGAAAAAAAAAGAAAAAACAACATCGAAAGACACTAGAAGAAGAATATAAAAAATGTGAATTAGAATTGCAAAAGGATCCACAAAAGAAAACTCTAAAAAAAACAAATGGAAATATTAAAACACAAATTAAACCTAATAGAAAAAGAAGATGGTTGTCTTATAAATTGAACAAAGGGAGAAAGAAGAAACTGATAAGTAAACTACAAAATGGGAAAGGAAACCTACAATTTCAAAAAAAGAAAATAAAAAGAAAATAATTACGAAAAACTATATGATAAAGAAAAAAATCTCGGAGGAAAGGATAATACAATACTTGGAAAAAGGTAAACTACCAAAAGTGACTGAAAACATTAAAAATATGTTAAATGAAAAAATAACAATGATGGAGCTGACAGATAAAGAGACAAAAAAACAAGACCCCGGGCCCAGATGGACTACCAGCAGAAGTATATAAACAACTACAGGACACGTTGAGTTTGTCAATGTTAGAGGTCTATAATAAGGTTTTGTTAGAGGCTAAGATACCAAATACCTGAATAGAAGCTAACATTACTCTAATTCCGAAAGAAGACTCTGATCTGACACAAATAAAGAACTATAGGCCTATATCATTATTAAATGTAGATTATAAAATATTTGCATCTATAATGGCAGAGAGATTAAAAAGATTTCTGAATGAATTTATTCACCTGGATCAAAATGGATTCCTACCAAAAAGACAAATTAAAAATAATGTAAGATTTATTCTAGACACGTTGGAATATTATGAAGCACACTCAGGAAAGCAAATGGCGTTGATTTTTCTAGATGCACAGAAAGCCTTTGACAATGTAAATTGGCAATTCATGATACAACAATTAGAATATATGGATTTTGGTGAGAAGTTTATAAACACGATTAAGACAATACATCATAAGCAAATAGCAAAAGTAATAGTCACTGGGGATTATACGGAGAATTTTAATATAAAAAAGGCACAAGACAGGGATTTTCACTCTCCCCATTACTGTTTATATTAACATTGGAAGTGCTAAACAAAAATATTAGACAAGATTTAGAAATAAAAGGTATAGAAATAAAAAAGTAAAAATATAAACTACAAGCATTTGCAGATAATCTAGTATTTATTTTAGAAGAACCACTGGAAACTGGCCCTAAGTTAATGAGAAAAATAGAAGAATATGGAGAAGTTGCAGGACTGAAAATAAATAAAGATAAAACTAAAATATTAGTCAAAAATCTTACAGAAAAACAGAAAGATGAATTAACAAAAAAATTAGACCTACAGATAGTTAAGAAAGTAAAATACTTGGGAATATATTTAACAGCAAGATGTGTAACAATTAAAGAAGATAACTATACAAGACTACTACAACAAATTACAGCAGATTTGGAGAAATGGAAAAATTTGCAATTAACAATGGTAGGAAGAATTGCAACTATAAAAATGAATATTTTGCCGAAGCTACTTTTTTTATTCCAAACAATCCCTATAAAAATAGAAAAAAATTATTTGATGAGATAAACACAACAATTTTGAAATTCGTTTGGCATGGGAAAAAAAGCAAGAATAAGACTGAAAATGTTGCAAGAATCTAAAAACAATGGGGGCTTTGGACTACCAGATTGGGAGCTTTATTATCAAGCTTCCGTATTAACATGGGTGAGAGAATGGATAACTCTTAGATACATTACTGTATCTACTGTATCAAGATTACTGTTTCTGGAAAGTCATGTCCTCCAATTAGGATGGCATGCTTTTTTATGGTATGATAAAAATAAGACTCATAGATATTTTCAAAGACATTATATCTACTCTTAGTATGGGAAAAGATGAAAGCAAAAATTTATATGAAAATACCAGTTTGGCTCTCAACAATGGAAGCATTTACACATCCAAATATAGTAAATCTGGAAAAAATCTTAACATATAAAGATATTTTGTATGCGGAAGGGGAACTTAAGACTAAACAAGAGTTACAAAATCAAGGTGTAGACCTATCATGGTGGCCACATATGCAAATACAATCGAGATACGAGAAAGATGTTAAGGCATATGGCTTCTACAAAGAGCAAACAATATTTGATCAAATAATGTTAGGGGTAGATGAAAATTTAATAAAGAAACTATATAACTTCTTGTTAAATTTAAAAATGGAAGACAAACAGATAAAAGAAACAATGATAGTATGGGCAATTTTTTTTGGGATATACTATAGAATTAGATAAATGGCAAAAACTCTGGGAAAGAAACTGTAAGTTGACAATGGCAACTACCTATAAAGAAAACCTATACAAAATGTTTTATAGGTGGCATTTACCACCGGCGAGATTAGCAAAGATGTTTAAAAACATGTCTACCAAATGTTGGAAATGTAATCAGACACTGGGCACGTACTATCACATGTGGTGGACATGTGTGAAAGCAAAGAAATATTGGACAAAAATACATACACGGTTAGAAAAAATGTTAAAGCTGCATAAAGATTATAAGCCAGAAATATTTTTGTTAGGTATAGTAGCAGAAAGGTATGATAAGGGGAAATTGTATTTAATACTACAGGTTTTGACAGCAGCAAGAATTGTATTTGCACAGTACTGGAAAAATGAAACACCGAGAGAAGAAGATGTAATTTAAAAAAATATTAGATTGTGCAGAAATGGACAGACTGACATTAAAGATAAAAGAAAAAGAAGATACAGAGTATTTTCAAACATGGGACTTATTTTATAAATGGTTGGATAATAGAGGTAGAAATTAGGAGCTGGAAAAGTATTATTATGTAAGCAAATTGGCCCAGACAATACACTGTTCACAAAGCACTTATGTATGTTAAATGAAAATGTATAAATAAACTGTTAAAAAAAATACCACCTATCCAGACCTTTTCAAGGACCTTGGCTATTGCCTTCTTCCTAGGACTGAGAGACAATGATTGGCCTAAACTCACCCAGCTGAATTCATGCCTAAAACTGAAATAAGGCTAGATTCCCAGTTTCTAACCCAGTGTCCCTAACCCAGGGGTGGGTTCTAACTTACCCCGCTGCCATCCAAAAATAAAAAAAAAATTCAAAAAAAAGATGGAAGCGTCCATGGACCGGCACCGACCGAACCGGATCCGTGACATCATCGTGACGTCACCAGCGGGTCGCTACCGGTTCGGGTGAACCGGTCCAAACCAGGAGGAACCCACCTCTGCCCTAACCATTATACCAAGCTGGCTATCTGTGAACCTCCTGTTGAAAGAATCCTTTCAAAATAAATGGCCAAAGTAAATTTGTGGCCATCCATTTTAGGTGAATTTATGCAAACCCATGAGCTTATTAGTTACTCATCCAGATATCTCTGATGGAAACTCAAGGCATTCAATGGGATCCTAGCAACAGCAGTCCATTTAATGTTTGGGGCTTTAAAGTTAGAATTCTGTCTGCGTGCAACTGTCCTTTTGTTCTGAAAACATAATCCAGAAGACTGAAGACTTCTAGAAACTGACTCTACACTATTTTGCACTGTTAATTTTAAAAAATAAACTGGTATTTTCTGGATGATTCTCTTAGCTTTTGAAAAATGCAATCCAACCCTCTGCTATGTGCAAGGAAAAAATGTAATGCATTTTTTAAAATACTGAACTATTTCCACAACTTCTTCCTATAAGCTTAGAATATGTAATTCATATCTGAACAAAAAAAGAAGAGACAAATTGTAAATGAAAAAAAAATTGTTCTATTCCTACTCAAGATGAATTAAGGAAACAATATGAGATACCCCATGAATCTTGTTCAACAATATAAGTGTACAGAAAATATATTTATATATGTATAAAATGTATAAAAATAAGAAAGATGTATAAATGTATAAAAATAAGAAAGACATAGGATTGCAGTTTAATGAGTTAAAATATTTCACTTTAGTCAATGTACGTCATTCAATTTTTAGTAGCACAACTAATCAAGTAGATGTCTATGGAGATTCTCAGTCATTTAGGTCATGGTTGTTCTTTGGGATATTCAAGTAGATGTTGAAACACAATTGTATCAATTGCATTGATTATTATCAGCAAAACATGTAAGCTAACACTGTGTATACAAAAGACAATATTTTAGACACTATCTGTTTGCTGCTATCTAGTGGTTGTCTGGATTTGTGCATTCCAGATCTGGAGGCCCTTTTCTACATCTTGCCCACATTATCATCTGATCATAAAAACCTTCATCTGCATCTCAGAGTTGTGTAAATAAGCACATTATTTAAAAGTAAGTCTTAATAAGTTTAATCAAGCTCACTCATAATATAAACATAATATTGCATATGAAATATCTACCACGGGAATAACAAATATTCATTGTCAGCAGGTGAACTAGATAATGGTTACACAAAGCCATTATCATAATCTTTTCTTCGATTGTTTTATTTTGCAAAACAGGAAACAGAGTTTTAGATCTTAATTTGAAGACATCAAAAAGGATTTGCAAGGCTAACTAATCAAAATTCTACAATTGTTTAAAAAAATGACTTACCAAGATTATATTATAAAATATTATAAACATATTATAAAAAATGTTTATTCAGCAAAAGTTATTTATCTTCACATCTTTGCAGAAACAAAAGCAGAGCCTTGCTAGTCCCAAAGAGGTGAATCAGGCACACTTTATTTGAAGACTTATTCTATATTAATCATTTAAATTTCAAATCTGTGGCACAATTTTATAAATGAAATAGATGTTGTTTCTGCTAAGTTAATTTTAACTTAGAAATGTGTACATACATGCAAATGATGCCATTGACAGTCTTGTATTTTGTTGCATTCTTCTCTGAATATATAGATATATATCAGGGGTGGGTTCTAACTCACCTTCAAAAAAAAAAAAAAAGCCAAAAACAAGATGGCGACGCATGCGCAGTGCCAGAAACTTGGCTTCTGCGCATGCGCAGAAGAAAAAAAACCCGGAAAAATATTCAAAAAAAAATCAAACATTATATATAATGTTGTTGGTTACTCCTACAACATCTGGACAACAACTCAGGTAATAAGCTATAGAATTTATTACTTCTGATTTTTTAAAAGAGAAATGTGATTAACTACCCAATTACAAATACAAATGATACATTAAAGTATTTAGTTGACCACTTTGATAGACAAGCACTGGAGGAAATGGTCCTTTGATCTAAGTCACCTAAGTCACTCAGGTTATGCCAAACAAACATTTTCTAAAATCCAGGTGAAGATAGAAATGAACAATTCTTCTGTTAATAACGAGGTGAAGAAGGCTGTAAGGAATCTCATTCAGCCAACAGCATTGCAGATCTACAGCTAGTTACTGCTAGACTTTTACAAAAAAATCCCCATGCATTGGGGATAATTTCCTATATAAATCCATTTTAATGTTGTGTGGAATCTAATAGCAGAAAGTCAACAAATAGCAATAGCACTTAGACTTATATACCGCTTTACAGTACTCTCTAAGCGGTTCACAGAGTCAGCATATTGCCCCCAACAATCTGGGTCCTCATTTTACCCACCTCAGAAGGATGGAAGGCTGAGTCAACCTTGAGCCGGTGAGATTTGAACCGCTGAACTGCTGAACAGTCAGCTGAAGTAGCCTGCAGTACTGCACTCTAACCACTGCGCCACCTCGGCTCTTATTCTAATGCTTCAGTCTGCTACCATTTCCATCATGAATACCAATTTTCATTGGGATTTAGTTCCTTTGTACCCCCTTCCATGATTTCCAGATTTTCTGATACATGACAGTCAAATTATTATTTTTATTTCAAATTTACTAGTACGAAAGAAGTTTACGGAAAATGAAACGCCATCATGGCAAATGAAGGAAAAGCTTCCATAAGTTTTTATGAGTTTCTGTTTTAGGAATTAGAAAACAAACAGGCTGCATGCATAGTTTTCTTAATCACACTTTGTGGATTAGGTTGTTTCACACTAATTAAACCAGGGAGGGGCAGTTCATTTATCAAAACTTGCAAATATATTGAAAGAAGTGCTGGTGCCAGTCCTTGGGCAAGATGCCCTAAATGGGACAACAGTCACGTTGCTGTTATTTCCTCTATCTGTTTCACTGCGTTCTCTTTCGGGGCTAAATGTATATAACTGACCAGAAAGAAAAAAGCAAAACGAATAACTTTCTCGCCTGTAAGTGCTTGCATAAATAGATATAGAAGGAACACAAGCAAGATCAAGGTAATAGGGCAGTAATTCAAGAGGCAGGTGGCAATTTCCTTGCTAGGGTTCTTGGGCCTCATTAGCCATAGACAATGTTTATGTCTGGTGCTGGACCGAAAAGATACTGAGTAGGCACCAAGATAAACACTGTTATAATAAGAGTCCCTGGAAAAATATTATTTCCAAGTCTGAAGGAAGCCACACCAATTTAAGTAGCATTTATGCAATTCTATGAAGCAGTGAACTATTGAATAATTTATCCAGCATTAGCTAAAAAAAACCCACACATGTATACAAGCTCCTAGAACATTATATTAAAAAGTAGTAACCAAGCAAAGGGATATATGTTCATAAAACTTTATGCAAACGTTAATTCAAACTCAGAAGAATCACTTGCTGATATGAACAGCTTTACAGATTGATTAAATAAATAAATTGGACTGTATTCATTATATTTGCTTACATGCATGTAGTTACGGTATATTATTATAAAGTCGTCCATGAAATGGAGTTTGGCAAATTCAGCTGTGAATGGAGATTACCAGAAAGGAGCTTAGTGACAAGACTCACTGGATTCTGCTTTTCCATCCAGTCCTGTTACTAAGATATCTTGGACTGTCTAAGCTAACCCTAACCCTAAACCCTAAATAATCACCTTTTAATTAACTCTCCTTCAGCTACTTTCTCATACTTCCCATGAAGGGCCACAGAGGAAAATGGATCCAATGGACTTTTAAAATAGAATAGCCAATAATAATTGATTTCATTCCTAATCACTGGTTTGGGGAAACAGAAAAATCATTTGAGATTATGGTAATACATTTATTGAAACATTAGCATTGAAAAGACCAAGAAAAGGATGAATAGACTATAGGCTTAAAAATTTGAATAATGTACAAAAGAAAAAATTGTGTCAATTTGTTATATCAAACTCTGACTTGTTTCTAGAAATAATGCAGCTCTTATGTGGGAAAGGATCAGAGGTGGGTTCCTCCCGGTTCGGACCGGTTCGCCCGAACCAGTAGCAACCCGCTGGTGATGTCATGGAGCCGGTTCGGTCGGTGCCGGTCTGTGGATACTGCCATCTTTTTTTGGGGGGGGGATTTTTTTTTTTGGAATTTTTTTTGAGGGAATTTTTTTTTATTTTATTTTTCTTCTGCGCATGCGTAGAAGCTGAGTTTCCGGCACTGCGCATGCGTCACCATCTTGTTTTTGGCTTTTTAAAATTTTTTTTTATTTTTCGGCATTGCGCCCACGAGGCATGCCCACGCGGCACGGAAGGAAGCGAACCGGCAGTGAGGTAAGTTAGAACCCACCCCTGGAAAGGATCTATGATCCCTGCTATATAGCCTGCTGTGAAATATTACCAAACAAGTACTGATAATCAGTTGAATAGATAGGGGCATACTAGACTAATGTCCATAACAGTACTGGGAGGATTAAATAAAAACATCTAGCTATTATTGACTTTCACTTATAGCATACATTTTTATGTAAGTCAACAATGTAACATGAATTATATATTACCTCCAAAGCTGCTACAAATTCACTCTATCGGTGATTTTTTTTTTCTTCCGTTCAATTGTGTCTGATTCTCAGTCCCTGCAGGTTTCTTGGCAAGTTTTTCCAACAGTGATTTGCCATTGTCTGCTTCCTAGGCTGAGATAAAGAGACTAGAGCCCAAGATCACCTAGCTGGCTTTGTGCTTTGTGGAACTAGAACTCCCTGTCTCCTGGTTTCTAGCCTGAGGCCTTAAGTCAGGGGTGTCAAACTGGCGGCCCGCAGGCGGGATGCATCACGGGATGCAGGCCACGCCCACCCCAGCTCCATGAAGGAAAAAAACGTCGTGAAACATCACGTGACGGCAACATGACGTGGCGAGTTTGACACCCGTGCCTTAAGCACTACACCAGACTGGGTTCTCAGATCTGTGAATAACTTAGTGCAAATAAAATATTGTCAGTTATTAGTATTTTATTTTCAAATATAAAGCCTTATACAAAACTATACCAGACTTCAGATAATCCGTGGGCTATGTGATTTAGTTCTTTGTTGTTTACGCATATCTTACTGTCTGAAATATTAGCAAGGCCAGTATTTCCAATTACTGATGGGCCAGCATAGCTAGACACTGTTTGGACTCATCAAGACAGCAGCGAGTCATTTTAAGCAAGCTTCAAAGCTGCTAAACATTATGTGTGGTTTTTAGAGGAAATGGCCTAACAGCTGCATTGGTGAATGATGTATACAACAGACAAACCTCTGGAATGTTTAAGGGGTGTGGTTGATAGAGCATCCAACTGGATTTTTATGCTTTCAGATGAGAGAGACATACAACAAAAATATTTCTATGCATTTCTAAAGTATGACTTGTGCTGGTAGAAGAAGCACCACCTGCAAAGACCACTCCTAGTCCCTAAAGGGAATTGTCCAGGCTAATCAATGTTCCAGAGGATATAAAAGAGGGCAGAGTAGATTTTTCTCATGATTCTTATTAACTGCTAGAAAACAAACCCTCGAGGACAAATATTTCAGGAACAAAATAAGCAGCTTACTTTTGAAGGAGGAAATCTAACTGTGTGCAGAGATTTTCACTATTTTTATTTTTAACCTTTAATGCGATGGGGAAAAAATTGGCTTCAGATTTTGTAGAAAAGAATAGAGAATGGGGTATGATTCACATCTTAGCTACAATCAGCAGTGGGTTGCTCCCAGTTCGGCCCGGTTCTATAAGAACCGGTAGCACTGGCAGCGGGAGGCTCTGCCCACCCACCCGGGACGCTTCTGCGCATGCGAGCGCGTGCGCGCGCAAACCGGTAGCAAAGGGTTTTAGAACCCACTACTGGCTACAATGTGGCCAAAACATGCATGTCAATGTACGTCTTTATTGTACAAACATTTTTTCCAGGCTTCCCATATTTCAATTATATTGGAAAGGAAGATACCACAGCAGAATTCCTTCCAGGAACTGCGCTGCTGTTGCCATTAATAAAGGGGTGCATTGCTATTGACAAAGGGAGAATTTTTTTTTCTGAAGAACTATGGAGATATTGTTCTTTGATATTGTTCGTATAGATGTTGCATAAAATAGTGGAGAAAAACAAATTGATTTGATTTCTTTCTTTAGGCAGAGATTTTGAATGCGTTCTGTAAATGCAATGATTTTTCAGCTACTTTTTGAGTTGCAGTTTAGTAGACAGTTTCTGCATTGCACATTGAATATTCTACTCCCTTTAAAAGTAAAGAGGACACAATCCCACCCAGCTCTATGATGTCTTCTGGAAACATCAATATTCTGTACAACCAGCTCCTCTGCAGACCATTTTATTTTCAGTGTTAATGTTGCAGATTGGGAAACTCATAAATTGCACCATGCAAGCATTTACTGCATTTGTGATGCTTAAGATATTAACGTTAAGCATATATGTGGAGCTTTATTCTTGACATTTCTAAATTAGGCATCAAAATATTTTTCTCAGTCTATTAAATTCTGGTTTACTGCTTTTCCATTTGATGCCCATCTATTTCAGTTGGATTTATTAACAGTGTTTATATTTCAACATTTCAGGAATTACAAACATTTACAATTTTGAATATAGTTTGGCTTTTTACTAATTTATGTGGTATCTTCTTAACTTTTTCTTAATTAATTAGACAAGTCATACAGCATTCTCAAGTAATTCTGATACTTCTAACATAATATTATTAATGATCTCAAATACAAAGAGATATGATATATATCAGGGCTGTCAAACTCGCAGCCCACGGGCCGGATGCGTTACACGCTGGCCACGCCCACGCCCGGTTTAGTAAAGGGGGGAAAGTCCTGATATGTCACATGACACCGCCATGACGACGCGAGTTTGACACCCCTGGTATATATGGATATAAAAATATATGAAATATAAGTATATGACAGTAAAACTAGCAGCGTGTCGAGGAGCTCCTTAAGCATAGCATTGTAAGGATGACTACTGTCAGTTAAAATAAAAATTGAACCAGGAGGTCTGGTTCAAATTAAACTATTTAATGGACCAATTAGTAAGTCTTAAGCAAACCGATCTGCCTTCCAGTCTCGGTTTTCTCATCTGCAATATAAGACATAACTATACTGATTTATCTTATTGATTATAATTAACCATTATTGAATTATATACACTGTGATTTAAACTTCTAAAACATATAACACGGTATAATATTGATTTAAAATTGTTTCTACAGCCTCAGCATTAATCTGTCTTCTTTCTTTATAAGATTTTGGACTAAAGGGTGGGGTATAAATGCAATTGATAAACAAAAAGCTGACTTACACATATGCTTCCCTTACAGTGATTAATCAGTTATTCACGAGAACTAGTTTAATGGTATAATTAGAACATTGTGCTGATCATTTATGCCATCTATCTGAGCATTTTTAAAACGATTCCCTTTTCCCATTCTGATGCATATATGAAATTTTACTTCAATAAGCCTTTTGATTTCAAGAATATCTAATTTATGTTTTTGGACACACTGTATATATTGTTGCATAAAAGAATGTTAAAAATTAATCTTTTTCCTAGTAGGCCATATATCAATCTCTCACTTATGAAAACATATAATAGCTGATACGACTAGTGCAGAATGCATGTTAAATAATGCCTATCTTTTCTAACCATTTTAGCTGTTGGGTTCTGTAATATTTACCCCCAAAGGTCTTCAGAAACAGAACTGTGAATACTGCCTATTCCAAGTTGTTTCCATGATCATTTGTGCCAAATGCATGGCTTCTTTTCAGTTGTTGTATTCTATAATGTTTTATAGAATAGAGCCTTTTAAGAACGGAGCTATAGATAACCTGTGTATTTCAGGACATTTTGTGCCTCCAAATTTGTTCTACTAAAGTTAAGCAAATTTTGATCATCCATTCTGCAAATAGTTGCTGAATAAATGCCTGCTGCTAGATAAGTACAATCTTAAAATTTGAAGACTGCACACAATACTTTTTAAAGAAAAAAATACCGCATTATATGTGGAAATTATCCACAGTATCCACGGCACATACTTTAAAGTATGGTAATTGGTAATTTCAAAAACAGGGAATGGGGCATGAATCAGCAATGTTTCAATGAAAAATTTTAACATGCAAATTTGTTCTTAAAGATCTATTCAGCAATTTGTTGCTGATGTTAAAGCTTGAGTAAAGCAATTCCTCAAATTGCTTCAAAAAGATAAACAAATGAGAAATGATACTTGCCATCTCTGACATCAAAGAGAACATAACATTCCATAGAGGCAATTAATATCACTGGAAAAAATCTGAATTATAGATATCCAAGGTGGTATGCAAAAAGGTGTAAATGAAACAGCTTCTCATGTGAAGTGACTAATTTGAAACCCAATCCAGCATTTCTTAAATGTTTTGATCCTGGGGCCTCTTCTTAGGAACACCTGCAGCTTCTATCACCCACATTTCTATTCAATCTTTTACAATCTGTAAAATTGTTAAGAGTCAAGTCCCATTCCATGTTACATTGTGCCCGTTGCTTTGATCATTGCCCTTGGGAAAGATTGCTTCATGTGGGCAGCAGCAGCTGTAAATACAACAGTTAATACTATTGAGGGATTGAGTTTCCCATTTAGTTTGTTAGTCAGAAAACTGTACAGCATTTTCCATATAGCTTGCTTTCAAGTTTCTTAACTTTTAAGACCATCTGTTAAATGGATGATCTTAAATACTTTCTAATGATATAGCAAAGAAGAAAACCCAGATCCATATTTTTTAATTTAGGAAAATAACTTGGTACTAAATCACTTATATATAGATTCTTACTTTGCTTGAATCAAAATTCACAGCTTTCTATCAATCATTTAAAAGGAATCAATTTATTATCTTAATTAATTCACTAGCCATTTTACACAAAGTTTGTGCTTTGTCTGTTACTTGTTTAGAAACAAGAAATGAAATGATTTTTGTAATTTATTGGGTTAATTAGTCTGGTTCAGCGGTGGGTTGTTCCCGGTTCGGCCCGGTTCGGTGAACCGTTAGCGGTGGTGGCGGGAGGCTCCGGCCACCCTCCCGGGACACTTCTGCACATGCGCGCATGCACGCTTGCAAACCGGTAGCAACGGGATTTAGAACCCACTACTGGTCTGGTTCTCTAAAAATATATTGTAATAATAAAATTCCTTTATTCCTTTAGAAATAATTCAGGCTAAATTTCTTAGGAACATATTGCAAACTTCTGACTGTATTTCAAACATAATTCATCACTGTGAAGTCTGCATAAAAAGGACTGAGACAATGCTTGGTTACATATTTCAACACACTGGACTAAAATATATTTTGTTTCTATAGGTTTGACTCATTGAATTTTTATCAATAATTTTGTCTCATCCTGCACCAAAGCAATAGCCAAAAAATTAGAACTCTTTGAATTTTCTTTAATTCAACACTTCACACTGAGATAGAAATGTGCAATAGTAGCTTTGAGGCAGCAGGTTAAAGTTGTTCATATCTAATTATTTTGGGCATCAAATGCCAAGGATATATTCCTGACTAGCTCCTTCACGCTTCATAGTCCTGCTACCGGTATATATTTAACCAACTCACAATCCCTAAATTTTGTTATGCATAATATGAAGTTGACAGATTGATATGTCCAGTTAATTTTATGATTTGTGCTTACCTATATAAGTGAAGGCTGTTTTACATTATTGAATGTTATTATGTCATTGACCCCAGTAAAATTTTGGTCATTGACACCAATAATTTTTTCTCCTTATAAATAAGAAGAATTGTATTTCTGAGTATGAAGTTTCTGGTGAAGTAGTTTCTTCATGTATAGAAATCTTATTTTAATTTTTCTTAAGAAAACAATCATTTAGATACATTCATGCCTTGAAATTGGAGATTTTATTACCATCGACAGCAGTCTTTTCTTATGCTGACTTTTTATTTTCAATGATACAATAAATTTCACTGGAATTGTGAGTTTAAAATTGCTAGTAATTAGCTAGTACTATTCTCTAGTAGTATTCTAGTATTCTATGCTATGGCAAAGGAAAAGGAAAGAAACACATTTGAAAATTAAGAAAATTAAGAACTGTCACTCCTGGTACTAACTGCCAAAGATAAGCTTTCCTATCCTATCACATTTTTTTGACTTCACTCTACCCCCAGATATTCTCCCTGAAATTTACTGTATCTCATTGGGGGAAGAAAATTGGGAATGTTGTTTTATTCATCTATTCATCTTCTAACATTCCAGTAAGGATGGTAAAAGATTTTATTCTAAATGATCTCTGCTGACTCATAAACTGTAATTATTTTTTCTTTAAAATTAATAATTCAGCACTAACACTTTCTGTCATAAACCAGATTTTCACAAACAAAGTTTTCTAAAAAAATTTGGTGATTTCATCTTCCATAAATAGAATAGCTGGACAAATGTATGAAATATTATTTTATATTGGTAGGTATATATACCCATGAATATATAAGAACACAAATGTAAATACAGGTAGTCTTCGACTTACAACAGTTCGCTTAGTGACCGTTTGAAGTTACAATGGCACTGAAAAAAGTGACTTATGACCATTTTTCACACTTATGACCGTTGCAGCATCTCCATGGTCACATGATTTACATTCAGATACTTGACAACTGACTCACGTTTATGACAGTTGCAGTGTCCCGGGGTCATGTGATCCCCTTTTGTGACCTTCTGACAAGCAAAAGTCAATGGGGAAACCAGATTCACTTAACAATTGTATTACTAATTTAACAACGGCAGTGATTCACTTAACAACTGTGGCAAGAAAAGTGGTAAAACGGGGCAAAATTCACTTAACAAATTTCTCACTTAGCAAAATAAACTTTGGGATCAATTGTGGTCATAGGTCGAGGACTACCTGTAGTAATGTCAGACAAAATTCACAAATACAATAATTAGTAATATTAAGTGGTGCAAAAATAATGGATTCTAAACTGTTATGATCTTGAAACAGCTCACTGAAAACAACTTGCAACATTATTTTTGCACATTTAAAAAACCAGATATAATTCGTTCATTTTGTTACTACCGATATTGTTCATAATTTATCCCTATTTTTTAAACTCATAAAATGAAATTATTCCAGAAAACTACATCCAACAACTGAAACCACTTATACAATGCATAAGTTGAGTCCTGTTAACTTTATCATAAATAAAAATTAGTTTGCAGATTGGAAAGGTTTGTATTTTGTAATTTTCAACTGTATTTCATCGTCCTTGTACAGCACATATACATATTCTGCACAGAATTTGTCAGACACCAGGTTTTATCTGCCCATTTGTTACTTGGATGTCATTTAGGAAATTGTTTAAAACAATACATATTTAATAAAGCAACCTCCATTAAATTCTTTTTTTGTTAGCCAAGTTTAGTTTTGAGTTAAACAAAAGTAAAGTGTGTTGACTGTTATATGCAGTTATATTTCTTCAGCAGATGCAAAGCCCTTTCTGCTCTTGAGAATGTTGAGAATAGTATTTTTAGAAAGCTTTGGAAGCAACTGCCAACATTCATTCTGATTGAAGCTCTGTGGCCTTTAATAACCTGCTTCAGTGCACACATAGTTTTGAAGTCTAGACTTTGTATTTTTTTAAATGAATTTCAGACACCCATTTATTATCAGCTTTCTAGTTATACCTTTTGTTATTCATAGGCATATCATACAGCATGGTTCCTTTGATATAAAACTGTTTATACAATGGTTCTACCATCTTTGGCTACACAACAAAGAGTGCACTTCTGAGCTAAAAGCCATGTTAATCTGAAATATATGCCTTCTGTTTTACTTCTTAACATGAAAATAATCATTGGTGTTATTCTTTCTTTTTTTAAATAAAGTATAATTTCTTATGCGAAAAAAATGAAGGCAAACCAATTACATTTTTGTGCCTTTCTTGTTTCTCTGGAATGATATCTTTCTCAGAATGCATGCAGTAAATTGAGCATAATCAAGTTCACAAAGTATATCCATATCAGACTGGGATAGTATCTCATTTCTATATTTGATGTATGAAGGTTGTGTGGGTCCTGGGGAGACTCTGGGATCAGAAATAGACTTGTGACATTACAGATAAAAACTAATTGAGGACCTACTAACATTGAGGAATAATCTGAGGCCTCATGTACAGTATGTGTTGATTTGAATTTTGGAATTTCACTACATTGGAAAGGACCATGTTAACAAAAAAGAACCTATAGCAACATTATTTAGGCTTTCCTTTGAATGGTAGAATATTAATTATCAGTAAGTTTCTTGTAAAGTTAAGTTGTAGCATGCATTATTCTTGACATGGCAGTGGCCTCATAAAAACTGGATGTTGTTTGGCATAACTTGGTTAATGAATAAAGATGATAAGTTGTTTATCAATTTCTTTTACTCATAGGTGGCAAATGTAATTTAAGATGATATGTAGAAAGCAAATATGGTATTACTTGATGTTGTTTATCTTTTTTTAAGTTTGATGTTTTGTTCACTGCTGAGAATCATGTTGTTGAAGTTCAGCAGGCATATAAGTGCAATACATAAATAAAGAAGAAGTGGATAAATAAATTATGTGGTCATTTGTAAGGAAAACATTACAAATCATTTTAGACAGAATAGCAAACCTATTAATACTATGTGCCTTTCAAGACTGAGAAATGTCAAGAATCCCAGAGGAGTCTGGAGAATGTTGTATCCAGTTTAGTTGGTGACTGCTGTAGCCTCTATGAATGAATGAAGTTTACAAAATTGGTCCTGAATGACTTTTCCTATTTAGCAAAGTTCATTCAATACTTCTTGTCAAGAAACAATGATGACAACATGATAATGTGCATAATGACATAAAATCCTCCTCTTATCTGGTTGCTTCCCAGTGTCTCCTACAAATGCATCAGATACCATTTGTATAATAATGGTATTGCACATGCCATGTTATTTGTCTCCTATGTACACAGTCATTCTTAATTCACATTTGAGTGAAGGCAATGAAATAGGTCTAAAGATACCTAAATTATAGATGAAAGAAATTGAAATGAATATAATTAAATACTGGTAGGGTCTCAGACCTGCTTTGAGTAAGAGAAATAGTTAAGAGAAGAAATGTTCTACTACAGGTAGAACTTACTATCATTCATCTAGAGGATGTTTGAAATTACAGCAGCACTGAAAAAATGATTTATAACTGGTTTTCACACTTACAACCATTGCAGCATTCCCATGATCATGTGATCAAAATTCAGGTACTTGGCAATTGGCTCATATTTATGATGGTTGCAGTATCGCAGGGTCCTGTGATCATGTTTTGTGACCTTCTGACAAGCAAAGTCATGGGGAAGCCAGAGTCACCTAACAACTTTGTTACTAACTTAACAACAGCAGTGACTCACTTAACAATATGGCAAGAAAAGTTGTAAAATGAGGCAAAACTCACTTAACAAATGTCTCACTTAGCAATGGAAATTTTGGGCTCAATTGTGGTCGTAAGTCGAGGACTACCTGTATTTATTTATTTGATTTATATCCAATTTTTCCTCCAGCTGCTCAAAGTGGCTTTTATAGTATTCTTTCATCCAATTTTTATCCTTAACAACATGTGTGAGAATGATTAATCAACCCCCCCCCAATAAAATTCCATGGTTTACATGAAACTGGATCTTTCCATTCCTATTCAAATGCCTTAACTGCCACACATTAGATCTGATTATTGATTTTCCATCAATCAATTGGCATCCAGCAAAGCTTATCCAGATGGGCAATTCTGTTGAAGCAAGTTATGACAGTCTGCAAGATAAAATTTTGTGGACGTAGAAGAGATGGAATCAATGCTCTCTAGTAAGATTTTCTGCCACTTGTGGCCTTGATTCATGTTTCTGATCTTTGAGGAACTCAGAAACATGAGTAGAGTCTAGGTAATTGTCAGTGCTTCTTTGGAAGAGGGGATGTTCCCATCAGACTTGAAAAAGACAGATGTAAACATTGACTTTAAGAAGACTACATAACTATTACCCAGTCTCCAACGTTCCCTTTCTTGAGAAGGTTCTTGAGAAAGTTATTTGTTTGTCAGCTAAACCTCTTGAGGAAGTGGATTATTTACATCCATATTATTCATATATGATAATGGGATGATAGTCATATTGATTGTGGTAGAGGATCTCTTTTGTGATGGAGGGAACACACCTCTTCTGGTCCTTATAGATCTTTCAAAGGTCTATATCAGATCATTCTATATCATATCTTCTTGGGCCGAGTGCAAGTATTGGGGGTCAGGAGTCTGTGCTACAATACTCTTATTCCTACCTGATGGGATAGTACCAGGTGCAACCATTGGCAGGGGGACAGGATTCAGCCCTAAATTTTGGAGTCCTGCAGGGTTTAATTCTCTCACCACCCATTTAACATCTATAAAGTTATCCATTGACCATACATTGGTCTGGAGTGAAATATTATTCAAATCAATCAATATAGTTAATGAATTAGGGAGTTATAAATACCTATCTGAACTAGTGTGGATCTGAATGATTGTCATTTATTAATCAAGTGTTAGAAGACATGAATTATACTGAACTACATGTTTTTCATCACTTTCAGCTTTTCTTTTCTAATATTTATACATTTGAACATAGAAACAGACCATTTACCTGAAGTTTAAGATAAAAGTAGCAATATATGTTCTCAAAAAGTTTTTCTACATTTATTCCAGTTTCTCCAAGGCTTAACTTGATTTGTTGAAGAGGTCACTAATTTTATAGGTTAACATGTTTGAATTTATTACAAAAAAAGGTTAACTCTTGAATTCTGTTTCAAAAGGCTAGTATTGTTCTTAATAATTTAGCTTTCATTAAAAGCAGACATTACATTCCAATCATTCCAATTTCTTGAGTATTTAAGTCTTGCCCAGGAGCAACATCCTAGGACAGAAATGTCATTTATAATACTATAAGTTTGTAATAAAGTTGCAAGAGAAGCTGTTGACAGTGCCTTCACACTCTTGAGATGAGCATTATGGACTATAAAAATTACCTTCAAAATATTTTTTCTCTCAAAGATCCAGCTACATAATGAAATAAAATGAAGGAATGTGGGTTTGGAGATCACATGGTATAGTAGTACTAAAATATATTAAGGGGGAGATGGCTACTGAAAAAAAACCTTAATTGCAGTTATTGTTGTGATTTTTAATTCTTGTACAATGTGCCTTGATAGTTTCAAAAAAAGGAAAAACATGTTTACTAGGTTGTCCTGGCTGCATCTTCAAGCAGTCTCCAGCAAGTCTTCTGGGTGCCCTGAAAAATCTGATATTAAAACTGTAAAGACTGCTGTAACAGATTTCTTGGGCCTTTTGAAGATAATACCACCTATCTTTATACTGTCTTGAATGCAGCTTTTGAAACAGATGACACTGAATATCCAAAAATGCAAAATGTAGGGTCTAATTTCAAGTGGTTAAGCCTGAGGATGTAAACATACCTCTTGTAACTAAGGCCAGTCAATTATCAAAATATAATTTTTTTTCATACTATGTAGTTTTCTGGTTTATTATATAATAGGAAATGGTGAATACATCATTTTTTGACATAGTAGAATTATTATAATAGTAATATTATGTCAATTTCTGGATGCAGAGGACTATACAACTATTGCCCAATCACAAGCTGACTGGGGAATTCTGGGAACTGAAGTCCACAAATTTTAAAATTGCTAAGATTGAAAAACACTGAATAGGTCAAGTAAGGCTGAGTTGGAATGGAATGTTGATGAGGCTACTGGAAAAGGATAAAGGATCAAACTAAATACATAGGTCTCTACTGGAAAACTCCATTACCTGAACCCCTTACTCATATAAAGTATTGCCATCTCCAAAAACCCGGGTTACGCTTGGCAAACTCAGACTGTGGATAGTTACATATAAGTAAATGTGTGCTTGATTTTTGTTTTTAAACTTCTAAAAGAAGTGTGCCACTTCTTTGGAGTTAAATTCCCATGCACCAGACAGATTACAGTTGCACATAGCCAGCGGTGGGTTGCTCCCAGTTCGGCCCAGTTCTTAGAACTGGTAGCGGCGGCGGCGGGAGGCTCCACCCACCCACCCAGGATGCTTCTGCGCATGTGCAAAAGCATCGCACACACGTGCAAGCGCGCGCGAGAGAACTGGTAGCAATGGGTTTTAAAACCCACTACTGCACATAGCCATATATGTTTTACTTCTGAAGCAGATGGACTGGCTGCCAAGGCCCCTGGAGCTAGGCTCAAGCCTTAGCTTTATGACTTGAATTTGGGATATCTGAGTCACCTTTCCTTTCAGACTGGTAAATTCTGAGATTATCTGAACGAGTCTTTGTGTTCTTGGAGTATTGAGTGTCATCTTGTAATCTCTGGCAGGTGATTTCTTTGTGAGGTGGCACTCCCAATTTGAATTTTTTTTGCCCTTGTAATTCCTGAGATGGTCTACAGACTCTTTTCCCAAGCCTCTATATATGTTTGCTTTTGCTTGTATTCTTCTTTTGTCCCTTATACTTATATTCCTGGCTTCTAGCCCAGTGGCTCAACAATACCAAACTAACTTTCATGTATCTACATACATATATGCATGCATTTTTTCTTATACACACCTTCTTTCATAATTTCACCAAGCATCTTTTGCATATGTTTATTAGTATTACTTTACATTTTTTGGCTTCTACATATTTTTTTCCACCGTTTCATCTAACTTCCACATCCTCTTTCATTACACATACTATATTTGCCATTAATTCTGTTGGGAGATTATTCTTGTATACTTTTTCATTTATCTTCTTTCACCAATCTTTCATTCTTTTTCTTTTTCTCTTCCTCCAAGGCCCACTCTTTACTACTATTAAAAAATGTTCTGCCCTCTTTCAGATACTGTCATTTAGTATCTTAATCTTTTATCTAAAGCATTGAAAAGAATCTAATGGGGGAGTGAGAAAATTTCTGAGAGATAAGTAAGGGATACAAACTTTAATCACATGATCAAAGAACTATGTAGATCAGCATGTCTAAGGCCCAGCCACCTACCTACCTACCTGCTGTATGTACATCACTATCAGTAACATTGTTTATTAATATTTGAACAATAAAGTATTACATTTCGGGGCACAAGACTCTAGCCAAAATAGTACAGTCAGATCCTTCCAAGAGCCAGTTTGGTGCAGAGGGTTAATACACCAGGCTGGAAACTAGGAGACTGAGTTCTACGGTAGTTTTGCCTTAGGCACAAAATCAGCTGTGTTCACCAAATAACCTTACCTTAGAACCATTTTAATCTTATAAAACAAGTAATGCTTTCTAAATACCTGAGGTCTGACAGATAAAACACATGCCTAAATACAGTACCTGAGTTAGTGTTTCTTGGATTTATAGATCTGCTCCAGTGACCTTGATTTAAGGCTTATAAAGGACCAGGTGTTGTAGGAGCTACACCAGTAATTATACTACAGGTGGGTTTATGCTGTTTAAACTTCACTATTAAATCATTACAAACCTGAAAATGTATACGTACTTAACATAATTATGCTTACTTAATCTGAACAAACCTTAGTATTCTCCAAATGCTTTGTACTTCAATTTTCATTAGCCACAGGCAACATGAACAATAATGAACTGCATCCCAAGATAACTGGAGGTCACCAGATTATCTGTCTTCCACAACAGAGTCTGAGTTTTTTTATTATTATTATACTTTTCCTCAGTAATATTTAAATTATGAAATCCTATTTTTAGTATCCAGCTATATTATATATTCAAAAAGATATGTATTCCACACAAAAAATGTAAAGCAGTTTTCCAACATTAACTCTCAATTAATTTTGTAAGGAATGAATTTGAAGAAATAATTTTGTCTCTTTTGAAAGGATTTCTTATACTAATTATAGTGAACAATTATTATTGCTACATATTGCTGGCAATGGCAGATGCTTTATTGGTCCTTGCAGTCTCGACTTACAACAGTTTATTTAGTGACAGTTCAAAGTTACAACAGCACTGAAAAATGTGACTTGTTACCGTTTTTCAGTTATGACCTTTGCAGCATCCCCATGATCATGTGATCAAAATTCAGATGCTTGGCAACTGGTCCATACTTATGACTGTTGCTGTATCCCAAGGTCACGTGATCACCTTTTGCTTCTGACAAGCAAAGTCAATGGAGAAAGCCATATTCCCTTAACAACTGGGTTACTAACATCAACTGCAGTGATTCACTTAACAACTGTGGGAAGGTTGTAAAATGGGACAAAACTCATTTAACAAATATCTCACTTAACAACTGAAATTTTGGGCTCAATTCTGGTTGTAAGTTGAGGACTACCTGTATATGTCCTTATTATATTTCTATAGAAAAACTATACAAGTGTCAACAACTATTCTTTTGTAAAATGAAGTTCAAGTAATATTATTATTTCTTTCAATCCTGAACAATGAGGAAACCATAATATACATACCTCCACAGTTATAACGTAAAATGTAAAGGGATATCTTCATAAAGAATACATTATTTGGCAAAAGCACTTTTTATTTTCCTTAAAACCATTTTTCAAGCTCAACTGTTATTATCAGTATGTTCATCTATATTTCTTAACTGAGTGAATACTAAATTCTGATAAACTACAGTTGTAGGCAGATATAAATATTTTGAGCCATGAATCATCCATCCAATGGACTGTAATCTGTGAATGATAAAAAATTTGATAGCCTTAAAAATTCTACAAGTTTATTTTCTTTATTGTCACTGTAAGAAATTAATATGGTAATATGAGTAAAAGAATAATTAAGTAGTTTTATTAGCAATTAAAATAGCATAGCATCTTTTTAGAAAATTTGATTAGAATACAGCTTGCAACTCTGCTTCATGCTAAAAGGTTTATTTTATTTATTTTATTTATTTGTCAAACATGTACAAGATAGCAGGTATAGGTATAAACATAAACAAAGGAAATAAGTACAGATAAATGGGGACAGTAAGACAGGGACAGTAGGCACGCTGGTGCGCTTATGCACGCCCCCTTTATGGACCTCTTAGGAATGGGGTGAGGTCCACGGTAGACAGTTTGAGGTTGAAGCTGTGAGGGTTTGAGGATGTAACAACGGAGTCGGGTAGAGCATTCCAGGCGTTGACCACTCTGTTGCTGAAGTCGTATTTTCTGCAATCGAGTTTGGAGTGGTTTACCTTGAGTTTGTATCGATTGTTTGCCCGTGTATTATTGTGGTTGAAGCTGAAGAAGTCGTTGACAGGTAAGACGTTGTAGCAGACAATTTTGTGTACTATGCTTTAAGGTTGCTGCTTAAGGGTGCTAAGCGAATAGATCATCCACACATTTATTTCATTTTTAAAGCATTTTAATATTGATAAGATATGCCAGGCACCTGGAAATATTGGTTAGGATCCAAATGAGTCTGAATAGGATGCAATGTGTTTTAATTCAAACAAAGAAAGGCTGAGTAGCTTTGGTTATTTGGGCCTTTTGTTGACAATGATTTCCACCATTGGTCCTGGAGTGGTGGCACTGCCCAGACAGACCTGGTGCAAAACCTGGGGGTATTCTTGGAGTCATGTTTTTTGCTAGAAGAGCAGATGACCTTTGCATACCTTAGGTTTGTATGCCAATTGCATCTATTTCCTGGACAGGAGGCTTTGCCCACACTCTCTCATGCCTTTGTGACCTCGTCTGGATTAATGCAATGTGCTCTACATAGGGCTGCTCTTGAAAAACATTTGGAAGCTTTAACTGGTGCAGAGTATGGCTGCATGGGTAGTAAACAGTGTTGGATATTCAACACGTTACAACACTGATGCATGAGTTGCATTGACTGCTAGTGTGCTTCCAGATACAATTCAAGGTGTTGTCACTTTTAAAGCTCTTCACACCATGGGATTGGGTTTCCTAATGGACCATCTTCTATTCATCCAATTCGGTCTGTCAATTTGTGTATGGTACAGGTCTCATCAGCCAAAGAATATTGGCTGGTGGTGACTAGGAGACATGCCTACTTTGCCATGGCCCGTCCTCTGGGACATTCACCCTTCACAGATCAGGATGAAGGCCAAGTAGACCTGGTTATGTGCCTTGGCCTGGGACATGTAATATGTAATTATTTAACGTTTTATGACATACCCAGGCCAGAGACACTTGAGATAATATGCAGAAATTAAAAGCTTCTGATACTTTTTATATCTTATGATGATGTAAGACTCAAAATGCAGGACAAAAAGAAAATAAGGCGTACTGCAGTGTTTATTATATAAGCAGTATGGCACCCCATCACAAGGATATTGAGACACATCCCTGCAAACAAAAAAGGTACACTGATATTTATACTTTTTAGGAAATTAGGGGAAATGCAGGTATACATATTCGTAAGTAATAAATCTCTGCTGACTTCTTGCCCTTCTATTGCTATTTTCAAGAACAACTGTTTTAGTAAAAGGAGGGAGTTCATGGGTTGCCATGGAAATGTTCTGCTAAAACTTACAATAGTCTTTGGTGTGAGTCAACTCCAATGCTAAATTCCTTTTGTTTCCATTTGGTTCAATCTGTCCTATTCATTTGAAAATTCACTTTCCCTATTGAGAACTCTTTCCCCACAGTGAAATACTGCATCTGAATATTGTCATCTTTGAACATGATCATCCAGATATTCTGCTCTAGTACCATGATATATTAACCTAAAAAGAAGTTTTATGCTTTTTATAGCTGTTGTGAAAAGGAAGAAACAGGAAGCTAATATGGGCTGATGTGTGTTGGCAAAAAGTGAAGAGTTAAATAAGATTTGCGGGGAAGAGAAAGGATGGCTCATAAACCATATCAGGTTAAGCAGCTTTGCACCTGCTGAAAGCTCACCTGCTTCCAGAGTGGCCAAAATCATTTAAACTTTTTAAGGGTAGGCCAGGAGCACAAGCCCACCAAAGCTATATGGAAAGACTGATAGAGAGAGAAAAAGAGATGGTCTGCTTAGAGGGATCATGTTGTGCTGAACACGAATGGTAATATATTACAAGCCTAAAAAACTGCTATATACTGTATATTACTAGGTCGACTTTATCAGAAGCAGAAGCTTTGGGACACATAAGCCTTTGTTTTATTGCCTGCAGGAATATGGATCAGTGGACGAAAAACAAGCAAAGATAATTTAAATGCCTTAGCATGGTCACTGCTTTACCTAAAGAGAAGCGTAAATTGCCTCTATTCTACTTTGGGTTCATGCGGCAGTCAGTAGCACAGAAATTTTAGGTGAGGGAATGGATTCAATTTAATATGAATATTCAAAGCTAATGTTCAAGGCAAGCAAAGAAATTAAAATTAAAAGAATTTAGATATTTTAGCAAGAAAGTGATACTCAACACATCTCAGAAAAATTCTAAGAAAGTTAAAAGTTTTGGAAGGGTCTTCAAAGGCTCAATTAAAGTATGTGGGAAGATCTCACACATAGTCTCCATGCAAGGAAACCTAATAGTATTTCCAAGCTAGAAAGGTTTGGTAAGAAAGAGTGAGCTGGCCGTAGGAAGCTTAGAATATTATTATTTCTGAAAAGGGGTTTTTACAAACTACTGACTGAAATGATCCAAACTTCTTCACCTGTCATATTTACTATTAATTTATTGTGAATCACAATAAATTGTACAACTGTATTGAAATAACAAGTATGCATCAACATCTGCAGGAAGGTGTCATGTTTTATTTTTTTTCTCATGCTGAGGTTGTGTCAACTTCTGTTCATTTAGGCCACGGGTGTCAAACTCGCGGTGTCACGTTGCCGTCACATGACGTATCGCGATGTTTTCCACCTTCGCAGAGCTGGGGTGGGCATGGCCTGCGCATGATGCATCCGTGCCGTGGGCCGCCAGTTTGACACCCCTGATTTAGGCATTCAATAAAACATACAATTTAACCAGAAGTTCCTAAGTATTTGCATGCAGCTGTTCATATATTTCCTGTAGCAACTGAAATGGAAGAGATTAGATTGCTAGATAGCATATGCCTCACGAAAAAAAGCAATACTTTTTTAAATTAAATGGTAACTACCTTCCATAGGTAGATATAGTGAATTCTTTCTATCCCAATAATTATTTTGTGAATTACATAAATCCAAACAATAAAAGGAAACAGGCATTTACACAAAACAACACTAGACAATTTAGAAGTATTTTACAAGCAAAATATTTTACTACTTCTTCCCTTCTTGTCCAAGACGAAACTAAATGTACTAGTTTATATATAAACTGTACATACTGTAAGCAAAACCACATTTCAAAAATTATACTATACATCATTAAAATACTGGAAACTATAGGCCTTATGAGGAAGCAACTGTCAATGATAATATTAAAATCCTTATGTCTGTAGCAATAAATATGTGCATATTTTTAATCAACTCATTATATAATTTGGTGACAAGACCTCATTGTGTTGGAATTTATTATTATTTTTTCATGAAGATACCTGCTTCCCAATCTATCATAGATCAAATATAAAAACTATACTTCTGCAAAAAATAATTCTGCCAGGATGTAGATGGTACAGATATGTAACCCATTCAAGCCAGTGCAATGCAGGTTGACAGCTATCCTCTGATGAGTATTCTGATGCTTATCAGATTTATGCCAGTAATCTCTCATCCAACAAATGGTATTTATTTTCTTATTTATGCATGCTGAAGCCTGCTTCTATGCTCACAGACATTCTCTCTAGATCACGGCACTAGAATATAAAAAGGCTTAAAACAGCTATTATGTTTCTTCTTATCCCAGCATCATGAATCTACTTATCTACAATTGTAAAGTCAGAGTGATATTTTCATCTGCTTTATTTTTCTATGTGCACATGCACCACTACATCCCTTGAATTATACAGCCAGTAATTCTTTCTATCCTCTTCCTGTAACGCTGACTCCGGGTTTTACAGGACTAAAATACAATTTTTCTAGGTTGTAAATACAAAGAAAATTAAATACCTTTGGTAAAAAATAGATATATTTAACAAGATTAGAAAAGCAAATTGTTATGACATCAAAGAGTATAAAAATGTACACAACAAAAATATAAAAATATAAACAAACAAAAAAACCTTGAAGGCACTAGTGGGAGGAATAAAGACACTTCATTGGTTTCAATTTTTTCCTCCTTGCTCACATATACTGACCAGGCATTTTTGCAAAATGACAGGAACCTGACTGGGGAAAAAACATAGAAAAGTGTGCAGTCTTTTTCACATCTATAAGTGAAAAATATAAGTTTAACTCAGAATAACACAGTTTTAAGCAATTAACACTTTAATTTAGGACATGTAGGAGTTACTGCAATAAGTGAAGTAAGATTCCAGATGTTTGGAATGATAAGCCAGAAGTAACTGACCTGCAGAAGGAAGGCTATTAGAAGAGTTCGGGCTTTGAGCATTTCTAAACTTAAATCTTTTAAAATTCAGGATGAGCAAAAGAGATGATATTATATATTTATATCAAGGTGGAGGAAAATAAATCCTCATTAATGCTTTCTGCTCATAGTTTTAAGGGGCTTTCATGTGCTGTTACATTGCATACATAATCCCAGTTTCATTTCTTCTCTCTTCATCTCCCCAGAACCATCAATCTTGAACATGGAAGATTTTCAAAGGAAACAACTGAGATTATACAAGGAGATTAATGCACAAGCCCCAGAACAGAATAAGCCTCTAATTCAATGTGCTGTAGAAGAAAGAAGTTCCTTTTATCCTTCTGTATTTCCTTTACACACACAGTCACACTCCTCA
Organism: Thermophis baileyi; assembly: GCA_003457575.1. Taxonomy (NCBI): domain Eukaryota; kingdom Metazoa; phylum Chordata; class Lepidosauria; order Squamata; family Dipsadidae; genus Thermophis; species Thermophis baileyi. The sequence goes on from QLTV01000391.1 coordinate 1,284,088, forward strand.
TGATGATCCAAAGGGACATCTGTCAGAGATTTATGCAATCCTCTTACACCACTTCTGGGCTTCAGCTGCAGAACCTGCAAGGGAACAGTCCAGCTGTCATTTTAAATGCCATTAAAATAAGCAAATCATTAAATAAAAACCATATTCCTGTGTTAGATATCAGTATTTGTCTGTGACAGGTACATATTCATCTTGCAATCCTATTCTTGATTTATGCATGACCTAATATATCTTGGCCCATAAATAGTTCACTAAAGAAGGCTTTGGCTTCTTTGTTCCAACATTTGCAAATATAAATCAATATAATAATTTAAAAATTGTGATCTTCATAAATTGGAGTTCCCAATTAGTATTTAATATTGAAATAAACTACATGCAAAGCTTATCCTAGTTCAGGGTACAGAAATCAAGATGGGTACCCATCAATCAAATCCTTACAGATGAAGACTGTAGTCCTTCTACTTGTTATTCACCTGTAATTTCCCTAACAAACTAGCAGTGTCAAGACTGAGGCTATTTTGAGACTTCAGCCCTGACACACTGGAGAAGAGGGATAGGGAGGGGGTAATTGAGATAGTTGCGGTGTTGTAGCCAAAACAAAATACTTTCTCTTGGGAACCAAGGACATTCCTGCAGGTGCTCGGAAGGAGGGGACTGGAGTCACCTAGCAACTGGACAGCATTCTGATTGGACCATGTGACTAATTGTTTTGAAAAAGTGAAAAACTTTTACTTTTAATTAGGTGAAAACCGTGGGAATAATCAGAGTCGGGTTTCACCAGCCTGTGTCAATAAGATATATCCAGTAAACCTATTCTTTGAGGAATTTGCTTGCCTCAGAGTTTTGTTTGCTATGGGTATGTTACTTGGAACCCTGACAAGCAGTTGAAAGTAACAGTAGTTAGAAACATAAGACAAGACAAGACAAAACTGCCTCAAAAATGATTTGTAAATTGAAATCACAAATATTGCCATCCAAGCATGATAGTTTGCTAATCATCATCTATTATTGTTTTCCTTGGCCCCATTTTTTTAATACTATACCTCATGATACTTTTTGGTGACTTTGGTAGGGACACATTGGCATTCACTGCAAGAATGTTGACAACAAGCACAATTTCCACCGCAGCGTTTAACCAGAAGACAAAGTGGCCAAAAAATGGTGTCTGTTCGTTTCAATTCTTCTCGTACTGACACTGAAAAGTTGCGTGGAGTACAGCTATACATTCTTACTTCCTCCTTCAGCAGGTTCAAATCTACAACTAAACAACAAACCAATATTTATTGTAATTTGCTCATTAAATTCTTTTAGAAAAACTATGTAGAAACAAGAGCTATTCAAATATTTTTGAGATAATACCATGCCAATAGGTTTTTCTATGGTTTAGTGAACTTGTGAATTTCAAGATATAACTTATACAGTTGTAATATTTTTCTGAGTTAGGAACCTACCCAATAAAATCAATATGTCTATGGCTGACAGTAAGTATCTATTTACCTTCTGATGTTTATGTGGATAGGTATTTATACTGGAAAGAAAGAACTTCAAGATTACTGATGACCAGTCAAGAATGAATGTTCCTTCTCTTTTCCCTTTCCTTTTTTTAGATGGCCCCCAATATGGTGGTTTCAATAACTTAAGCCCATAAGAAGGAAATACATAAAGTTTGTAGCTTTTAACTACAGTATATATCACGTTTCAAAATACATTTTACAAAGTAGGTTCCAGAAAAAGTCTGCCCCGGAGCAGTAGAATGTAATTTTTTTTCCTGTTGGTAAAGGACAAGCTAACAGAGATCTCTGTTTTAATCTCATGATTCTATGTAACTTTGGTCATTTTGTAGCCTATTTTAATTTTACTTTTTAAATTAGATTTTTTTAGGAATATAAATTTCTTAAAAGTCAAAAAAACTCAAAATCTAACCCTATATATTGATTCTATATTAAAATATTTGGATTAGCCAATTGGATTTTATGCTTTATCAAAATGTATTATACTGCAATATATATTTGTAGCACTTTACTTCACATGGGATATTGACCAGCAGTTTCACAAAGTGCTTGAACAAGTCTCTGAAGTGGAAAAAAAGGGGGGGGGATTCTTTATTCTTCTTATCTTTCTGATATGTGTCTTTTAAGAATTTGCAGGACATAATGCTAGCTTTGTGTATCAGTGAATGTTTATATTCCTGTAAATGTTTACTTAACCAGAGAAAAAGTTAATAGATCTGTGCAGGAAACTCAACTGAAAACTCTATTATTCTGAGAAAAATTAAAAACCCTTTGAACTGGCTCTCATTCATTCATCAAATTTGACATGCTAGTCAAATAACTTAAAAGGGGGAAGGAGGCTTGTTTGCAATGGCAATGTAACTTTATGATTCAGAACTATTACCTGAAAACTAATTCCAACCCAAACAGGGAAGTGTTCATACTAGGTAGATTTAAAAAATGCTTCTCACAAACTTTGAAGACTACAAACATAACTCTTCAACTTGAGTGAGGATAAATTTGCTGGACAATCACTAGTATTTTAGGTTTAAATTAACTCAGAAAGAATTGGAGAGAAAGGGAAGTAATTAAAATTGCTATTCAAAAGTCCAATATGGGGACCAGAGTTGCCTTATTGAGGTGATGGGCAGCAGATTAAATAAATAAATAAATAAATAAATAAATAAATAAATAAAAAATTAAATAAAATAAAAATTAAATAAAAATAAAAATAAATAATAAAATAAATTTAAATGCTCTAATGTTAGAGGCTTCAAATTTTTTATGGCCATGCTGCTGACAGGCTGGAAGAGTGTAAGCGAGAAAAGGCTTTTGTAGATTTTGTCCTGAAAGGTTCCTTCCTTCCTTCTGTCAGAAATTTATTTTATTTTATTTTATTTATTTATTTTAAAATAAAATAAAATAAAATAAAATACATACAGCTTTGGATGCCATAGATACTACTACAATAAATTTTCATATAAATGAAGTATAAATAAGTTTTTTTTTAACTGATACTCAATTTTTCTGCTTAAGTGCATGCAACTTTCATATTAGCATAAATTCTGCTTTCATTTCAAGCATAAAGCTTCCATCTTAAATAAAAGGAAAGAACTGCTTCCCACACTAAAAGCAGTAGTTAAAGATGAAAATAGGCACTGATTAAATCCTAATGTCAGTCCCAACAAATAGGAAGCATAAAAAGCATGTCTTTTTAACTATGAAATATTAAGGACACTTATATTTTCTTTTAAAATATACTTCAAGAAAGGACACATACATTTAATTTGGCCATGTAATTTTAACATGTTTAGATCTGACTAAATTCCAGACAACCCAATTTGAAAACATTCAAAAGATTAACTTGGTATTTCAGAAAGTATAGTATTACTTATCTCTGTATCATATAGTGCATTTACAACATTTCATAGAAAATGAAATAGCTGCTTTTGATTTTTTGATTTTGAATAAAAACATTAGTATATTTTTTTAAAGTCTGGAAAGCTTTAATTTTAACAGTTATTTGAAAAGTTGGAGTTTTACAGATATTATTATCAGCAAGAGCCAGTTTGGTGTAGTGGTTAAGGTATCAGACTAGAAATAGGGAAAGTTTGAGCTCTAATGCTGCACAAAGCCCTAGGATAGAAGAACTGGCAAACCACTTCCGAAAAAAATCTTGCCAAGAAAACTGCAGGGACTTGTTGAGGCAATCTCCAAGAATCTGACACGAATGAATGGAAGATAAGAAATGTAGGGCAATAAATTCATCAAAATATAAAATATTTACAACGAATACACAACCAAGTTAAGCACACACTCTTACCAAAAACTACTATTCAGTCTGTTTCATATTGCTTAAACAAACAAGTTATTGCTTAACATTGCTAAGAAGTTATATACCAAATAACTTTCAATATTAAATTTGGCATTAAAGTTGTACTTTCTTAGAAATCATCAATATTTTTAAGCCCCAGCAACTATGCCTTTCAACATATATTTTTTTTAAAGGGAGCACACAATTAAAAAGACCCCTAAACCTTTCATTTCTGCAATAATTCTGCATGTCAACAGTGAATACCATGTCATCTCAATGGGGCACATTTTCTGCTTTAGGCTATTACATTACAGACTTGATAATGTAGTTTGAGGGTGGTCCTTTAAGATGTCTGTCACAATTCTGTGATATGTTTATTCAATGGCAATTCTACTTTAGTGTCTTATTCAAATACTTTTAAAGATTAGTTCAATATTGTTTTCTTTTGGAAGTTGTTGATGGGAAAATCATTATTTCGTCAGATTGGCCCTTTTAGAATGGAATGCCCGTGCTTCATTTGGCAAGAATGCAAAGCGTCTCCCCACATAAATACATACATAATGACACAAATAGACATATTAAACTAAAAGCAATATTTTAATCAGAAAGACACACATGTATTTTAAAATAAATATGTTCAAGAACAGCAGTACTTCACTGAAGAAATTAAAAAACAAGATACAAACAGAAGATGACAGCTATATCTTTATTCTGTTTCAGACTAGTCAAACATCTACAAGTAAGTTTAGACCAGCGGTTCTCAACCTGTGGGTCGCGACCCCTTTGGGGTCGAACGACCATTTCACAGGGGTCGCCGCGCGCGTTAGCCCGCCATCTTGGTGCCACCGTCACTTGCAGGGGTGAAATGCTCCCGGTTTGGCCGTGCCTGCGGGTCGCCGGACAGCCAGTAGCAACAGAAGCGGGAGACTTCGCCCACCCACCCGGACGCCGCCATTTGGGTTCTTTTACCCTCTGCGCATGCGCAGAACGCTTTGCGCATGCGCAGAGGGTAAAAGAACCCAAATGGCGGCGTCCGGGTGGGTGGGCGAAGTCTCCA
>QLTV01000391.1:1306246-1318746 GCA_003457575.1 Thermophis baileyi
CAATTAAAATCTATTCAAGTTTTCTGTATTTAAACTGGCCATTCACTCACCCGAGTCCAGCACATTTCTTTGTCTCCTGCTTTAAAAACTTTAAAGACTTTAAAGACTTTAATCTTCTTAGCTAGATGGATCTCAGTTCTTTACTTTCTTCTTCCTGTTCGTGGTCGTTCCCTCTATGGCGCTCGAAGTGCCCTGTACAGCTGCCGGTCGCGGGGTTTGTGCAGCGTTCCCCGGGGGTTTGCCTTACCCTCCAGGGAACCTGCCAGGCCCCCACTTCTTCCCTCCCCCTCCAGGGGAGTTTCAGCTCGGTTCAGACGGAACCAGAGCTCCCAAGCGACTGCAAGTTCGACGTCCCCACGGAGCTTTCGCGGGAGACGTCGCACCGAGGGAAGCTGACCACGCCTCGCCACCAAAAAATACGAGGGCTATACTATCAAAGCTGACACTAGCCAGAGCATAGGAAAACTCAAAGAAGTAGTGCAAGATTGGAAGATGTGGAGAGACCTGGCCTATAGAATAGGACACACCTGAATGGATAATATCATCAATACAAATTCTAGCTCTACTCTTGTATATGCAAATAAGATGATCCTGACTGTCTCCCCGATGGGAATGAGAAAGGCATTGTTGACTCTGACTTTGTTTTGTTTCTAAGAGAAACTAGCAATAAATTATCAAAAATATTTATATAAAATTATTATAAAATTCACAATTGCCAAATCAATGGCAACGCTCACAAGCAGAGAGCACTTATAAATATTTTGGTGGGTTATTTCAGCCTCAGTTTCCTGGAGAAATTTCCCTTTCTCAGAATGTGTGTTCATGGCGGAATAGTTTAGTGTCCTTGAGACACTTTTTTTTCACTTCTCTCTCCTGGACAAATTTTATTTATCCTATCCTGAAGAAACTTCTTAGCAGAGAGCATGAATTCCTTCCCCATTAGATCACTAGTTAGCTATATATATCCTTCTATGTTGTCTGATTTCCTGGGTCAATATGTACTCTCTCTCTCTTCTCAGTTCTATATTATTTGTATTAATATACAGATAGTCCTTGACTTATGCTTGATCATTTAATGTCAGTTCAAAGTTATGACAGCCCTGGAAGAGGTGCATTACATTCTGTAAAGCATCTCCATTCATCGTAAAGATTCACTCTGCCCTCTCCACATGGTTGCAATTTGAGGTCTGTTCCCTCATTGTGCCAAGGGATTTTTCCCACCCTCCATTCAGGGAGGAGAATCTTTGATAGACTTCAGGAACAGACCTCGTATGACAGGTTTTTTTAAGTTAAAAAAAATCAACCATTGTAAATATTTTTATATATATATTTCAATTTACACACATTATTGTGCAATTTAGCCAAAACAATTTGCTTTTCTATTACTGATATGTTTGTCATTCTTGATAAATAGATCAAAAAGACAGACCAGCTGCATTTTGACTAAATATAGCTACCTGCTGATTGAAAGAAACTATTAGGTTTCAGTATACCATGAGTATCAGCCCACATTTATTTATAGTTCACATACATTTTTGTTAATGTACATTTCCAAAAAGAAAACAATAAAGACAAAAGAAAAACACTTTAAATGGGAGAGCATATAATAACACCTCTTTAAGGCTTTCCAGTTGTATCACATTCAAGTCATACTTACTCATCATATATATGCACCTACCGTAATATATGACCATTTATAAGCCTACCCTGTTCAACTTTCATTGACATATTGTATCAATACTATCATTAGTTTTGGAATATCTATTTAATTTATTTAAACTGGAGGTAATCATTTGCTCTACCTCCTAGGAGCAGTGCAATGAATGTGTTTAATTCAGCAGAATTAACTGCTGGAACTGTCAAACACAGTCTTTTGAAGTAGAAATTCTGCTTAGTTCCATTTAGCCCAAGTTACCAAATTATCTTGTTTATATGTGCAAGAATGCTTTAATATTAACATTAAAATGAAAATGCTACCTGAAAAATGGGATCACTACTTTTCTGATAATAATATATACTGAAGAATGGAATATTATCTTATATTCAGGTCATTTGGAGAAAAAATACCACCATTCTTAGAACTTCACCTGGCACCAAGTTCTGTATTTTTTTGCATACCAGAATGATAAAAATAACTCCAAATCTGCTTATTTGTTCAGATTAATGACAGAAGTTGGAAAGTGTTGCTACAATTTAAGACTATCTGAGGGAGGAAGTTTGCTATTAAGTAAACATTTAGATTCTTTTAGCCAGGTACTGGGTGAAATGAGTATTTCAGAATTCTGAACAAGTGACAAATCAGATCATTATCTTTTTATATATTATTGCAGTTCCTGCTGTATAAAAGCAAAGCAGGTACATATTAAGATACTGCTATAATATCTCTAGAGAAACAAAAGAGTATTTCTTTTCAACCTTATCTATGCATTAACCTTTCTGTGGCCAGACATTTGCCTTAGGCAATCTACAGTACTAATAATCTGTTTCCTGTTTCCAAATATTGTTTTAACAATTGGAGAAGATTTAGCTCATTTAGGCAATAACAATCAGATAGAACTGAACACTTTGCTCTTTCCTACACTATCACTGAAAATTCATCAAACAAAAAAACTATTGTGGCTTCATATTATTTATTAATTTGCATTCCAAGACATTCCAACAAACATTAAAATATGTAAGTTAAAAAATTAATATACATAAAATACAAAGAACCCAAAACAACAAACTCTGTGAGGAATTTTAATGGTATGTGAGATAGATCTATGCGGTGAAGAGATGCTGGGTACGGAATTGTCAGGTAGGGAATTGTCAGTTAAGAGACGGCATAGACTGCAGCTGGATAGTGGGTGGAGAAGAGATTCAGAAGAGAACTACCCTAGGTTCAGATGACAGGAGCTTTCAGACTTTAAAGCAGTGGTTCCCAACCTTTTTTGGCCATGCCCCACCTAAGCATCTCTAAAATCCTGATGCTCGCCCCCCTGTGACATACAGTATAATTCTTACTATTCAAAAAGTGAACTCCTACTCATGCGGAGGAAGCCTAAAAGGCCATTAACTTGGTTTAAACAAGGTTCCAATTTCCCCCATTAAAAATCAAATTGTCCCCCTGTGGGGCATGGGCCCCACATTGGGAACCACTGCTTTAAAGGCTTTGTTAATGCAACCTTATAACAAAGTAGAACAAAGTTCATCTGCTCATGTTTCCTGTCTGATCTACCTGGTAAGGCTGACAAAAAGGCACTAGTCAATTCATATCAGCTGAAGATACAAATAAAAAAGTGGTCACTGCTTTTGATGCTTTTAGAAATTGGTCATTTAAAAGAAAGAAATGACCTCCTCCTAATGAGGGAAATTAAACTGTAATAATTAGGATTATAACTTTGAATTATCATTGTGTGTAGAGTGAACATTTTAATAGAACATGGGACATAGATTCAACCTCTGCATTTGAACATATACAAATACAATTTTCTTATGGGAAAATGATAAGCAGACATGATCTCAGAAAATAGCTAGGGAGAGTCCCGTAAGTTAGATCAATATATTAGAGATGGAGAATTTTACCCTTCTGGTCTGATATCTAAATCGCAGACCATCTGTTTGAGGTCTGCCAAAATTTTATTAAGGTCAAAAGTAAGTAAAGCTGGAGTTGTCAGATCCCAATACAGGCGTTCCTCATTTAATGACTACTTATTCAGTGACTGTTCAACTTGCAATGTGCCAAATGAAATTGACCACTAATCCAAGTTCTGGTTGTTACAGAGACTTGAATCACGACTCAGAGGTGGGTTTCAGCAGGTTCTGACCGGTAGCGGAAATTTTGAGTAGTTCGGAGAACCGGTAGCGGAAATTTTGAGTAGTTCGGAGATACCTCCTCTGACTGGCCCCGCCCCCATCTATTCTCTGCCTCCCGAGTCCCAGCTGATCGGGAGGAAATGGGGATTTTGCAGTAACCTTCCCCTGGAGTGGGGAGGGAATGGGGATTTTGCAGTAACCTTCCCCTGGAGTGGGGAGGGAATGGAGATTTTGCAGTATCCTTCCCCTGGAGTGGGGTGGGAATGGAGATTTTACATTATCCTTCCCCTGCCACACCCACCAAGCCACGCCCACAGAACCAGTAGTAAAAAATGCTGAATCCCACCACTGAATCACGTGGTTGCCATTTGCAACCTTCTTTGCCAGTTACTGACAAGCAAAGACAATGGGGAAGCTGGCAGGAAGTTGCAAATGGTGACAATGTGACAACTTTACTTACCAACAGCAACTGGATTTGTCAGAATTGCCATCCTAGGGATACATGCGTTTTTTTAGACCCTTAGCTTAAACAGAGTCAAAGACTGAGATCTCCTAATAGATAGTAGATAATATCTAATATCTATAATTAGATAATATATGGGTATCATACAGGAACATATCCTTCATATTTTATTTCTCTTTTCATTTTATTAGCTTCCTAAAAGTGTAAGTTTGCAAATAGTTGTCACAGTAGCCAATCACTTACTATTTGCATGAAATGATAGATATAAACATGTATGACGTCCTTCCAACAGATGAATAAAATTATCTAGTAATGTATTTATTTGTTTGTTTGTTTATCTTTTATTTTGCCAATCATCTGCTGCAAGGAGATTATTACAAATCATTTTTCAGAAAACATTGCTAGGCTTATGGTAAACGATAGTACTGAACTGATTATGGTTTATTGCCTTTAAGACATATTTTTTCTTCCATGACATGTAATTTGTACATGTCCGCGCGCCCTGTTTTGGGCCTGGAAGGCTTCCTGCACCTACCTGGAAGCCAAAAATGGGCGAGGGCGGGGCAGGGTGCATGCACGGGGGGTAGGGCGCATGCACAGGGAGTTGCACATGCATGCACAGGGCACACACGGGGTCGCGCGTGCATGAGCGGGGGCAGGGAACGTGCACATCGCATTATGGGTGCAGGCACGCATGCGCACTTTCGGCACGCGACAACAAAAAGTTTAGCTATCACTGCTCTAGGCTTTGGATAATTCTGCCATTTCATGAAGATGACTATGTACATAGAAATTAACATTAAGTATTCCAATTAAATTTTTCTTTTCTTTTAGTTTTAATATTTAAGAACAACACAAAATATTTATATTCCATGTTTTTGAGTAGAAGGTGTAATCAGAATTTGTTGTTGCACCAGATGATGTGCAACAGAGGATTAAAAAAAATTCATTGACTAGGCAATTTAATTAGAGTGCTTTATCAGTTGGGGATTAAGAAATGTATTAGCCTTGCATTCTAATTTTGTACTTTCCAAATTAATGCATGTACTGTGGCACAACTATCTTACACTTTTCTGGAGTTATGATTTAAGAAGTAATACAAAAATATGTTTTATAGAAAACTGCAGAAAAGGTGTAAGTAGTAAAAATAAACTGATATATCTAAAGACGGGTATTATAAAAAATTCTACAAACATTCATATGAGTATTGGTGGAAACAATGGGAACAGTTTAATAAACAAACAAACAAACAGGAACATTTCATAAAATAAAACAGTTATGCACTATTATTTAGTGGGTATTTGGACCCAATAATAATCTAGTTCTAGAACACTTCACAGCATTAGAGCAGTTGAAATAATGATGTTTCTTAAGGCATCCCACCTCTGAGGCACTCCATATGCCAGCTAACAACCTGCAGATTCCTTTAACAAATGCTTTGGAGAGACCAGGGATGGGGACCAACGTTCCCTCTAACAAGGGAAATCGCTGCGCGGCAGTTTGAAACTGCTGCGCGGCGATTCCCTGTCACGTGCGCGGCCGCGCAGCAACGTTCCCTCAGACATGGGAAATCGCTGCGCGGCAGTTCAAAACTGCTGCGCGGCGATTCCCTGTGACGTGCGCGGCCACGCGGCCGCGCACCTTAGAGGGAACAGTGATGGGGACTTGTTCACTTAAAGTGATTCATTTAACATCTCCTGAGTTTGACCGTAATGGGTAGGCTCCATTACAATCATAACTTGAGGACTAACTCTATCAAACTTTTAAACATAATGTACATATATAACAATTACAAATAAGTCTTTAAAATGTGTTGTGAGAAATATGTTGTACATTAAGTATGATGAAACTAAAATCAAATATTGTATTTCCTGAAAGGAACATAATCTCAAATTTAATACAATCCTAATACAAAGATAAAAAAAATGATATAAATTCAGAAAAACTAGTTTCTCTGCATTGTCAACCATGGTTTTCAACTCCTATTTAAAATAATTAAATAGCTCTCAACAAGAAAGTGAAATGGAATACCCTACTCTTATTTTACACTTGTTTTTTTTTAACTAATCCAGACTATATTACAATATAAGAAATTTATTTGGTTGAGCTCAACTAACACTAACAGATATAAGTGTGCAACAAGATTTACATACCGACACAAATATTTGATTTAAATCATTATTTATGGTGACAACACACATTCCTACACACATATACATACACTCACATAAACATAATGTGTTTATATATGTGGATGAATGTATTTATTGTGTGTGTGTAGGCTGTATTCCTTTCAATTTTTAATATAATATATTCAGATAATGGAAAAAGACAAAGGTGTCTTTAAAAGTTGCAGATGGCACATGCCATGAATGACCTTTGGAAAATAAATATGGAGCACTGCCACAATGTCGCTAAATATATCTGAGACAAATGATTCTTTTTCAAGAGATATCCTTCTACTTACTGAAGAGTTAATTGAATAAGTTATTAAGTATTCAGTTCAAGTACAAAATGAACAAAAGAGCAATAGCTATTCTATGTGCAGTTTTATCAGATTTGTTCTTTGAGAATATTTTCCCTACTTGCAAAACTCGTGCAAAATAAAACTAGTAATCTAGCTATGCTACTGGTTATGCCAATGAAATATTTTGCTAATACAATATGATTAAACAAGTATATAGCTTATTTGACTTACAGTGGACAGTCACAATTGCTAAGTCCATTCTACAATATCACTTAACCTTTGTAATAATAATAACTGATCCCAATCATATCCAAGAGAAAAATGTATAAAATCCATGGTTAAAATAATAATGATATACACTCAATTATCAGTACTTTAAATCTCGAGTTAAAATTAATTGTAACCCAAATAGGAATTCTGACTATAGGAACTTAACTTTCATTGATGTAATACTGTATGTAACGCAAGATAGATTGTTTGGGATTTAACAGAAGCTGCCTGGGGTTAAAATAAAGCAGCCAATAAACTTACTCAGTACCCATTCTAATTTCTCTAAATTGACCATAGTCTCTAAAAAAGAGAACTCCATAAATTACCTAAACTAAAACTCTAACCCAGTATAATTATATAATTTGGTTTATTAGATACCAATGTTTTAATCCATTAGACATTCTATGGCCTAATTAAGTGTTCAGCAACATTCTTATGCTGATCTACTTAGTATTATAGTGCTAATATTTTTAAAAGTTTTGAAAGAAGGGAAATCAACTTTGGTATTCTACAACTACTTGGTTTGATAAATGTAAGTGGTTAATTTTATGCAATTGCCTCAAGTTAAGAAATTAAGTGTTAAGCCAATAATAATTACCCACTACAAAATTATTGTCTCACTGAATGAGTGTCTAATACATACATAAAGGTGAAATTATCTGACAAAATACATTTCAAATTAGTGTGGCCTTTCAGAAGCTTCTTGTATTTCCACGTTGCATCTCAGCTTCCATGGAAAAGGCTAAGCAGAATGTCTGTAAAGACGTTTTGGCATAATCTTGAATGACAAATGACATACTACCAGGTGCCAAGATAGGCAGGGGAATATAGTCACCCCCACTTTCAGCCTTAACTGGAGTAGCTTTGTTCTCAGTGCCCTGAATAATTAATAACTCCTTTGGCAATCAGTCATGCATTCCTTAATGGCACCTAAGGCATCAAATATCCCATTCAACAGCTCCTCCACAAGTAACAATAGACTTTACTACACTGGGTGTTCTATGCCAAGCTGTAAATGACATAATTTAAACTAAACAAGTCACTAGAACGAATATTACCCAGACTCAAAATGGAATGTTTTATTGGGTTTGTTTACATAACATATAGTTGCTAGGTAAACCTGATAAGTATTTGAGATAGATTTGAGATAGACTTTCTTAACATAATTTTTGCCAAGTGACTTCCCTTTTTGGGGGGGGGGAAAGCATTAAAAATACCTTCCTTAAGTCCAGAATGAAAACTTTTTTTAAAGATAAAACACATGGGCAGGCAAAAATATTTGTAGAATTTATAAAAATATATTCTAATGATCCAAGACTATGTATCTGAAGAAATACAATAACCTGATACCTGGATTTGTCATTTTTACAATATTACTGTATACGTCTTCTGCATTTGGTGTTAAACAGATAACGATACATGCATTATACCTGTATATAGGTAAAAATAAATATATAATTTTAGAAATGGACACATTTCTTTTAATAATCAAAGCTTTGGTAATTTATTTTATTGAAGCAAACATCATGACTGTTTAGAACAATTAACTATGTTATAGAATTAAAACAAAATCACTTCTGACAGACATTTAGGACAGTTCTTCTCCGTGTGGAGCTAATAATAAATATAATCCTGCACTGTTTTATTTCATGTTTTTATCATCTTTCCTTCTGCTAATGCATCCAGAATTTCTTCTTCTTGAAAAATCCTAGCCTAGAGGGATTTTTCATGATTTAAAACCAACTAATGCAAATGTACAGATAAGGTTATTGTAAAAAAAAAAAAAAAAGTTTATCTCTGCAGAAGTGATTTTTAAAAACTTTTTTATTGAAATCAAAACTTTAAACTTTCACTATATTCAGTATGTAAAATTTAAGCACTTCAGTTCATAACAAACTAAAATCTAATAACTGTTTATGTTCTGTGACATTACAGTCATAGAAAAGTATATATACTATTCTCAGAAGAATATGTATATTACTTGACCAGATGGTTCTACCTATCAACGCAGAGAACAGATTTTCAACATGACATATTTTGTTTATTTATTCAACTTCTATAGGCGCCCAAAGAAGTGCAGAAATCATTTAATGTCAGCAACAGAGACTGCTGGAATTACCATCAGTAAGCAAGGTCGTCATGTGATTTTTCTATTAATGACTGCTTTGCTTAACAATGGAGTAGGCATTCCTAATTAGGGTTGTTAAGTGAGGACTACCTGTACTTCAAACAAATCCAAAATGCATAGTTTTGAATAAATTTTACATTTACACTTTCCTATTTTCATAACTTAGATCCCAACTTCTGACAAAACAAAATATTTAATTTCCAAAAAGATATCTGTTTAATTAAGAAATAGAACAGAATGGGTTAATTAGGATAGCAAAATCCATCTTACATGAAGCAATCAAGAATAGAAGAAAAGTAAACATGGAAGAAATGCTTAATAAATTTCCAGCTATTGTTTTAAGTAGCCTACAATGCCATCCATTTATACTTTAGTAGTACATGTAGAAGGACAATAACAAAAAGTAATCAGTCTCTTTTACATCCAATCAAATTACACCTCCTATTTAGTTCTCATTTAAGGGATTACTTCAAGATCCTTATTTAACAACCACAATTGGAACTGGCAACTCAGTCATTAAGCAAAATGGTGGCTAAGTGATACCATGACCCTGCTTATGATATTCCTTCACTTTTCCTTTTCCTTGGCTTTTCAGACTTGCATAGGTCATGAACGCAAGGACTGGTCACAAAGTTACTTTTTTCAAAACTATTGTAACTGCATAGAGTTGCTGCCTGAGTCGGTTGCTACATGACAACTACTTGTACTGACATTTGTCAGGCATACTTCAGTTTGATTCCTTTAATAAACCAGAGACTTTCCAAATCTATGATTCCACTTTTGCATTAATCCTTAATCTTTTATCATTATTTATTTATTATTGAATTTATATTGCCGCCTATTTGCCCATGGCGACTCAAGGCGGCTTACAGAATATAAAACCACATTTAAAACAATAAAAACTAACAAAAAGAATCAAATAAATTAATATATACAATATAACAAAATCTCCCCCACCTCCCACCCCCCGCCCCGGTGACAGATCACACAAGCCATTTAATGGGCTCCATCCCGCTCTGGGTTCCCCAGGCCCGCTGGCAGAACCAGGTCTTCAGCGCCTTCCGGAAGAGTATTAGAGTGGGGCCATTCTAATCTCTGGGGGAATGATGTTCCAGAGAGAGGGAGCCACCACGGAGAAGGCCCTTCTTCTGGGTCCCATCGGGTGTATCTCCCTCGGGGATGGGACCCACAACATTCCCTGCCTCCCCGCTCTGATGGGTCGGGTAGATGTGACTGGCAAGAGACGGCTCCTCAGATAACCTGATTATGCTTTGAGAATCAGATACTTACTGTTGTGAGAAGATTATAATGAATATAGAATCCAGGTTCAGAAGGAAAATACTCATCAGAAACAAATCTTATCCTGATCTGGTTTCCTTTAGAGATTTGTTTTCCTGGAACAGTAGCAGAACCACACCACCGTCCTAAGATAGTGCCATCACTAGGCTCTTCCACTTCTACGAAGTCATACCTACAGCAAAATATATGTACATACATGTACATTTAATCATTGTTATATGCACATGGGAATATTTATGAATCAGAGTAAAAACAAAGTCATGTATATATAAGTACATACAGTAAATAGTAAAGTATTTTAAATGAACAAAAACACAAAAACAGTTAAAAAGAAAAAGGAAGTAAAAAAAAAAACATATATGACCACACTTGAAAGTACTCATTTTTGCTGCTTCCCATGCACAGTAAATCCATAATTCTTTTATAAATGATAAATTCGAAGGTTTTTGTACTCAATTAAAATGCACATTCATATCTTATGTTCTGCTGATCTTTCTACCAACCAATGACTACTGAATAAAATAATAGCAATAGTCCATATTATATATGTACTTATCCATTTTATTCAGCATAATGAGATTGACATAAAAGTTAAACCTTTTAAGAGCATTTTCCAGAATATCAATAGATGTGAAAAATATTACATTAATAATATCATATTAATAATACAAATAAATTATATTAATAAATCAAAATCTTTAATTCAGAAATGTTATTTATTTATTTATTTATTTTATAAAATTTATATGCCGCCCAACTCCCGAAGGACTCTGTTATAAATAACAAATATTTTCTTTCTTTCATATTTTCTTTAACAATGATCTTTGCCTGTATATTTAAAAAAATTCTGCCAAAAATACATGTCTTTGAGATGCAACTTGAGGTGCATCTGGAGAAAAAATTGAAATCAAAACATGTTTTAACTGAAAATATTGCCATTTCACAATTTCAAGCATCTAGATTCTTCTTGAAGTAATGTATTAGAACTTATTTGACAAGAAACCAAAATATTAATTATCTCATTTATAAGTTAATTAAAAAGTATTTGCAATTTTAAAAATGGGATTCTCTCACAATATGAATTGGTTATGTGTGTTAGAGTTACAATAATACTACTGACTCAATATCTTCTAATTGTGAATCCACAGTAAATATACCAGAATCATTCCTAAAACTGGGCCAAGCACCTGCCAGAATATCAGAGGAGTCACATAATAACTTTCTAATTTTACTACCCCCAGATGTGTGAAGCATATTACTTGCTGAAATAGGTCCTTAACTGTTTGCCAGACAGGTGCTTTAGGTCTTGCAACAAAAATTTCCAAGTGGATTTAAACATTGCTTCTGAAAAAAAGGTTGGTTTTTCAAGCAGTCATTGACAGTGTTACTAGGGAATAATTGGAAATAGTAATAGCATCAACATTTCAATCCCAAAATAATTCAGTTGACAATAGGGAATTGAAAAGTATACTCTTACTTAAATAGGATGTTAGCATTGTCATATACTGTACCTATCAAATTAATTCCAACGTATAAACTTAAAATTATTATTATTATTATTATTATTTATTAAATTTGTATGCCGCCCAACTCCCAAGGGACTCTGGGCGGCTCACAACAATATAAAAAACCATTAAAAAAACCATAATAAAAACAATTAAAAACAGTTAAAAACTCATGCATACCATTTCATGGCCGGACCTCGCCAATTACAGAAGAGAGATCAACGGCCCCAAGAGCCAGGTCTTCACCGCTTTCCGGAAGGCCAGCAGTGTGGGGGTGGTCCAGATCTCAGGGGGTAGCTGGTTCCAGAGGGCCGGAGCAGCCACAGAGAAGGCCCTCCCCCGTGGGCCCGCCAGCCGGCACTGTTTAGCTGACGGGACCTGGAGGAGCCCAACCCTGTGGGATCTTACCGGTCGCTGGGAGCTATGTGGCAGAAGGCGGTCTCGAAGATAACCTGGCCCTGAGCCATATAGGGCTTTAAAGGTAATAACCAACACCTTGAATTGTGCCCGGAGACCAATAGGCAGCCAGAGCAGCTCGCGGAGTATAGGTGTAATATGGGAGTACATAGGTGC
>QLTV01000391.1:1326591-1351964 GCA_003457575.1 Thermophis baileyi
CCCTTCCCCTCCCCGCGCGTGTGAGTTGCCAATCACCAAGATGGCGGGCTATCGCGTGCTTAGGCGACCCCTGTGAAAGGGTCGTTCGACCCCCAAAGGGTTCGCGACCCACAGGTTGAGAACCACTGAGTTAATCATGATTGGACTCTCCCGGGAGCACTCAGGAGAACATTGACTTTTCTGGAATTGTTCATGTTACAAATTACCTAAACTCCCAGTCTTTGTTTTCATTGTTCAGTTGCCTGCTCACCTCCCACTGCTACTGCAACAAAACTGGGAATAAATATACAAATATCCTCTTTGATAGAGTAATCTCCATGAGAATTTATGAAATAAATGAACGTTGGCTTACCTGAACGTTCTTTCTACGTGCGCTGCGGGAGAGTCCACATATGGGTTATTTCCTCATCTGATTGGCCAGGGACTGAGTTGCAAATTCTTTGGCCACGCCTCTTCCTCTGGCCGAGGGCCAGTTTTTTCAACGAAGACCCGGATCTGGAGAAGACGTAGACCATCCGATACACCGACCACTCCTGGACCCCAGACCGTACCAGAACCAGGGTGGGATTGGACTCTCCCACAGCGCACATAGAACGAACGTTCAGGTAAGCCAACGTTCATTCTCCTGTGCGCTGCTATGGGATATACCCAAGCTAAGTAGATGTCGGGCGGGAAACAGAGTGGTCCGGGGTCCCCTCGGCCGGTAGAACCCGTTGCAACACTCGTCTCCCAAACTATAATTCCTCACGAACGGTGATGGCGAAGACCACGTGGAAGCTCTGCAAATCTCGAGGATAGAGGCCTGTGTAGCCCATGCCGACGTGGTGGCCGCACTCCTGGTTGAGTGCGCTGTGATGTGGTGAGGAGCCGGCCTGGCCTGATGCTCATAGGCCAACGCAATGCAGGCCTTCAACCAGCGACCGATGGTAGATGGTGATACTTTCATGCCCATCGACTCGGGTTGGAAAGAAACAACGAGTGCTTCAGATCGCCTAAATCGTTCTGTTCGCCTGACATATTTGCGTAACGCTCTGCGAACGTACAACGTATGCCAACGTCTCTCACTCGGATGTCTAGGATTCGGGCAAAAGTCTGGCAGGATAACTTCCTGAGTCCTGTGAAACAAGGTATTGACCTTCGGCACAAACGTAGGATCTAAGCGAAGGACCACCCTGTCGGCATGAAAAATACGTAAGTCTGGCGGACGGACAGGGCAGCAAGTTCTGAAATCTGGCGTGCCGACGTTATTGCGACCAGAAAGGCAACCTTGAAAGTCAACAGCCTAATACTAGTGTCCTGGAGAGGCTCAAACGGCGATGTCGTGAGCGCTTGCAGAACAACTGACAGGTCCCAGGTAGGGTACCTGTGAACAGGTGGCGGTCGTAAGTTGTAAACTCTTTTCAAGAAACTACGCACGTTCGGGTGATGTGGGAGTGGGATGGCGCCCTCACCTTGAAGGACAGTGGCTAGGGCGGCCACTTGTCTGCGAAGGGTATTGGTAGATAGTACTTTGACCAACCCCACCTGTAGAAAATCCAAGACTTGTGGTACTGTCAGTCGTAGGTAATAGATTCTGAGTGGCACACCAACGACTAAAGGCCCTCCAGGTAGCCTCGTATATCCTGGTCGTTGACGCCCTTCTGGAGGCCAGAATGGTGGTAATTACCTCCCCCGAATAGTGTCCTGTTTTGAGCGCTTCCCGCTCAATCTCCACACGGCTAGCTTGCAGAACAACTGACAGGTCCCAGGTAGGGTACCTGTGAACAGGTGGCGGTCGTAAGTTGTAAACTCTTTTCAAGAAACTACGCACGTTCGGGTGATGTGGGAGTGGGATGGCGCCCTCACCTTGAAGGACAGTGGCTAGGGCGGCCACTTGTCTGCGAAGGGTATTGGTAGATAGTACTTTGACCAACCCCACCTGTAGAAAATCCAAGACTTGTGGTACTGTCAGTCGTAGGTAATAGATTCTGAGTGGCACACCAACGACTAAAGGCCCTCCAGGTAGCCTCGTATATCCTGGTCGTTGACACCCTTCTGGAGGCCAGAATGGTGGTAATTACACCCCCCGAATAGTGTCCTGTTCTGAGCGCTTCCCGCTCAATCTCCACACGGCTAACTTGAGCCACTGTGGCTCCGGATGCCGCACGGCTCCTTGGCGAAGGGAGATCTTGTGAGGGGAAATCCTCCAAGGGTGTGCAACAGACAACGTCAGGAGGTCCGCGAACCATGGCCTCCTCGGCCAATAAGGAGCCACCAGGATCACCTCTGCTTCCTCCTCCATGATCTTCCGGATGACCCGCAGAATCAGAGGAGTAGGAGGGAAGGCGTACAACAAGTCCACCGGCCAAGGAAGTCGTAATGCGTCGGTCCCCTCTTCCGCCGAATTGTAGAATCGGGAAAGGAAACGTGGGAGTTGCGCATTTTGAGGGCTGGCGAACAAGTCTAGAGACAGTCGGCCGAATCTGTCCACAAACTGATTGAAGAGGACCGGGTGGAGTTGCCATTCGGACTGGTCGAGCGTTGTTCTGCTCAACCAATCTGCTTGGGTGTTGGCCACACCCGAAATATGGTCTGCTCGTAAGGAGCTCAGGTGAGACTCCGCCCAGGCGCACAAGTTGTGAGCCTCTCGCATCAGTGCTCTGGAGCCGGTGCCCCCCCCATCTTTTCACATGTGCCTTTGTCGTGACATTGTCCGTTAGTAGAAGTACGTGTCAGTCTGAAAGATCCTTTTGGAAGTGACGGAGCGCCAGATGGGCCGCTCTCAGCTCCAGCCAGTTGAGGAGGTCCCGTCGTGACCAACGGCCCTGGGCGACCTTGTTGTTGAAGTGGGCGCCCCAACCAAATAAGCTGGCGTCTGTCGTCAGGACGAGTCGTGCCAGCTCCCGAAATAACGAACCCTTCTCCATGGCGGGCGATACCCACCAGTCCAAGGAGCGCAGGACCTGTCTGGGCACTTTGATGTGGGATAATGAATTGCTGCGACCTGACCTCTGGCTGGGCAGGAGTAACCATTGCGAGGGTCTGGAATGGAGCCGACCCCAGGGCAAGATGGAAAGGCACAATATTATTTTGCCTGACAACTGGGAGAGGAGCAGGATTGGCACCCTGTCCAAGTATCGCACCTGTTGGACCATGTCCCTTATACTGTCCTTGCGGTCCTGCGAGAGAAAAACTAGGGAGGACTGGGTGTCTATTACTGCCCTCAAATGGGTCAGCCTGGTTGACGGGGTACAGTGGCTTTTCTCCCAATTTACAGAGAAGCCATGTTCCTGAAGAGTCTGGAGCGTGACACTGAGATCCCTTTCCACCTGCATCGATGACGACGACGCCTGAATTAACACGTCGTCCAAGTAACACTGCAGACGGATGGGCTTGGAGCGAAGGTGCGCCGCTATCACGTCCAGCAACTTCGTGAACACCCTTGGGGCGGAGGACAGTCCAAATGGAAGGGCTCTGCACTGCCAATGGTGGCCTGCGTAAGCGAACCTGAGAAACTTCCTGTGGGAGGGTCTGATGGGCACGTGTAGGTATGCCTCCTTCAGATCTATGGAGTCAGAAAGTCCCCTTCCCGGATGCAACCCAGGATAGTGAGCAGGGATTGCATTTTGAACCTCCTGTATTTTATGTACAAGTTGAGGTCCTTCAAATTCAAAATGGCCCTCTAACCCCATGAGCTCTTGGGAACCAGGAAGAGGACTGAATAAAACCCCCTGCCTTCCTGGTCCTTTGGGACCTCTTCTATGGCCCTGATATCCCTCAAGTGGTGGATCTCGGCCAGCATGAGGTCCCTTTTCGTGGTCTCCCTGGAGATAGGGCATTGAATAAACCGATGCGGAGGGCTGGATAAAAATTCCAGAGTAAGCCCGAGCTTCACAGTTTGTAGCGCCCACGCATCGGTAGTTGTCTCCCGCCATTGGTCGGCAAACTCCTGTAACCTGCCTCCAATGGGGATGAACGGCCTCAAGTCACTTGTTGCGTCTGAACGGGCGGTTACTGTTCCCACGGAAGGGTTTCCTAAACTGAGGTTGACGAGCCCTGTCCCGAAAGGATGACCTGTCCTGGAACCTGTCCTGGTAAGAGGAATATTGACGTTGATAGGGCGGCCCCAGGTCATTGCCATGAAAGGACTGCTTCTGGAGAAGGCGGAAGGTCGTCTCTCCGCCCGTCTATATGATTGAGGCAAAACCTTCCTTTTGTCCTTCCCCTCTATTAAGATTGGATCTAAAACTTCCCCAAAAAGGTTACGACCTTTGAACAGGGCCGAAGCCAGACGCCATTTGGACTTCACGTCGGCTTGCCACTGGCGAAGCCACAGAAGCCGCCTGGAGGTAACATTCGAGGCCAGAGCCCTGGATGCGAATCTCGCTGCGTTAATAGTCGCATCCGCCGTGTATTCAGCTGCAGCTATTAATTTGCAAATGTCCTGTTCTAACCGGACATCATCTGGGGAAGCCCTGTCTTGCATTTGATGGAGCCACAAAAGTGAGGTCCTGGTAATAAAAGAAGCTGCCGTGGCAGATCTAATAGCCCAAGCGGCTGCCTGATGAGTTTTACGAGCAGACAGTTCCGCCTTCCTATCCTCAGCCTTAAGACCGTCAGCTGAGTCAGAGGGAAAAAGGGCCGAAGATGCCAAACTGGCCAGAGGAGGATCTATGACTGGAAGTTCTAAAAGTTCCTCCATCGGCTACTCAGTGGAATACAGGTGCTTATGCAAGCCACTAGGAGCTGGTATAGAGCCAGGGTGGTCCCACTGCCCCATAATAGCATCCACAAAATATTGTGGCAAAGGAACCACCTCCTGCTCCGACATCTGTTCTGAAAACAGGCTGGCAGCGAGGTCCTGAGTGGCCACAGGCCTATCCTTCGTGGCACTAGAGCTACTAATGTTAGCAATGGCCTTGGCCTTAAACAATAATGTGCTAAACTGGGCCGGATTGAAGAGACTTGAATATGCATGTCTACCTGGAGAAGTGCCTTCATCCTCAGAAAAATAAAAGTCCCCCAAATTTTCCTCCAATTCTTCATCCACTTCTCTTTGGGATGCAACACTATGCTCAGATGGAGTTAGGGAACGAGCTTCTCTAATAAAATCCCTACTCTGAGAGTAATTCTGAGGAGAAACCCTGGACCCTTGGCCTAACAAGCCCCGTTGGGCCAGAGCAGCATCAATTCCTAAGGCAATGGTATTTAAAATAGCATTGTTCAGCTCTACAGGCAACCCCTAGACTGGGAGCTCAGATGGTCTGAATCCAGCAGCAGTGGGCGTAAAAGTGGCAGATGGTCTGACTGCCACCCCAGATTGAGCCCCAATAGCTGAATGACCAGAGGTCTGAACCCTTTCTTCTCTGATAGCAACTAGAGAACTGGTTTGAGGCTCAGGTAAAACATTAGGAGACCATGCCAATTGTTCAGCTGTCTGAGACTGAGAAGAATGATCTAAAGTCACAGCTGCAGGAGCTTCCTCAGAACTGCCAGCAATATGAGCCTGCTTTTGTGCCTTTGCGAAATGCTTCTCCAACGCACATTGTCTCCTGAGGGCATCTTTATCAGAAGCAGAAGATTTGGATTTGGAATGTGAGGATTTGGACCTAGTAGAAGGGCCCTCTGCCTCCAATCTAGCCTTTTTTGGCTGGGAACATTCCTCCATACTGTGAGAAGTGGAGGATTCAGCAGAGCTGCTGCTAATAGAGGCTCTTCGTTCAGCCATAATAGCAACAGCAGCAATTTCAAAGGGAGCACTCCTCCAATGCCAATTACAAAGGAATGCAATCCCAGGGGAAGCAGAAGTACTCACTCACCTCACAATTAGCAAAACAATAGCAGCAGCAGCAGCAGCTGAAACAGCAGGGAACAGCGAAACCTAAAGTAGCAGTAGCCTTTCTTGGTGCGAAAACCCTCAATAGGGCCACAAACACCAGAACACTAACTGCCTCACGACTGCCAGCCGAAACAAAATGGCCGCTTGCGTGGAATAGGCTGGGATCTGCCAAAAAGCCCCTCTCCGATAAGGCTTTCCTTTGCACAAGCTCCTTTAGAACGCTCGCTGAGCCCCTCCCAGGCTCCGAGCTGAAACGGAGCTGCAGACAGCAGGGATCCAATGCTAATGAGCCTTCTCCCCACAGAGATTTAAAGGGGCAGCCTTTAAATTTAAGAGACTTGAAAGCCAAAATGAGCTTAGCTGTCTCCTTGCAAGCCGGTGTTGAGGCAAACACGTGGCAATGGCTATTAGCTAGGCACAGAGGCTTGAAACCTCCACAACCACTGCAGGCACTCCCCAGCCAAATTTCAAATTTCCCTCTCTTATTATTTTTGTAAATTTCCAATTAAAGCCGAATAAAATCCAATGAATTGTAACAAATTACTGAAATTAATCAGGAGCAACTCAATCTGCGTCCCTTCAGGCTGACTGAGTTGAAAAAACTGGCCCTCGGCCGGAGGAAGAGGCGTGGCCAAAGAATTTGCAACTCAGTCCCTGGCCAATCAGATGAGGAAATAACCCATATGTGGACTCTCCATAGCAGCGCACAGGAGAATAACTTGTTATGTTTCACCTCCTACATAAAGTAAAAGCAGCACCAAGAACTTAAGATCACAGAACGCATGATCTGGAAAGGACCTTATAAATTGCCTCTACTGCTCATTGCAGAAATCTACTACCCCCTTTCTCCCAGCCCCAGGAGATGGTCATCCACTCTATTCAAAAACTTCTTTATAGCTTACAACCGTTGCTTTTGGAAATATCAGTAGTCAATTAAAATTTATTAATGCTTCATAAGTTTTGACTTATGTCCATGTCTTTAACATATTGTTTTCCATTCTTCAATAAATCTGTTCTAATCTTAAACAGAATTTGCAATGCTACTAATATGAAAGGGAAAGGAAAAAATGTGAAAAAGTTCTAATCCATAAATGTTAACTCACATTTACAAAACAAGAATTGAGATACAAGCCATGGTTCAATCTACAAACAAAATAGGTAGGATGTATTTACTCAGTTAATGGGGCTGCTTATGGTTAAACATTAAATCATTTATTTGAAATTACTAATGCTTCTTTAGATTATCTGCACCAATCCCCAAATGTAGTCATTTGTTTAAATCCAAGCAATACATAAACCTGACTCCTTGCTGATTAATCTCAGTCTCTTGAGTCCAAATCCTTTTCATATTATTTTTATCTTTTGTTTGCAATATTGTGTATTTTACTTAATAAAATACTCCATAATTAAAGTTTTGATTGCCTACATATTCTTTTTGAAGTGGCATGTGGTGATCAAACACACACATCAATGACATTCTTGAAATGTTGAAAATGATATAAGACTTGACACATGAAGTGAAACCATCACTGACAACCAGAATCCCATGTCTCTAGGTGATCATTATAATCCCTGTAATAGAATCACAGGTATTGTATTGCACTGTCCAAATCAGTATTTAAGGGGCTTTACTAAGCCTGCTTTTATTGTCCAATGAAATGTAGGTTTCTCTCAGCAATATGATACAGAGCACACTTGATACTTAAAGCAGTTTATAATGACCACATCTCTTCTCAGACATCCTTGGGGACTTGAAGATTACTTATTTTCTTTCATGCTTTCCAAAAACAAGCCTGTTTTTGTAGACACAATTACGCCTGTTGGTGTAATAAAATTCAAAAATAGAGGGTGGGTGTATTGCAGTAAGTTTGGCTTCCAGAATGTAAAATATCTCAGCTACTTTAAATGAGAGTAATGAAAGCATGTTGTGAGGAAGTCTCAGTGGCAGCTTTCCAACTGTTTTTTTCTTATGAGTTCTAAATATACTGTTAACTGCCTAATAGAATTACTGGAATTTTTTTCTCTTAATGTTTTCAAGTAGATGTTTCATTTAATTATAAGAGGAGATGAACTTAGTCATAAATTTACTTTTATCAATGGTAGCTATTGCATACAGAATTGGACACAGTACAAGTGCCCTATACACTGAGTTCTAGCTACATACTCCATATAAAATCTAGCCATAAAAACTGTTGTTCAGGGTCCAAAACCCAGTATCCCTATTAATTCAATGTAGGTATAATACTTTCTGAGTTAAACTACACTAGACACAACATTAAATAAATCTTGGAGTTATAGGACTTGGAAAATTGTAAACAGCCTTGGTTATAAGGTTTATGGCAACAATTGGATGGAATTTAACAGATTTTTTTAATTCCAATTCTAGTCACATGGAATAATCATACACTTGAAGCTATAACAGAAGCTTCAGGGCAAGAATTTTATTCTGGAACTTTCTTATAGAGCTGTAGCTTTTTTACATCTATATTACTGCCTGTTTCAAAGAAGTGATGAGAGAATAAATACAGAAATAAACTTAATGATCATTATATACTAATAAATGAAAAGCAACAGGATCTTGAGAGTGGAGAGATCCTGACATAGAATTATACTATCCCAAGTACCAGGTACTGGGCTATTCTAAATGCTTTCTTGGCATCTCAGAGTCCAAATTGAAAACTATAAGTGAAACTAAATGCTCAGATCATGTTATTTGATGAGTGAAAAGAAGGAACTGGATTTCTTTAATCTCCATTTTAATCCATCTGATTAAGCCATGTGAGATCTGATCTCAGAATGTTCCGTATGGAAAAATCATTCATTTCTTTCCACAATAAATTACAAGAGACTGGTGTTTTTCCCATATTACTAGAAGATTTCCTGAGTTTTTAAGAAGATATTAGCTATTTAAAAAATTAAAGGGGAAAAAGAATTGTATTGAACAAGTACAAAAATAGCACATACCATAGTAACAGTTCCATCACAATATTTATTTTTGGAAACACAAAGATTCAGTAGAATCAGAATGTTAGCTATTTGATAAATAATGTTCAATTAGAAGCAAGCCAAAATATCAATTCTTATACACATATTGACTGAAACTTAAATGAGAGATATTAAAAAGCTAAGAATCTCTAACATTTGGAATGTTTCCATGTTTTAGGTGACATCATGGATACAGGAATACAACTGTCTGAATAATAGACAGCAACTGATGGTTTTTTATTCTTGTTTTTAGTAGGTGTTAATTCTAATAATTAAATATAATTATCATTATTTTTGAAAATATATTAAAATAAATATAAAACAATTAGAATTAGACTCATAATTAATTTTTTATCTAATTAATTTTTAATTTTCTGTAAATCTACAAGGCATATTTTTTTCTAAAAAATGTTTCTACAGGGGCAGATCACATTAGATAATGAATTTTTATTAGTAGTATGAAAGTTATAAGAATATTTCAATTTTATTCAATGTTCAGTATTCAAATTTATACCTGTGATGGCCTTCACCACACTCCCCAAATCCCTACAAGTAGTAAATATATTTTCTTATAAATCTATGTGCTTCATGTTTAAAGAACCAATAATGATGATAATGATGCTAAACCTTATTAAGTATAAATGTCTTATTTAGACTGCAAGCCCACTGGAAACCTATTTTACAGTAAGCCCATTACAATTCAATGTGCACGTGCACGTGTGCACACACACATACACACAGACACAGATTTATACATACATATGTTTATACAGATAGAATAGAGAATCAAGTATTTATCATATTATTTTAGATTATTTAAAATTATTTGGAAAATATATCATTAACACTGAAAAAAAGTTCACAAACTTTCTGAAATTTTATTTTAGCTTAAAATTTCCTAATACCAACTATCAAGAATGAATCTTAGGTAGATAAATTATTTTTACAGAAGGCATCCAAACTGTGATTTTGGCAATTTACTACAAATATATAACATCAAATAGTGGATAGATCAGTACCAAAAGAAACAAATAAAATACTAAAACCCAATGTGCCCATTTAAAATTAAATAGACCAGATGAAATTTTGAGATTGGTCCATTTAACTTCTATTTTGTATTCAGTAATGGACAAAACCCTTGTCCCAAAGGTGCTTTTCCAAAAGGCAACTGGACTTTGTTTTTCCTTGAAGATGTTTTGCTTCTCATCCAAGAAGCTTCCTCAGTTCTGACTGAATGGTGGAGGATGGAAGGATTTACATTCCTTGCAGTCATCTTGTTAGCACTTTTTCTGAGAGTCAGTGAGGCCACTTGGGGATTTATCTGTGCCCTCAGAGTCACCTGAATAGTGCATATGGGTGTGGAACCTTCTTGGAACTGCTCAAAGAACTGTGATGTAAGCGCTGTGCTGCCTTTTGAAAAAGCTGTGTCCTTGACAATGGCAAAGACATCAATTAATATTACTCTATGCAGGACAAGGCAATGGTAAACCACTTATGTAATTTTATTTTTTTTAAAAAAACAGATAGAAAATATAAAATGATTCATGGCAGAGGGGGGGAAATAGTAACCCACGCTTTGTTGATACTAACCTGATAACTAACCTCAATTATTCAAAGGATCTTTAAGCTCTAGTAATAAAAGAGCAAAGTAAAAAAATGGTGTCAAAATAAACATAAAGAAATCCTAAGTAATGGTAACAGGTAGAACAATGAGCTCTATAATTGAACATGAAGATGTTGAAGTGGTGGGTATCTTCTGCCTTTTAGATTCAATTATCAACAGTAAAAGACAAGCAGTCAAAAATACGACATGGACTGTTACCTGGAATTTTAGGTCTATTATCTATTTAATAAAGGTGATATTAGCATTTTAGCATGGCATCCATGATTCCTTTTGAAATTTAGGAAACTGTATTTTCTTTTTAACCAAAGCCATTTCTTTTTTGTATGTGCAAAAAAGTTTATATTCATAAACTAAACAATAGGAACATATTCTGGAAGTCTTTGAATTAAGAAAGATACAAAATGGTATTTGGTAAATGGGTATGGTATGGGGTGAAACCCATTTATGTAACCCATAAATTTGTGGAACGTTATCTTGGATCAATGTTTTCTATTGTTTAATTCTCCTATCTAATTAATGTCTTCAATTGTTTGAGTCGTTGCTTTATGACACATCACATATACCAAATATACAGGTAATTCTCGAATTATGAATGCAATGGAGCCTGCCCATTCCATTCATAACCCTAGGATTCGTGGGAGTGAATCTCGTACCTTGAACGGGATCACTCCCTCCTTTCACCCACGCATTTGCTAATCGAATGCGAGGCTCATTAAGTGCACATGAGGTATTTCAGGGTGGGGAAGGCCATGGGGGGGCTACTGATGGAACAGGCAGCTTCCTAAGACCACCCAAGGCCTCCCCGACCCACTGCAATACCTCATGCTCCCCACAATTGCTTCCCCCCCCCATCCTTCACTTACCTTGTGAAGATCGAGCAAGCAGTCTTCTCTCCAGCCTCTCAGCCACGTGCGCCCCTCTGCAGTTCCGTTTGGGCCTGCTCAGGCCTCGCCTGGCAGGTTGCCAGCCAAAATGGAGCTTCTGAGGGGCAAATCCGCTACTCCGACGCTCCATTTGGCCCTCTGCGGGCCTCCCCTAGCCCATTGCAGGCCGAAATGGAGCTTCAGGGGGCAGATCTGGCCCTCTGACGCTCCATTCGGGCCTCCCCCGCCCCTTTGCAGGCTGAAATACAGCTTCTGGGGGGCGGATCCAGCCCTCTGGGGGCCTCTCCTGGCCCGTTGCAGGTCAAAATGGAGCTTCCAAGCGCCGGATCCAGCCCTCCGAGTCTCTGTTTGGCCCTCCGCAGGCCTCCCCCAGCCCTTGCACAGAGAAATGGAGCTTCCGAGGGTCAGATTCCAAGGGCCGGAGCTCTCGGAAGCTCCATTTTGGCCTGCAATGGGCCAGGTGACGCCTCTGGATGCCCAAACGGAGGGCCGGATCCGCTTCTCGAAAGCTCCATTTTGGCAGGCAACTTTCAGAATGAATGTTGCAGAGCCTCTGCAGTTGTTTGTAAGGGCAAACAACTGCCGTGGTGCTGCAAGTTTTATAGTTTCGGGACTTGTTCACAAATGCTATGGGCGCTTATAGCGTAACTTTGAACGTTCGCTAAGGGAACGCTCGTAACCCAGGGATTACCTGTATGTATCACTTGTTTCTCTACCCCAAAAAAGATTTGATTAGCCCCCTCCCCTGATTAATAAATGCTTTTCACTTTTCCTAAAGGAGTCATGACTTGTGCTCTTGGGAGGGGCAAAAAATGACTTTTTGGAATAGTTAACATTTCTTTCTCAAAATCAGGACAGTTTTTATTAGCCTCATGCCAAATTTGGGTGCCTGAGTTTCAAGGCAACAGGATTACCACTTAGTGATCAGCCATGAAGGCCTTGGAAAAGATATTCAAATGTGTTTAACCTACAAAGATCAGAATCATGCAAGCAATCGTATTCCTTGTGATGCTCAATGGAAGTAAAAGTTGAACCCTGAAAAAGCAGGGTAGGAAGAGTATTGATAATTTTTAATATTAGTGTTGGATAAGATTTGGAAATACCATTGAAAACCAATAAAATAAACCAATGGATGGATCATCAAACAAATCATTTCAGAGTTCTCACTCAAGTAACAAATTACCAATCTTACATTATCCAAAGACCCAGCTCTCTGGAAAGGCTCTAATACTCTAATACTTGGAAAGGAATGCAAAGATGAATTAAGGAATTCTGTTTTCTCTCTATTGCCCGTTACTTCTTTGCCATCTTCTCCCATTAGTAGACCGTCTGTTTCTTTAACTTTTTTCTTGTTTTTTATGTGTTGAAAGAAACGTATTTTTTTTTACATTTGTTGCAAGCCTTACTTTTTAACAGATTAACAGAGTTGGAAGGGACCTTGTAGGTCATCTAGTCCAACCCTCCGCTCAAGCAGGAGACCCTACACCATTTCTGACAAATGGCAGTCCAATCTCTTCTTGAAAGTCTCAAGTGATGAAGCTCCCACAACTTCCGAAGGCAAACTGTTCCATTGGTTGATTGTTCTCACTGTCAGAAAGTTCCTTATTCCTAGGTTGAATCTCTCCTTGACCAGTTTCCATCCATTATTCCTTGTCTGGCATTCAGGTGCTTTGGAAAATAGCTTGACCCCCTCCTCTCTGTGGCAGCCCCTCAAATATTGGACCGCTCAACATCTTTTTTATAGTGTGGTGACCAAAACTGGATGCAGTATTCTAGGTGTGGTCTTACTAAGGCTTTATAGAGTGGTATTAGTAGCTCACTTGCTCTTGATTGTATTCCTCTGTTAATGCAATTTAGGATTGCATTGGCTTTTTTGGCTGACGCTGCAAACTGCTGGCTCATATTTAGCTAGTTGTCCACTAAGACTCCAAGATCCCTCTCACAGTCACTGCTATTAAGGCTGATTTCACCCAAAATGCACAGGTACAGTATATGTGGTACCCTGCTCAATAGTAGTAACTGTGAGAGGGATCTTGGAGTCCTAGTGGACAACCATTTAAATATGAGCCAGCAGTGTGCAGCAGCTGCCAAAAAAGCCAACACAGTTCTAGGCTGCATAAACTGGGATTAGCAAAAAAATCCATACATTTCTTCTGCTTGGTTGGGTGGCTTATAGTATATACCTATGGCAATGTTGTTCTTTTTTCCTTTTATGTTGACCCAAATGCATTCTAGAAGGCTTTCATCTTTTGGTGTGTGCATCTCTGTAGAGAGGAAGTGGTCTCTAACTTATAATGCAACTACACCTCCTCTTTTGTTAGGTCTGTTTCTTTTGAATAGTTTGTATGCTTCTATCAGTACATTCCAGGCATGAGTTTCATTCCACCAAGTTTCTGTAATGGCAACTATATCATACTTGCCCTCTCGTACTAGTATTTCAATCAATCAATCAATCAGAATAGAGCTGGAAGGGACCTTGGAGGACTTCTAGTCCAACCCCCTGCTCAAGCAGGAGACCCTATACAATTTCAGACAAGTAACTGTCCAGTCTCTTCTTAAAAACCTTCAATGATGAAGCACCTACAACTTCTGATGGCAAGCTGTTCCACTGGTTAATTGTCCTCACTGTTAGGAAGTTTCTCCTTAGATCCTAACAGTGAGAACATCCTGTTTGTTCCCTAAACTTTGAGCGGTATTGTGTAGGCATTTAAGTCCTTTGTGGCTAACCCTGGGTATGCTTTCTACATTTCCCACTTTGCATCTGAGTTTTTCTTCTTTCTCTTTACTCCCTACCTCCATATTTGATTGGTTATCTAGTCGTTTTTGGTTGGAATCCTAAAGTTTGTGAAGATTGATCACCTTCCCCCCTCAATTTTAGTTTAAAGCCCTTCTGATAAGATCAGCCAGTCATTTTCTGAATATATTGAGCCGTGGTGGCACAGTGGTTAGAATACAATATTGCAGGCTAATTCTGCTGACTTTCAACAGTTCAATTCTCATTGGCTCAAGATTGACTCAGCCTTCCATCCTTCTGAGGTCGATAAAAAGAGGACCCAGATTGTTGGGGGCAATATGCTGACTCTATAAACCTCTTAGAGAGGGCTGTAAAGCACTGTGAAGCAGTATATAAGTCTAAATGCTATTGCTATTGCTATATTCTTTTCAGTTTTTGTGAAGTGCTGTCCATGTCTTGCCAGAGCCCTTCTTATAGGTAACTGCATAAACATCGAAAGTGGCATAAATACGTAGTTAAGTGTTTGTCTGGAAATAACCCTCCTAAAAATGGAAGCATTTTTTTGTTCAGTGCTAACCAAAATGAAAAATACAGAAATTGTAGAAATTAAAAAACAAAGGGAAAAAAATGAATGAACCCAACTAAACCAAGTGTATCTTAGCTGCTGCTTTTCTAAAGTAAGAAAGCCTGGCACAAGGAAATATATTTCACAAAATCAAAGACAGTTTTAAATCCCTTCTCTTGTAGATCTTAATATTTTCCTTTAAAGTACCTGACTGTGTTTAACATAACTTAAGAAAATCTCTTTCCAGTCATGTAAAAACTAATTCAAAAATCGACTGTTCTTAAAAAGTGTCTTAAGGTTTTCAATTTGATATGGATCATACTGGATGTTGGATTTTTGTAGACAGGTTTGGTTCCTAGGAAACTATATTTAATCATAATATGTTTAATTTAACTTCATATAATTTGAAAGGGTAAGAATTCTGGTAAATGTTTTAGTAAATCCTTTTCCAAAATTATAAAATAAAATTTCCTATTCCTATATCCTATATGAAGAGTAAAATGTGACAAATATCTGAGATATTGATTTATTCCATGAACAAAAATGTTATAACACTATCTTATTTCATCATGAAACCATTCTTGTGATCAGGACACTTTCATTCATAATTAGTATAATCTATACCTAATATTTTAAGAGTTACTAGCTTTTAGTACTAATCCATGGGTAAAGTAATCATTCTTTGGCATCATTTCAGAATCTGAAAGGTGCAATACGTTACTTCATAATTTTTATGGCAAAACATATTTTTGTGTTTTCATTCTTTTTTCTAAGAATATCCCATAATAGCCTTTACTTCCCTTATATAATGTGTAACTATTAAACTATTTGACTGGAATAACAATACTTTCTCCCAGATGAGAAACATAGAAACATGATGTCACAACCAACAAAAAAATGTTTATAATATGCTTGCCATTGGGGCACAATCCAGCCACTTTTAAAATTCATTGAAATTCAATGATAAAGCATGAATTTAATAATATGAGGGGGCAATGAATAAAAGTATGTTATCTAAATAATACATTAGGGAGCCCTATTGCTGCAGTGGTTAAAGTGCATTATTGCAGGCAAACTGTCCACAGCCTGGAGTTCAAAGTTGACTGGCTAAAGGTTGACTCAGCCTACCATCATTCTGAGGTTGGTAAAATGCAAATAATGCTTACATTACAAACTGTTTAGAGAATGCGATAAAGCACTATGGTGCGGTATATAAGTCAAATACTATTGCTATTCAGTTTTGCACTGAGAACTTAGGAGAATTTTTAGTTCATTTAAACTGGAAGTCAGAACATATCTATTTAAGCATAAATTGGTTTAGTGATCAACACTGGAGACAAAGTCAGTTCTGAAGAAGTACAGTGCCTCTTTTTGAACTAAGATAAATTAGTGTATATGTTTGATGAGGGACAGCAGCAATGTATTTGATCAGATACAGCTCATCAGTCATCTATGAAGTCAATGAAGCAATTACAGAATAATTATGAGGTAATAGGGCTGTAGTACAATGACAAAAGGGGTCTGAAAGAACAAATATGAAGTATTTCATGTATAGTTTCTTTCTATGGACTACTTTGTCTTATTGTCCTTGTTTTCCACACTTCTGTTCGCATTCTAATATCTTTTCCCAGCCAGCATTTCTTGGCCTTCTAAATGTTTTATGGCTGAACTTGAACTTTAGTTTCCTTGGAAACTGTATTTTGGGAAGCATATTTTTACTTTCCTAATTTGATGCTATATGCTTGAGCTAGCCTTTTTGATTTTACATGGGAAGATTTATCTGGATTAAGGGCTTTTTCCAAAATTACTCATCTAGACTTTATTTAAAATTATTAAATGTATTATGCTCTGGGTGCATCTGGGTGATCTCGCAATTATAAAACATCAACACAAAATTGTAATTAACAATATGGTATTATTAACTAATCTGGTTTTGGGTATTTTTATGTCTATTCCCTTACTACAGTCAATATATTGCTGAATTTATCTGCAAAAAATCATTTTCAGACTTCTAAATATATCAATGCAGTGTTTTACCTCAACTATTTATATTTAACAGTGACACAGTTAAAATAGTCAAAGTACTGCTTCATAAAACTATATAAATTATGTGATTAAATGGGAAGTATTTAATATTAACTCCCTAATTAACTCTAATTAGCACACCTTGTTGTGTTTTGGATTTATTTCATTTCCCTTCAGATCAGGATAATGTATTTAATGAATGGATTATGTTTCTGGAAACTTTTACAAGAATATATGTTCTTTTCAGTTGAAGTAGGTAAATCTTTGCATCTAGAAATGTCTCTTTCTTTTTTGTGAGGGGGATATACAGTATAGAGGATTTTCCATGTTTACTTTTAAGTTACATGTTGATTTTTGAGACTCTAGAGTTTACTTCTTCTTTATCGTCTGTCTCTTCTCCCAGAATAAATGTAAATGCCACATTTGCTATGGTGGTAAGTCATTAATGTTTCCTATCTCATAACAATATCACTTATTTAACATTTTATTCAAGCTTTATAGTTCACAGTCTTTTTAATTTTTAAAAAGTAAGAAGAGACCACAATATATCCTACTTGCCTTCATAACATAAAAATATTTAGGTGTAGCCTCATTTTTATTTTTGTAAGAGGAAGAGGGGTAAAACCATCTCACTCACTTAGCAGCCACAAATACTTCCACCACATACTTAACTAAACCCCAAACATATACTAGTTCCCTCATCCTTTTTCTGAAAAGCATATTGCCTTCAGCTGTGGCTGTTTACAATGTTAAGAGAAAAGCCATAATAGGGATTCTGAAGGTCATGTTTTGGTGAATGTAAAAGATGCCACACCCTGGAAAAGTTGTATAAATAAATAGGTAGCCCCTATCTACAGTTAACAAGTAAAGAGAAAAATACAGCTTTCTAATTTAAGATTCTGTTGAGATGCTTAGATGTACCAATATATTCAACATGAAAGGCTTAGCTCATATGTTTTTTATAATCCTTTGCTAAATGAACCTTCAGCTATCCAAATGTTTAGTCTATTTATGTTTATCATAACTCATCACTTCATAGTACTTGCTTGATGAATTCAACAACAAATAATTTTCCACTGCATAAGTATTTCAAAGAAAAAGCAACATTTTTGCTGTTATAGGGTTCTTTCTGAAATATTTGTTCAAAGCAGAAAAGCAATTTCAGAAACATTTCTGATATTTTTAATTTATTTAAAAAGAGGGAACTGCTGACAATTTCTAAAGTAACTTTTTAGTGCTGGAGAACATGGGAGCAAACTGAACTGTTCTTAACAATACAGTTTATTCAGAATATTAAAAATATTCTTCTTTCCTACTCTTCAATATTACTGTGCTCTATGTAATTTTATAATGTTGATAATACAGATAGTCCTTAACTTACAACCGTAATTGAACGTGATTGTTGTTAAGCGGGTCATGTGACTGGATCTGATTTTACAAACTTTTTTTGCAGCAGTCATTAAGCAAACACTGTGGTTGTTAGACACATTGTTCACTATGGGCCATTTTTTGCTGGAAAGTAAAGTAAAAGTTGGCTCTGGCAAAAATTCTGTAAATTGCTGTTATGTGACTGCAGGATGCTGCAAATAGCCATAAATATGAGCTGGCATCCAAAATGTGGCTATGTGATCACATACAACCGAGACATTGGCACTTTTAATCTGGGTCTTAAGTCCTTTTTGGGGGGTTAGGGTTAAATAGTTGCTAAGAGACTGCTTGTGAGTCAAGGACAAACTGTAATGTCATTCTGTTTTAAAATATCTTAGATTTGATTGCTGCAATGCTATGGTACCATAATGCATCACTTGATGATAAACAGGCAAAGGCAACAAACTCCCCACTCCACCCTGTTCTTACCTCCCATATATAAGAACCACAAACTTTTCCCGTCAAGAATGAGCCCAAAGATTGGATCAGATATACCTGAAGGACAAGTTCATAAATGCACTTAGGAACCAAATCCAGTAGCTCTTTAAAGTATAAAAACATTTTTATAGTCAATATTGTAGTTCTCCTTTTGTACCAATAGCAAACTTTAAGTTCTCAGTAGTTTTCAAAGCCCCATGTAAATCTATCTAGTTTTGGGCTGATGAGACCATAACTTATCATTTCCAGAGCTTTCTACTTTAATTAGAGCCCACAAATAATCCACCAACTGAAGTTATGCAATCCCCCACCCCCAGCTATGGCCTTCAGCTATAAATTGTGATGGTACATGGGAATAACCTTGGAAGTCAGAAGGAAGACCTACAGTCAAGGTCTCCAGTCTCCCAAAGTAAATCCCACATACTATCACAGAAATCTAGCAGTAGTCATAATGGTGGGGGACTGAGGGCAGATAGAGCCAGATGATTTTCTCAAGCAACTTTGTCTTGTTTCAGCTTGTTTCTTTCCATCAAGATATTTACAGCCCTCCACGCACTTCTTCAATGATCTCATGCAGGGGGAGAAGACCACAGCAACTCTGACCCTCAAGGACAGGGGTGTCAAACTCAAGGCCCGGGGGCCGGATCCGGCCCGCGGGGTGCTTAGATCTGGCCCATGGGGCTACCCTGGAAACAGCAAAGGATCAGCCCGCGGTGCCTCTGCCAGTGAAAACGGAGCTTGGGAGGGCTGCAGCTCCGTTTTCACTGGCAGAGGTTGCAGGAAGCCATCACAGTCGAAAACAGAGCTAGGGAGCCCGTTTTCACTGGCAGAGCACTTGGGCCACCACAGGCGCCCAGACATGAGTGACATCGAGCTAGCCATGCCCACCCTGGCCCCCCAAGGTCAAACACAACCCTGATGCGGCCCTCAATGAAATTGAGTTCGACACCTCTGCTCAAGGACATGACCACTGAACCAACCTCTTCTTCCTGTTTTTTTCCAAGATAGAAAGGAGCAGCACCATAATAAAATAGTTCCTCACAATGATCTGAAGAGATACTATAGTCAGTGTCATTAAATGCTGCATAAATAGGACCAAAAAGAGCACAATCCATCCACTCAGGTACCAGTTAAGGTTATCCATCAGAATGAGCAATGCTGTTTCTATCTCTTGCTTGGGTCTGAACCCTGATTGCTAGGGCTCCATAATTTCTATAGTGGAAGCCCACCATCTTCTAAACATTCTTCTTTAAAGGGTGAAGACTGTAGACAGGATGATAGTTTTCAGGACAAGAAAATTTCTCTTTAAAATGAATATATTATCTCCTTAAAGGGACTTTTTAAAGATTTTTTAAAATCCCATCTTTGTAACTTTTATAAGTAACAAAGTAGCAAACATACCTAATATTCCTTCCTTCTCCTATTTTCCCCATAACAACAATCCTGTGAGATGAATTGGACTGAGAGAGAATGAGTGACTGGCCCAAAGTCACCCAACTGGCTTTCATGCTAAGGTAGTACAAGAAATCATAGTCTCCTGGTTTCTAGCCTTGTGATTTAATCACAAGACCAAATTGGCTTTCAGTTGACAGAAATTGACAGAATTCGGCAACATAAATCTTCCTCCTCCAGAGGTGGGTTCCTCCCGGTTCGGACCGGTTTGCCCGAACCGGTAGCAACCTGCTGGTGATGTCATGGTGATGTCACGGATCCGGTTCGGTGCGCGTGCGCGGGAAGCGCACGCGCGCCCATGAGGCACGCCCACGAGGCGTGGGAGGAAGTGAACTGGCAGCGAGGTAAGTTAGAACCCACTCGTCCTCCTAAACAGGCACTGATCACTTCCAAGCTCCAGATAGTCATGCATCCAACCATCCACAAGATCTAAGACACATGGGATGAAGTACATTAGAGAATCGTAAAAGTCATGAATTGCATTGCACTTCAGAACCCAGTATTCATAATATGATAAAAGAAAGTTTCCTTTTTTTTACTTCCTAAATATACCTCAGTAATCTAATTCTCTTTCTTCCCTAGAGTACTGACTCTAGCAATTGTGACCCAGCTTCCTCTGTATCCAGTTCCATTGATCAGTCAAGTGAAGACTTTCTAATGAGTTTTATTTCTTTGGCAAGTACAGAACAAATGAAAAACCTTGTCAATCCACATTTACATTATTTCTCAAATTCAGCAACAGAAATTTTTTAGAATACATTCTGATGATTTGAGTTTTCACCTGTATCCTGATTTTTGTTTCCAGCAATGTTACTCAATAATAACAATATTACAATGTTAATCTGTATCTACTCTATAGAATTCTCCTATATTTGTATACTACAAAAACATTTATAACAAAACCACAATGAAACGGACATGCTGCTTGAGTGTTAGTTGAAAAATGTACTAAGTTGCTTGTATCTTCATATTCATAATAGAAAAGCAATCCCAAAATAACAAAGTTTACCTACAACATTTAGTGTACAGTATATATTAGATATCAATAAGATTTCCAGTAAACGTAAAACTTCTCTCCAAACGTTCAGATACTTTATTTAGATTATAAAAATACCCCAAAAGGTAACAGTGAAAGTTCTAATTATTGAATTCAAATCATATTTGGGGAAAAGAAACCTTACCAGAACTCAAATATTCAAGCCTGTAGAAAAAGTTGTGTTTATTTAAATGATTGCAATATGTTTGATTTTATATTTTGTTTCAGGAAACTGATCAAACTAATCTAAAGTGATGTTTAATTATAATTTTAAGTTTAAAAAATAATAAAATAGAAATTTCCATTCCTCAAAGATTACAAACTCTTTCCATGGATAAGGATGTCATTCACTAGACCAGTCATCCAACTTTGATTTGTTACAAAACTTTACAAAAATGGTTATTACAAAATAGCCTTTGAAGCAGCATCAAAGAGAAAAAAAAATATGGACTCAGTCTGAAATAATGTCCTTAATTCTTGTATATTGTCTCCCTGAACTGGAACAGGAAGAAAGAAGTATCATTCATCTGTCTGACGCTCATCCTTCACAGCACCATCACACAATTCTGTAACATGGAATCATCCAGCAATATGTTTTTCACAATATGTTTTTCAGTAGACTACATTAAAGGACTCATTTTGGGCAATCCTCTTGTGCTGTATCCATGTCCAATTACATACATTTATTCCATTTGTCAATGTATTTTTTCTTATATATTAATGAAAACCTGAATTTTAGAAGAATGTGAAACAATTAGAGGAAGAAAGTACTATGAACACTTATCTTACTTCAGATTTCAATGTTAATAAAACAATCATTGAAAAAGGAAGTGGATCAGTGTAGGAAAAAAGTCTTTATTAAAAGTGTTGCTCCCCTAAAATATTTCATACTGTTTTAAAATCTGTTTAATTAAAAAGTATATTAGCAGAGTTGATATAAAACATCATCAAAATGAAGGAAAATATATAATTTAAAATAAAAATCTCTCTATACTTTTTTCCCTTTATAGTACATTTAAAGGTGAATAAGTATCCTTGGGTATTAGGGGAGTGT
Organism: Thermophis baileyi; assembly: GCA_003457575.1. NCBI lineage: Eukaryota > Metazoa > Chordata > Lepidosauria > Squamata > Dipsadidae > Thermophis > Thermophis baileyi. Next base: position 1,348,635 of record QLTV01000391.1, read on the forward strand.
TAAAAAAAATCAAAAGCTACTTATAAGGCTTGTCAATGATAGATGTCAAGATGACAATCAACAATTTCTGGTCAGTCCATTAGGTCCTCTGTGGATCTTTTTAATGATAAAATAGATTTCTAGCAGGTTTTTAATAGATATCCTGGTTGCAAGGTTTTTAGAACTATATGTTGTTGTTGTTAGTTGCGAAGTTGTGTCCGACCCATCGCGACCCCATGGACAACGTTCCTCCAGGCCTTCCTGTCCTCTACCATCCCCCGGAGTCCATTTAAGCTCACACAGACTGCTTCAGTGACTCATCCAGCCACCTCATTCTCTGTCATCCCCTCCTTCTTTTGCCCTCAATCTTTCCCAGCATTAGGCTCTTCTCCAGTGAGTCCTTCCTTCTCATGAACTATATGTTCCAATTCGAAAACTTAGAATCTGACCCAGGAGCTAGCTAATAACCAGTGCAGTTGCTGCAGTACAAGTGTGATGAGTATATGATCAGATACTCCAGTCAGCAATCCTGCCAATACATATAACTCATTACAGCAGGATTTTCCAGATAAAATATTTAGGAAATCTCACATAGAATTCATTATAGGCTGTAATGACATACAACCACAATTGGGAATAGAATCCATTGCTAAATGATGCGGTCATAAAGTGCAACATTACTTGACCATATCACTGAGCAACAGCAATCCTGTCACTCCCCCTTGCTACCATTAACTGAAAATTGCAGATTGTTAAGCAAGTATCCACATCAATCCCAAACATTCCAGGCTTGGTTCCTCCCAGTCCTGAGCCTCAATAAGGTAAGGGACTGTATTCTCTTCCATTCTCCACCCATCTCTGCCCTTTTGGTTGCGCTGCACCATGTCTTCAAGTGTGGCATGCAGTCCTTGAACCATGCAGCTCTAGGTCTTTTTTCCACACTGTGGCTCAGAGGCTTATTTGCATACCGCGGCTCTGGGGATGAAAGAAGCCCCTGAGTTGCAGGACAGCATAAAGCTGCAGACATCTCTGGAACCTCAGTCCATCCTAGCAATACAATGCAAAGAGGCTTTTTGGTGTGCTGGGATTGCAAGAGCCCCCGAGCCGCAGTGCAGGTCGAACCCTTTCATTATATGAAGTCACAGCCACCCTAGCACAGTCCTATCCCCCCCCCCAGTCACCCTTGCCACTCTCCTGCTGCCTTGCTCTCTGCCTTTATTTATTTATTTATTTATTTATTAAATTTGTATGCCGCCCAACTCCCAAGGGACTCTGGGCGGCTCACAACAATATAAAAAACAATTAAAAGAAAACATAATAAAAACAGTTAAAAACAGTTAAAAACTCATACACACCGTTGTATGAGACCATGGCCGGATCTCGCCAATTACAGAGGTGAGATCAATGGCCCCAAGCCTGCCGGAAGAGCCAGGTCTTCACCGCTTTCCGGAAGGCCAGCAGGGTGGGGGTGGTCCGGATCTCAGGAGGTAACTGGTTCCAGAGGGCCGGAGCAGCCACACCGAAGGCCCTCCCCCGTGGGCCTGCCAGCCAGCACTGTTTAGCTGACGGGACCCGGAGGAGCCCAACCCTGTCGGATCTTACTGGTCACTGGGAGCTATGTGGTAGGAGGCGGTCTCAAAGAGAACCTGGCCCTGAGTCGTGTAGGGCTAGAGTGGAGATGTCGGAGGTCGCCGTATGAGTACAAAAAAAATTCAATTTTCCATTCTTAGCTGATTAGTTATTCAGCAGATATCAGGGTAGTTGAAGTTTCCAATTATTCTATAGCCCGTCCACCCAAGACGATAAGGTGAAAGGCATTGTGTACGTATTCTGTAGTGAACTACAATATCACTTTTGTCTTTTACCCTTTAATCTTTGCCATTATTCTGCTTTTATGACTTTGAACAAAAAATATCCTTCACGTTCCACATTACAATTATTGTTCTCATCTCACCAAGTTTCATATCTATTGATTCATGTTTAATTCTCCATGTCAGCTTTCTGTTTATTACCCATATTTTGTATGCTGATATCTGAGGAATATCAGTGTTCTCTTTACTACCATTTATTGACTATTTTCCACATCTATTCCTGCCATATATTTCCCGCATTGTCTTCTAATAAGCTCTGCAAGACTCTTGCCAAAAACATTTATATCTGCTCTTGAATTGATCCTATTTCTGTCTAAGAATCCCTTATACTGGTGGTGTAGCCACAGTCCACAAATCAACATATTTATTTGTTTATATTTGTATGCCGCCCAACTCCCAAAGGACTCTGGGCGGCTTAACAACAAACAAAAAACATTAAAAACATCATAAACACATTAAAAACATCCTAATCAATAATAAAACATTAAAAACATTAAACATTAAAACAATTTAACATTCACACATATCCCATCATGGCCGGATCTTGCAATTACAACTGTGAGATCGCGGCCTCAGGCCTGCCGGAAAAGCCAGGTCTTTACTGCTTTTCGGGAGGCCAATAGGGTGGGGGTGGTCCGGATCTCAGGAGGTAACTGGTTCCAGAGAGCCGGGGCAGCCACAGAGAAGGCCCTCCCCCGCGGGCCCGCCAGCCGACACTGTTTAGCTGATGGGACCTGGAGGAGCCCAACCCTGTGGGATCTTACCGGTCGCTGGGAGCTATGTGGCAGAAGGCGGTCTCGAAGATAACCTGGTCCTGAGCCATATAGGGCTTTAAAGGTAATAACCAACACCTTGAATTGTGCCCGGAGACCAATAGGAAACCAGTGCAGCTCGCGGAGTATAGGTGTAATATGGGTGTACCTAGGTGCACCCACGACAGCTCGCGCAGCCGCATTCTGGACCAATTGTAGTCTCCGAACACTCTTCAAGGGTAGCCCCATGTAGAGCGCGTTGCTTTGTCTGTGACTGGCCCTTCACGAGGTAGCTGCCGACCATGTAAGGCCATCTTCCCTTGATACGGGAAAACTCCTTCCCAAGCTGAAGGAAATCAGCAACTGGCAGATGACCTGAATGTGTTCTACTGCAGGTTTGAAAGGAAACTACAGCCACCTATCTCCACAACCTCCATCCCAGACACACCAACAACAGCCAAACCTCCTACAAGTGACCCCATCCCATTGGGTTCACAACCCCTAGTGATCACAGAAAAGGAAGTACAAGATCTATTTCACAGACAGAAGCCAGGAAAAGCACCAGGCCCAGACAAGATAACTCCTTCTTGCTTAAAAGTCTGTGCTGACCAATTGGCCCCCATCTTCACCCAAATCTTCAACAAATCACTAGAGATATGTCATGTTCCTTCTTGCTTCAAAAGCTCCACTATCATCCCAGTGCCGAAGAAGCCCTCCATCAAGGAACT
>QLTV01000391.1:1369479-1407280 GCA_003457575.1 Thermophis baileyi
AAGTGGCAACTTCAAATCTCAATCAACAAATGCTCAGTGTTAGATCCTTAACGCGAGGGCGGAAAGTACTGAGGCGAGCCAGGTCGTGGATCGGAACAAGCCTTTATTAAGGCTGACAGGTTAACAGCAACTACAGCAGAAGAACAGCTCCGTACAGCCAGCAAAAGCCGGTCGCGTCTGACAGCTCTTTTATAGCCGGCTGTCAGATGCGCCGGCCAATGGGAGTGCTCTAAACTCCCGCTCTCAGGCAGCTCGCGTCTTAGCCTATCAGAGCGGTTCCAAGGCAGACTTGCTCGTCCTGAGGGGACGTAGCAGGTTCGCCATCACGGCACTAGGGCCTCTATGGTTTCCCCACCCTGAAATACCTCATGTGCACTTAACAACATGAACATTCGATTAATGAATGCATTGGGTAAATCAGGGAAGGATGAATGTAATTGGCAAATGTACATTTGTAAGTCAAGGACTACCTGTACGTTTGTGTACATATCTGATCAAATGTTAAATAAAACAACAGAGAACTAATCTAAATAATACATGAAGTATATGAATGTATTTTACACATCAAGTTTTTAAAGAGTAGAGATTGTGATGTCGACTGAAGGAGGACCTTGTCAATTTGGGACATTTGTTATGTATATACAGTAACAATGAGAAAACATTTTTCCTCACCAGGAGGTATTTATTCTCTATAAAAAACAACAGGCCTCTTGAACAGAATTTCAGAATGTGTGTGTGAGACAGAGGGTGGCAATAATAAACCTCAAAGATACATGGGAATAAGATAAAGGTAAAGTTTGCCCTGTCTAGTTGTGTCTGACTCTAGGGAGTGGTGCTCATCTGTTTCTTATCTGAGGCGTTGTCCGAAGACATTCCTGTGGTCATGTGAATTCTTGGTGGAGTGTGGCTGTGGGTTTGTGGGCTATTGCTATTTCTAGAGGTTGGAAAATTCTGGCTGTCATTTCTGACACCCCTTTTGTGTATGGTAGGGTTAGTGTTTGCATGCTCATTGATTGTGTGGTGCATTGTGGTTTGGGTGCTGTGTGTCAGAATGCAAAGGATAGCCATTGTAGAGAAAGACATTAAGCAGTCATTTCTCTTCTGCTTTTCTTAGTGCGGTGGTGCTGGAGAGTGTCCTAGCCCTTCTGAAGAGGGTCTGGACATAGCTTCTTTTGTGTGTGATGGGGTGGTTGCTTGCAAAGCTGAGGATCTGGTCCACGTGAGTGGGTTTGTGGTAGACACAGGTTTCCAGTTCTCTGTTGTGTAACCTCCTTATGTCGATGTTGAGGAATGGGACTCTCTTGTTTGTTTCCTCTTCATGTGTGAATTTGATCACGGGGAATATGCTATTGAGTAGGTGATGTGTTTCTTGAATTCGTGTTTGATGGTGACAAAGGTGTCATTGACGTAGCATCTCCAAAATTTTGGTTGGATGGTGAGTAGAGCTATGGATTCGCATTGTTGCATGACTGCTTCTGCTATTAGGCCTGATATGGGTGATATCATTGGGGTACCTTATACTTGCTTATAGATTTTCCTGTTGAACTTGAAGTATGTGTTGAGGCATAGGTCCAGAAGCTTCATGATGTGTTCTGTGTTGGCATCATCTTTGTGACTATGGTGTTTAGTGAGTAGATGGTGTATGGTTTGTTTAGCCATACATCAGGTCAATGTCGATTGAAGTGAAGAGTACAGTGACATCTAAGGAGACCATGATTTTTTTCTTTGTTGATTTTGTGTGCTTAATGAGTTGGTTAAATTGTTCTGGGGAGTTTATTGAGTGGGTTGAATTGTTGAACAGGTGTCTTGAGTTCCCTCTGCAGGGTTTTTGTACATTGGTGTTCTAGGTAGAGACACAATTGGGCAAGAGGGGATCCTGTTCTTGTGTATTTTGGGGAGTCTGTAGGGTGTGGCAGAATCTTGTGGTTGCATGTGCTTTCTCTCTAGTGGTATTAGCTGTTTTTCTTTTTCCATTTTCCTTAGGGTATCTTTTATTTTGTTCTCTAGCTGTTTTGTCGGATCATTATGGATTATTTGGAAGGTTTTGGTGTTGTTTAACTGTTTTTTTGGCTTTGCTGATGTAGTCAGATTTGTCCATTACTACAGTCAGTCTGCTGGTAGGATGACGATGCTTTCATCTGGTTTCAGTTTCTTTAGTGCTCTCTTCTCCTTTAGGCTGAGTATTTTGTTGTGTCTGTTGCGTTGGATGTTGGGGATGATTCTTTGCCTGATGTCTTCTTGGGTTTCTTGGTCCAGGTGGTTCATTTTTAGAATGGATTCGAGATTGGCTAGGAATTCAATGGGGTCAGCGTCTTTGTGGTTGAAATTGAGGCTGTGTGTCACAAGACCCATCCCAAGACCCTCACTTGTGACCTACACCTGACCCATCACAAGACCCTTCCTTGACAAACCCACACCTGACCCATCACAAGAACCTGACCTGACATGACCCTCATCTGACATTACCATCACAAGACCTACTGACCACACAAAGCCCTTATAAGCAGAAGAACGCTGACATCCCCTAAACTCCGCTGAAGTTGTTACCTAGCCTGGTAATGAAACATTTGGAAACCAACCCACAAGCTTGGAGAAGAAACCTCCACCCTCATCCTCCACCCGAGCTACAGATATTTGCCACTATCGCAAATAATTAAATTTTTCTTCTATGTACTGTAAGTTGAAGGGGTTGAAGTTGTATACTGGGGCTTCTGCTACTGACAAAGAGTTGCCAATGAGCTATGCCAATAAACACGGCAGTCTAGAAAGGCAGATGGATCAGAATGTTCTTTGTATCTTTGGTAAAACCTTGTATCTTTGGTAAAAGCTTTTAAAACTGTCTCCTTTCCTTTCTTTATCCTTATAACTCATTCTGGTTTTTTTTTTAATTGTTGCAGTGAAATCCTGGCAGCTATTTGATTGATACTTGGTAATGTTTATGTCCTCTAATAGGTCTATCATCTACCCTATTTTAATTTGATTTATTAATGCAATAGCTGAGGGCATTTTGATGATTCTGTTACGGCCTATGCATAAATCATTTATTAAACTTAATTTTTAATATATTTAAATTTACATTTGTCTTCAAATCACAAATGGAACTTTGCTACATTTGAACCTTAAATTAAATCAATATTGGTTGATTCACACACCCTTCTACCTATGTATGTATATTTCTCTATTTCTCTGCCTGATCATCTGTAGACAGCATTCTGCTTAATACCATTGATCAGAACATAACAAATAAGTACATGGACTGTCAACCCTTTTATGTATTGCAAACTGTGAATGCAGAACATCACAGATGAGCATTTGTATAATTGAAGCAAATAAGGGAATTACATATGAAATATCATCCATAACCATCAACTGCAAAATGTAACACATTTCAACTTTATGAGGAGAATCAGGATGAGATAACAAGAATGAATCAGTCTGTAGTAACACATGCATCTACAAGACATTTATATTTTACTTTTGTTTACATAATCCATGGTGGTATAGCATGAAAGAATTCTGAGCATTTCAAAACATTTAAGAACAGATCTTAAACAATTATTAAGCTGTATACATACTTGAACAAATATGCACACACAGAAACAATATCACAGTAATGGAGAGAAAAAAGAATTCAAAAACACACAGCATCTGTTTAAAACAGGAGGCTTCAAGGAGAGATGATAATACAGTATGTCACATTAAGGAAAGTACATCAAAGCATAGCTGTCAGAAGAAATACGAAACTGTTTTGTTAAATATACTCTCTCTGCAGCATAAATTGGAGCATAGGAACAAAGCAACCTGTAAAAAATATGACACACATGTATACGCACACAATAGACAAACTTTTAAACTAAATTGGAGTAATATGGGAAGAGAGGCTTGGAAGAAAAAAGTACAGGTAGTCCTTGACTTACAACTTTTAGTGACCATTCAAAGTTACAACAGCACTGAAAAAAGTGACTTATGACTGTTTTTCACAGTTACGATCTTTGCAGCATCCCCATAATCATGTTATCAAAATTCAAATGCTTGGCAACTGTTCATATTTATGATCGTTGCTGTGTCCCAAGGTTCAGTGATCACCTTTTATGATCTTCTGACAAGCAAAGATAATGGAGAAACTAGATTCACAACAACCGGGTTACTAACTTATCAGTTGAAGCGATTCACTTAAAAACTGTGGCAAGAAAGGTCGTAAAATGGGGGCAAAACTCACTTAACAAATGTCTCACTTAACAACAGAAATTTTGGCCTCCATTGTGGTCATAGGTCGAGGACTACCTGTAGTAACATTCTGGGAGTTTATTGCAGACTACCTAGGCAGATGTTGGTTGACTACGCTTTCCCAGGTATATCATAGTGACAATATAGATAGAAATGTAACTGCCAAATGTCAGAAGCCCAACAAATTCCTATCTCATGTAAGAACTTTTATAAATAGTAAAATATGAGCTACATAATACTAGAGTTAGAAGTTTATAACTAGTTAAATTACTGCATTCAGGAAGTACTTGAAATAATTTATGAATAGCTTCACATTAGATTGGAGAACAGTAGTGACTAGAAGATTAAAGGGTTTTGTTAAACAGGCTTAAACAGTGGGCCGAAATCAACAGGATAAAAATTAACTGAAATATAAAGTGCTATGTCTGGGAAGAAAAAAATAAAGCTATATGGTGGAGAATACATGTGAAAGGGATCTGTACATTTTAACAGATCACAAGTTGAACACGAGACAATGATGCAAAACTGCTAAAAAGACAAATAGTCTTTGGGGATGTATTAACCGCAATATGGAGCCCAGATCACAGCAGATAACTGTCCTATTTTCTTTTGTTTCGGTCAGATCCCTTCCCATCACTTCCATGGAATACTGTAGTTAATTTTTGGTGCTGCAACTTAACAACAATAGTAGAAAACTGATATGTTTAAGCTGCAGAAAAGAAGGCTGGAAGAAGATATGATAACAGTTTTTAGATACCTAAACGGTTGTCATATACTGTAATGTAAAGGACAGATTGGACTTGTTCCCTCTTGCGCCAAGGAGGAAGAACAGAGTTAGCAGGCTTTAAAGTTAAAAGGTCTTTAAAAAGAGGCTTGAAAGGGCTTTATCCAAAAATCCTTAAAAGGCTCTACATCAGGGGTGTCAAACTTGATTTCACTGAGGGCCGCATCAGGGTTGTGTTTGACCTCAGGGGCCGGGCAGGCCATGGCCAGGATGGGCGTGGCCAGCTCGATATCACTCGTGTCGGGGGCACTTGTGAGGTCTGCTTTCGGCTGTGACGGCCTCTTGCAACCCTCTGCCAGCAAAAACGGAGCTTCGGTGGGCCACGCACAGCCCAACCAAGCTCTGTTTTGGCTGGCAGAGGCAACATGGGCCAGTCCTTTGCTGTTTCCAGGTCGGCCCCGGAGGCCAGATCTAAACACCCTGTGGGCCGAATGCGGCCCGCGGGCCTTGAGTTTTACACCTCTGCTCTACATCTAGCATCTGCTGGACTAGTACTTTTGATATAGCTTAACAACTCTCATCAGAATTATTTTCTGCGATTTGGAAATTATGTTTTTGTTGATCTGGACTAAAACTACATCTTCCCTTTTTCCAGTAACACCATGCTGATAGTATATGTTCAGTTTAATCTTCTCCACATATTATTACCAAGTCAAGTATCCATCATACTATACTTGGGCATCTGATTATTATTTTTTTGTTAAGAGAAGAATTCTGCAGATGTATGTTAAGTTGTATCTTGCTCCTATTGAATTTTATTTTGTCTTCTAAGGAATTTTATGTAGATTTGATAAACATTTCTTCCATTCTGTCATCCAATTCATTAATAAACATACTGAGAATGGGGGACCCACAACCATGAGGCAGCCCACTCAATAATTTTGTTCAGTATGATAATAAATTATTGAGGTGCACTCTTTGAACATGATTTTCAAATTAGCTATGCATCCACTTAATTGTCACTCCTCTTATATCTATTTTGCTAATCAGCATGACATACAGTATGATATTTTGTCAAATGCTTTGCCAAAGGCAAGATATCTTGTCTTTCAGCATTTCTCCAATCTAGTAAAGAAACATCCAAACAAAAAATGAGAGGTTTTTTAGTTAGATTTGTTCTATAACGTCATGCTGGCTTCTGGTCATTATACATTATTTTACTGTCTGCTCTCTAATCTTCTCAGATATCTAACAGACTGACTTGTCTGCATTTTGCTGAGTTGCCTTTATTCCCCTTTTTGACAAATGGACAATATTTGTTTTGTCCAATTACTTAGCATTTCTAGGATTTATCAAAACATAACTTATAAAAGTTTGGCTGGTTCATCAATTAGTTCTTTTGATACATAGGATAGAATTAATCTGAGCCTGGAGATTTAAAATCATTTAAAGTAAAGAGATACCTCTTCAGTGTGTTTGTTCATTCCCAATTTCCTGCTGAAACGGATTGATTGTTGTTAAATAAGATGTTCAGTAGTATTGTTTTTCCTTTGAAAGCTGTTACCAACTGATCTTCCTCACCGACAAGATGGCATACTGTTTCTTTTCCTTTTATTCTAAATACATCTAAAAAGACTGATTTTGCTATTCTTAACATCCGTTTCTCGCTTCAGCTCATTTTAAGCTTTCACTTTCTGTATGCCAGCAAATTTATACTTTTCATTTGTGACATGGTCCTCCTTCTATTCATGCATCTGTCTTTTGTTTTGATATCTTTAGTAAGCCTTTTGGGTAGTCAATGAATCTCTGTTGTTCTCCATTTGTTTTCTTTTTACCAGAATGTTTTGCAAGTGCAACTTTAGTATATTTTCCTTTAGGAATTCCTAGTTTCCTTGAGGCCCTTTTCACCTAAGTTCCTATACACCATTGCTGCGAATTTATTAAATCCATTTTTTCAGCCCAAGTTACATGTTTAATTATGTCAGAACTTTTCCTTCAATAAAAGGAATTATGACATAGTCAGATATTCCCTACTAATTCCATGTCCTCAGCTAAGAAGCTTCTCTATGAATTAACTTCAAGTGAAGAACAGTTGATGTTCTTGTACATTTCTTCAAACTGGGCAGGAGAAAGCTATCAGCACAAGTCCAATATCCTAGAAGGATCATGCTCAGACAAGTTACTTTCTTACTGGATTTCAGTGTACAAGTTATCCTCGACTTACAACAGTTTTTTTTTAGTGGCCATTGAAAGTTATAACAACACTGGAAAAAGTGTCTTATGACCATTTTTCAAACCTACAACTTTTGCACCATCCCCATGGTCATGTGATCAAAATTCAGACACTTGGCAACTGGTTCATATTTATGATAGTGGCAGTGTCCTGGGATCATGCAATCACCTTTTGTGACTTCTGACAAGCAAACTCAATAGGGAAGCCAGATTCACTTAGCAATTGTGTTGCTAACTTAACAACTGCAGTGAGACTTAGCAACTGTGGCAAGAAAGGCTGTAAAATGGGGCAAAACTCACTTAACAACTGTCTCACTTAGCAAAAAAAAAATGTTGGGCTCAATTGGTCGAAAGTCAAGGACTACCTGTAATTAAAGTTCCATATCAATGAAACTTCATGTCTCTTTGAAAGGTATGCAATTTATTTTTGGAACAAATCATTCATATCTTCCTTTCTGATACCACTATTATTTAATTTCTGTGCTTCTTTTCTCTACCTTTAACTACCTTTAACTATATTTTTGCTTTTGCTTTGAACTTGGAAAACTGTCAGTTAATGATGCAATTAACATTTCTGCCTTTAAGTCCAACAGTAGAAAATACAGGTTTCTTGTAAGGACTACTGGTTTAGTTGGAATTATTATATGAAATATAGTATTACTCTTTCTTTTGATAAAGACTCTTGATTTAACATATAGCAGCTTTAAGTATTGTACAGAAAAGTATTTGGCATATCTTAAAACGTCATAGCTGGTTTAAAACCTCAGCATAGGATCACTTTTATTAACGGTACAAGATCAGCCTTCTTAATATCCAGAGCTGTTGAAGTATAATCTCTATTTTATATCATGTAGGAAGATATGCCCTATGAATCTATCCACATACTACACTTCATAGAAGGCTCCAATCTATTTTACACTTGAGTGTGAGATTTAATACAGGACAAGGATTATTCTGTTATGGAAGTTTGGATTAAAAAATCCTTAGATTGGGGTCTCATATGACACTTTTATGTTTATTGAATTCCTATAAAATAAAAATTACTTTCATTGATGATTTCTACACTTTTTCATTTGAATCAATAGAATTTTGATTTGTATTCAGGGGAGTCCAGTCAGTCGTAAACCCCCCCCAACGGACACACGGCTTTGGTATGTCCCATTCTTGGAGGTTAGCTCCACCCACTATGGAGAAGGGGCGTTGGTCTTACCTGATACGCCTCTTCTCATAGGGTGGAGCTAACCTCCAAGAATGGGATGACACTGTTCCTTCAGCCAATGAGGACCGAGTCTGTCAAATGTATATCTTCGTCCTCCTGCCTCATTATCCCCTCTTTGACAAAGAATGAAGCACAGACTCGACGTGTAGCTCCCAAGGCCAAGACACAAAGGAGAAGATTACAAGTGCCACTAGAAGTCCCAGCAGATCACAGCAACACCCCCAGAAGCCAGTCTAGATAAACTTGGGGTGGGATTGGAGGTTAGCTCCACCCTATGAGAAGAGGCGTATCAGGTAAGACCAACGCCCCTTCTCCATAGTGGGTGGAGCTAACCTCCAAGAATGGGACATACCAAAGCCGTGTGTCCATTGGGGGGATTTACGACTGACTGGACTCCCCTGCCCGGGGCACCACATGCTGTAGGACCCGGCGGCTGGACGCTGCCTCTGCTGACGCAAAAACGTCCAGTTTATAGTGGCGGATAAAGGGCAAAGGAGATGCCCAGGTGGCCGCACGGCACACCTCCTCGATGGAGGCTTGAGTGGACCAAGCGGCGGTGGTGGCAACGCTGCGGGTCGAGTGAGCTGTCACCCGATCCGGTCGAGAGTAATGATTGAAGATCGTAGGCCTTGGCTATAACGCCACGGATCCAGCGCCCGACGGTGGAGGAGGACGCCTTCCGACCCAGAGATACAGGGAGAAAGGAGACAAAAAGCGCCTCAGTCTTGCGAAGAGTTGAAGTCCGCTTGATGTAGACTTTAAGAGCCCTGCGAACATCCAGCTTGTGCCATTGCTTCTCAAGTGTATGAGAGGGATTGGGGCAAAAATTGGGGAGGACAATCTCCTGGGCTCTATGAAAATAGGAGTTTATCTTGGGCACAAAGGTGGGATCCAGACGGAGCACCACCCGGTCTGAGTGGAAAACACAGAGATCTCCCCGTACCGTTAGGCAGCAAGCTCGGAGATCCTACGAGCGGACGTAATTGCGATCAGGAACGCCACGTTATAGGTCAGAAGTCAAATCCTACGAGCGGATGTAATTGCCACCAGAAACGCCACCTTATAAGTAAGAAGTCTACGTGACGTGGTTTCCAAGGGCTCGTACGGGGCCCCAGTCAATGACAGAAGAACCTTGGAGAGGTCCCAAGTGGGATAGCGATGGATGACAGGAGGGCACAGATTGACAGCCCCCCGCACAAACCTACGCATTAAAGGATGATGAGACAATGACTCCAGGGACCCACAGGATAGCACCAACGAAAGGGCAGCAACCTGTCGCCGAAGAGTGTTGGGGGTCAGGCCCTTCTCAAGGCCCTGCTGCAGGAACTCGAGGATGTTGACGATGGAAAGGTCAACTGGCGAGTACCCCATTCGAGAGCACCATTCACAAAAAATCGTCCAGGTGGCCGAATATATTCTTTCGGTGGATGGTCTCCTGGAGGCTTGCAGAGTTACGATAACAGAGTCCGGAACTAATCGCCGTTGGAGAGAGCCCCGCTCAAGCGCCAGGCGATCAGTTGGTACCATCGCGGATCTGGATGTACCACAGACCCCTGGCAGAGCGACGACTCTGTCGGTGGAATTCTCCACAGCCGATCCACGGACAGGGCCTTGAGATCTGCAAAACAGGCCCTCCTGGGCCAGTGAGGGGCAAGGAGGATGATCTCGGCCCTCTCCTGTAACACCCGCCTGATGACTCTGGGCAGGAGAGGCAAGGGAGGGAAAGCATACAGCAGACTGGTCGGCCAGTTGCAACGGAAGGCATCCACCCCCTCCGCTCCCTTGGATTGATAGCGGGAGAAAAACCGGGGCAGCTTGGCATTCTCCGGGGCGGCAAAAAGGTCTATGACCGGAAGGCCGAATCGACTGACCAGAGCTCGGAACAGCGAAGGGTGAAGACTCCATTCCGCCTGGTCGATGGTGGTGCGGCTGAGCCCGTCCGCCGTCACGTTGGTCACCCCGGAGATGTGCTCCACTGACAGCGACAGAAGGTTGCGTTCCGCCCACAACCCCAGGGTCCTGGCCTCGGCCATTAAACTGCGTGACAACGTGCCCCCTTGCCGGTTGATGTTGGCTTTGGCTGCGACGTTGTCTGTCAACACGAGAACATGTTGACCCGCCACTAGGTGCTCCAACTCCCTGAGCACCAGATAAACTGCTCTGAGCTCCAATATGTTTATACTGAGCCGAGATTCGGCCGGAGACCAAGTGCCCTGAGCTATGGCCGACTGGATGTGCGCCCCCCAACCGTACATGCTGGCGTCTGTAGTGACGACGACCCTTCGTGGCTCCAGGAAGAAACTGCCCTCGACGGCCGGAAGTCCACCGCCGGAGCGACTGCCGAACCGGCGAGGGAACCACCACCCGGGAGGCTGACGTGCTGCGGCCCGACCTCTGAAATGGTAAGAGAAACCACTGCAAGTCTCTGGAGTGCAGGTGAGCCCAGGGGGTGATATGAATGGCAGATATCATTTTGCCGAGAAGTGAGGAGAGCAACTTCAAGGGGACCCTGTGTTGCCCCAGGACTAGAAGGGAAATTCCTATGATATCATCCTGTCTCTCCTGCGAAAGATACACCATGCCTTCCAAGGAATCAACAATGGCCCCCAGGTGGGTTAATCTGGTGGAAGGGGATAGATGGCTCTTTTCCAAATTTACGGAAAAACCGTGGCGTCGGAGGACATCAATGGTTACCCGGACATCGTGCACCGCCTGGAGGTGGGACGACGATTGGATGAGGATGTCGTCCAGGTAACATTGGACGCGCACGGGAATGGATCTCAAATGAGCGGCAAGTGCCGCCAGCACCTTGGTGAATACCCTGGGTGCTGAGGAGAGGCCAAAGGGAAGAGCCCTATATTCATAGTGGGCACCTGCGTAACAAAAACGTAAATATTTTTGGTGACAAGGCCGAATTGGTATGTGCAGGTACGCCTCAGTGAGATCGACCGAGGCGAGGAGGTCCCCCTTCCAATGGCTCGAATATCCAGCAGGTGCTGGATGGCCGCCGCCATCAGTACCCGTTTGTCTGGGTTAGAAGACAGGGGACATCTAATGAAAAACCTCAGAGGGGTGGAGAGTAATTCAAGGGAGAGGCCAGATGATACGGTCTCCCTGACCCACGCATCAGAGGTGGTGGCCTCCCATTGGTCAGCAAAAAGGGCGAGGCGACCCCAAATGGGAGGATCGGGCGATAGATTACTTGGCCCGCCGGAATGGTCACCCCCCAGCGCCTCGAAAGGGCCGTTTGAACTGTCTGCTTCTCCCTCCCTTATCCTGTCCCTGACGCTGTCTGTAACCAAACTGGTTATGAGACCTCCCATACCCAGGGCCCTGGTCCGGGCTCCGAAAGGGACGTTTGGAGTAGGAGAAGGGACTAAAGGAACTCTTACGGGGAACAGAAGGGTTCCCCGTAAGAGTTCCTTTATCCCGCGATTCCACCACTATGGGGTCCAGACACTCTCCAAAAAGGTGTTGACCCTTTAGGGGGGGCAGAAGCCAGACGCCACTTATGGCGAACATCAGCCGACCAACTGCGCAGCCAGTGCATCCGCCTGGCCACTACTGAGGCCCCCATGGCTCTGGCCGCAAAGCGTGCCGACTGAAGCGTGGCGTTGGAGGTGAACTGTGCGGCGGCCAACAGCTTATTCAGATCCTGGTTGGCCCGTAGGTCAGACACAGGAAGATGCTCCTGAAGTTGGTGCAACCAGCGCAAGGAGGAATGGGAAAGGAAGGAAGCAGTGGCAGAGGCACGGACGGCCCAGGCAGCCACCGGTTGAGCCCGCTGGAGCGCCTGCTCCGTCCTGCGGTCCTCCGGTTTCAAAAGCTCGTCAGAGGCACCAGGTAAGTGACTTGATGAATACAACGCCAACACCGGGTCATCGACTGGAGGCAAGTGCAGATGAGAAGCTAGTTTGGGGGCCACATTAAAGTATCTCTTGTCCAGGTGGGATGGCAGAGGGCCCGAAGCAGGAGATTGCCATTGACGGAAGACGGCCTCGACAAAGAGCGCCGGAACTGGAATCACTTCAGCTTGCGATGTGGTCTCCTCAAACAGGGGGTCCCTAAAAATAGATGAGTCAGAGGGCCCCGATGTAGATGGCCCCAGGTTGGTGACATTGCGGGCCTTAAACAAAAGCGACTTGAATAGGGCTGGGTTAAAAAGCCCGGAAGAGGCCGGGGGATCCGGTGCAAGGCCCTCATCATCCGATAGGTCCAACTCAATCTCACTGTCTTCCAAGTCCGACTGGGAACCCAGGGAAGAGCCCCAGGAATAATAATCGGGAGATTGGTCCCTACCCTCTGCGCGTGCCGTGGGAACGGGCAAAGCAGAGGTGCTGGCAAAATGGGAGGGAAAAGAATGTTGTGTCCCCCTCTGCTGTAAGCCAGCCTCGATGCCCTGCTTGATTGCCGCCGCAATCAGGGCCTGTACCTGTGGGTCCAGAACCGTGCCAGGCAACTGGGCTGATGAGCTAGCCGAGGCCAGAGGCGCGGCTGGTGGGGCTGGCTCTATGGGGCCCCGGCCCACGGTGCCGCAAGGCGGGGCTTCCCAAATGTCCTGGTCCGCGATGGTCAAGCTTGGACTGTCTAAGGACAAGGACTCATCCCGGTGAAGGGAGGGCCCCAATGCCTGGTTAGGTAAAGGAACATCTGGTGCATTCCCAGCAGACTGTTTGACCCGGCCAGATCTAGCACATAGCTTGTCCAATTTTCTTGCCCGGCGAGACTCGTCCCTCTGCGTCGCTTTTGAGGTACATGCGGAAGAAGGTCGTACCCCCTGAGAGGAGGATGAGGCACCAGCCGCCGTGGAAGCCTGGTCAGCTAAGGGCTCAGAGACCAAATTATGGGTCTTTGCACGTGCCTTTTGGTGGGATTTTTCCGAGTCTGCCATGGGGATAGCTATGTTGTCCCCAGGGAGAGGCCAGGCGCAGCTGGAGACGCCTCAGAATAGCCACCCGCAGAAAAGGTCCACAAGGCCTGACAAGGTCCAAGATGGTGTATCGGACCCTCTCAAAATGGCCGCTGTAAGCTGGAGAGGTGTTCAAAATGGCCGCCTTCAGAAATGACCTCCTCAAAATGGCCACCGCCTCAATGAGTTGTCAAAATGGCCGCTCTGGTAAAGGACACTCTCAAAATGGCCACCACAATGGTAGACCTTAACAAAATGGCCACTGTATCAAAGAGAGAGGGTCAAAGGGAGCCTGCCGGTCTAGAAGACCTCCCCAAAATGGCCACCGCTATGACCGATGTCCAAAATGGCCGCCGCTGTTGACTAGAAATTCAAAATGGCCGCCGCAGTTAAGACCTTCTCAAAATGGCCACCACGCTCCAGCGAGGCTCCGGAGACTGACAGCAGTAGGATGGTTGGAAAAAGGGCGGCAAAAACGACTACAACGAAACAAGCGGCTGAGGTCGGGCGGCGAACGGGCGGGCTGCACGAACGGTGCCGGGCGGCCGGAACGACACTCCGGAGCGTGCGGGCTCCGTGGCAAGCCAACAGATTGATAGGCGGCAGGCAGCTGATCGGCGTCTCGGGAAAGAACCCACTGCCGACGGGGGGGTAAATATCACACACTGACAGGCCGCAGAGTTGCTGGCCCTCCCCCCAAGCGGAACGAGCGCGAAGCTCAGCTGACCATCGGCCCCTGGAGCGCCAACGCTCCTGTGGCGAGGGATCGTGCGAAAGGCAGATTTGGCCAGACCGCTAAGAAACAGGAGCCGGACACACGAGCAATGAGAAGCTCGGTAAGACCACAGTCGGGCGGAGGGAATCAAACCCCCCTGAGGCAAAAGGCCCTCGGCTCAAGCCGAAGCTAACGGCTAAAGCCGTAGCGACAACTACCCTCGACCCAGTGACAGGTGGAGCCAGTCAGCTGGGGAGACTCACAGATCGATGACAGATGAATAATTCCTCACAGAATGGGAGCTGTAATAACACGTGTTCTCTCAGGCTGAGGACTGAGTCAAAGAGGGGATAATGAGGCAGGAGGACGAATATATACATTTGACAGACTCAGTCCTCATTGGCTGAAGGAACAGTGTCATCCCATTCTTGGAGGTTAGCTCCACCCACTATGGAGAATACAGGTTTCTTGTAAGGACTACTGGTTTAGTTGGAATTATTATATGAAATATAGTATTGCTCTTTCTTTTGATAAAGACTCTTGATTTAACATATAGCAGCTTTAAGTATTGTACAGAAAAGTATTTGGCATATCTTAAAACGTCATAGCTGGTTTAAAACCTCAGCATAGGATCACTTTTATTAACGGTACAAGATCAGCCTTCTTAATATCCAGAGCTGTTGAAGTATAATCTCTATTTTATATCATGTAGGAAGATATGCCCTATGAATCTATCCACATACTACACTTCATAGAAGGCTCCAATCTATTTTACACTTGAGTGTGAGATTTAATACAGGACAAGGATTATTCTGTTATGGAAGTTTGGATTAAAAAATCCTTAGATTGGGGTCTCATATGACACTTTTATGTTTATTGAATTCCTATAAAATAAAAATTACTTTCATTGATGATTTCTACACTTTTTCATTTGCATCAATAGAATTTTGATTCGTATTCTTCTTATGATTTCTCTTGAACATTTATTTCTATTACTTTTTTATTTTTGATTATTCAAAATGACTCTGATGTGGGGCCTCTGGGAGAAACAGATACAAATATAACCAAATGCTAATATTTCATTGAATGGCAAAATCACAAATTAAATATCCAGACCTTACAGTTCCAAGTGTTTCAAATTATAGACTGACCTGAACAAAACAGAATTCATGGAAGAAAAAGCCTAGTCTTACAGTTATTATTAAAACAATAAATAATTAAGAAAATAATAGTTTAAGCCTTCAAAGCCACCTCCCCATCAATACCTGAATGTTTAGGCTAGCTCTGGAAGTTTGATGATATAACTTACTGGAATCTCTCTCATCTGCTATTTTTTTCTTTTATTCCATTTACACTACAGCTGGTGCTCTAGATGCATTCCAGATGTCATATAAAGCACAGCTGCAAAAAAAAACAAAAAAAACCCTAGACCAATATCTGTTCTAAATTTCAAGCGTACTCTTCAGCAAGAGAGCAATTTAATTCTATATATGGTAAATTTGAATCAAACTAATAATTCGGTCACATTAAAAATGACATACAAGTTCTGTTTAAATGTCCTATTGGTACACTAATGTGCACATGCACTTTAATCACATTTCTGGGTCAGCTAAATTTGCTTTATGAAGGAAGAAATGCAACCATTTAGTTTAAATTTGTAACTGTAACATTCAGAATTATTAAATGACAATTACTATGGCTATAACTTGCATTTTATAAGTTGAGAGTATAGGATAGAATTTAGTAGGCGGAATTCGGGTACTGTTGGTACTGTTTGTTGGTAGTTACACTTTTTTTTTTCTTTTAAAGACCCTGTAATCCTTTGCATCGGGGTGGAGTAGGGACGACTGAATGGAGCTGAGCATTTACTGGCCAGATGCCTTTCTGGATACTTACGCAGAGTTTTTGTTTGCGCCCAAAGAGAGAAATATCTGCCACTACTTAGGATCGAACTCACAGCCTCCTGAATATGAGGCGACAGCTCAACCTCTAGGCCACCATGCTGGTCTTTGTTGGTAGTTACAATGCCTCTTGGAAATATGCAATAAACATAAGTGTCTACGCATCCTACACAATGCCCATGTCCACAAATAGGGATAGGCCATTCCATATGCCAAAGGGACATCCAGCTGTGAGCTCCTCATTGTCTATAAAGTCAAACATTATTAATACAAAATCATCTACCTTGTACAGAAAACAACAAAATCCTGTTGAGGGGAAACGCTTTCCATAAGAGGTACTGAACGTATATTTAATAATATAGCTACTTAATATATAATTTAAAAATCAGTAAGAAGCTTTATTATTATTAAAATCTTATTTTCTGTTTTTCATCTTGAAATGAATTTAACTACAAATTTCACACTCTTCTTCATATTCATTTCTAATATTTTACATAAATACAGCTGCTGGAAACATATTAGTGATTGGATTTCTAATGCATATTCCAAATTTTGAACTTGATTATCTTATATAGATTTTGTACTAACTTTATTTTTCTTCCATTCAATTATGACTGATTCTCAGAGTCTGTCTGGACAAGTCCCTGCAAATTTCTTGCCAAGGTTTTCCAAAAATGGTTTGCCAGTCTCCTTTCTAGAGCTGAAAGTGTGTGGCTGGCCCAAAATCATCCAGCTGGTTTTGTGCCTAAGGCAAGATAGAACTCATGATTTCCTGGTTTCTACCCTGAGGCCTTTACCACTACACCATCCTGGGTCTCACAGAGACTAACTACTGTTACCTATATAATTATTTTGGACTATCTGTAATTAATCCTATAGTTTTGAATATGTATTCTTTGCTGCTTAATCTAGAGAAGAACTTTATTAAAAAGCACATGCAAAGGCACATTCAATTAAACAAGGGCTTTCAAAGCTATAATTCAAGAAGACAAAAGCTCGAGGAGGAATTGAAATAACCAATACAAGCACATGTGCTTGTGTTGGTTATTTTGATTACATGTGCAGGCTGCCTTAAATATCCTGACTGAAACTAGGATATAATTTCAACTAAGTCAGGCCTCAGATGATCCTCTGCTGGTAGTATGGCTCTACCAAGTAACCATTGACCTGTAAAAATTATTAAAGTACACAGTAATTATAGATACCATCTATTGTTTTGATCAGTAGCAAAAAAATAGTTATTGTTTTATTTCATGTATATGGGACAGGGTGAATTGCAATGTTTTTTCAGGAGTAGGTTTTTGTTTTAAAAAAACATGTTGAGTGTATTGAAAACTTTACATTGCCATTTTTATGTATTATGTATTGTTCCTTACTGGCTCAAGCTTGACTCCATCCTTCCGAGGTGGGTAAAATGAGGACCCAGATTGTTGGGAACAATATGCTAACTCTGTAAACTGCTTAGAGTGTGCTGTAAAGCACTTTGAAGCGGTATATAAGTCTAAATGGTATTGCTATTAACTGGAAACCATTTCTGCTGCCAAATTTTAGTAGAGGAATCATGAAGATTGCAAAAATATTTGACTACATGGGTTTTTTTTAATTGCAACTTTCTGTATTCCTTTTAGTATTCTATCAAACAAATTCACAACTTCCATGTA
Source organism: Thermophis baileyi (assembly GCA_003457575.1). NCBI lineage: Eukaryota > Metazoa > Chordata > Lepidosauria > Squamata > Dipsadidae > Thermophis > Thermophis baileyi. The sequence continues at coordinate 1,387,068 of QLTV01000391.1, forward strand.
TAGAAATGTTAAATGCTACAATTAAAAATAAATTTCATGTATTTCTGAAATACTTCATGTTTAATTTAGTATGACTGAGATCACTGGCTCTCATTATACTATTATTTTTATAAACTGTTATCTTCAGATATTTTTCCAAGGCTTCTTCTGCTGGATTTAATAACTTAATAGTTTTTTTTAGAAAGTATTGCATTTTTTAAAAAGTCATTCTTGGTTTAGCCACTGCATCTTAACTATTAAACAAGGAGAATCAGATAAGGGAATAACATGACTGAAAACACTATCTCTTTTGTTAGCATTAATGAAATGGAATCACTTTTCAAAGTTTAACTATTATAAGGCCCTCTGCCTTTATTCCATTTCCAGACTGTATGGTTATTTTGTATGTGTGGATGTGCTTGTATCTCAACTCCTACTACTGAAAATTGGAAAAAAGATAGAAGAGAAATGAAAAATAAAACATGGAACACTATGGTTTGAATCTATTTTTTATATGTACAAGGTTTTTATAGAAATTCATGAAAGTTTAAACCTTTCAAAGAGACAAATTAATTAAAGCCACAAACCTAAAATTGCTTAAACCAGAATATTTTACTTGATATTAAAAAGCAGCTCAAATTTTGAAATATCAAAATTTTTAGAACATAATTTTCACAAATATTTGAGCATATAGCTGGTCTTTGAGGGAGTTGGGTAAGAGTACCTCTAAGAAGCTTCTACCTCCCCACAGAACCCATTAGAGAAACAAAGTATATCAACAGATGCCAGCCAGACAGTTCTGATGGTGGAAAACGAAGAGTGAATGTGATTGCATTGTTAAGCACTCATCTTTGGGAGCAAAATGTAATGCTGAGTGGCAGTCTGCTTATTTCTCTGCTTTTATAGAATCTGCAACTTGTATTCAGGAGCTCAGTTCAAGGTCAATCATTCTCTTGTTGGGAAAAGTTAGAAGGAAGACATTCCTGCAAGCTCCTATGACACATTTGCAAGAAGCTTTTTTGCAGATAAAATTGTTTACATTCACTTACAGCTGCACTCCACCTGGTCAGGGTCTAGTGTAGCTGAACTAAAGGAGATACTTTCAGATGCTAAATGCTTATCTAGCTAAATCACCTAAAATAATATAAGGAATTTCCATGTGTTAATGTAGAACAGTTCTATGGATTGTCTAATAAAGGCTAACATTTCTCTTCTTTCCCTTTAAATCTTTCCTTTAATGAGACTGTTGAATTATCTTCAAGCAAGGTCCAGTAACATAGTTTATGAGAAGGCTCTGCTATCTAGAATCTATTTTGAAGTTTTAAAGAAGATAAATATTTCTAGAACATCTAGATCAGGGGTGTCAAACCAGGGGTGAAATGCTCCCGGTTTGGGCGTGCCTGCCGGTCGTCGGAGAGCCAGTAGCGACGGCAGCGCTAGGCTTCGCCCGGACGCCACCATTTGGGTTCTTTTACCTTCTGCGCATGCGCAAAGCGTTCTGCGCATGCGCAGAGGGTAAAAGAACCCAAATGGCAGTGTCCGGGCGGGTGGGCAAAGCCTAGCGCTGCCGTTGCTACTGGCTCTCCGACGACCGGCAGGCACGCCCAAACCGGGAGCATTTCACCCCGTGTCAAACACGATTTCATTGAGGGCCGCATCAGGGATGTGTTTGACCTCGGAGGGCCGGGGTGGTGGTGGTCGGAGTTGGCCGTCGTCATGGTGGGTGTGGCCATGGTGGGCATTTGACACAGGCTCAAGATGCATTTTTTCCCTTCTCTTCTTTCTTTCCACAGTTCTTTACTATAACCATTTTCCTATCTCTTCTACCAGATATTACTGGCAAACATTTATTACTTATTCCTCATATTCCACTAAACTTTTTATTTCTAAATTTATACCCCATTGTTTAATAGTAAATTGCTTTTCCAGGCAGAAAAGCTATTTATACTATTGTATTTTTATTATTCAACTAATAATAAAAATACAATAGCATAAATAACATGATAATACAAGATCTAACAGCAGAGGTAAATTTCCAGGATAGTAAATAGAAATGGCTGTCAATTATAGATTGTTGATTGTAGATTAAATGGACCTACAGTATGTAAAATCTGGCATTAAACTAGTATTAACATAGGATGTTGCTTGTTTTCTATCCAGATCAGGCACTTACTTGAGGCTACATAATTGTAATACAGTCCAATCCAGTCGTCCTGCAGCACTCTGCTGGCCGAAAACGGGCTGCATGGAGACCCTTTGCAGCCTGTTTTTGGCTGGCAGAGGCCACATAGAGCCGAGGTGGCGCAGTGGTTAGAGTGCAGCACTGCAGGCTACTTCAGCTGACTGCTAGCTGCAGTTCGGCGGTTCAAATCTCACCGGCTCAAGGTTGACTCAGCCTTCCATCCTTCTGAGGTGGGTAAAATGAGGACCCAGATTGTTGGGGGCAATATGCTAACTCTGTAAACCGCTTAGAGAGGGCTGTAAAGCACTATGAAGCGGTATATAAGTCTAAGTGCTATTGCTATTGCTATAATTGTAATCCAGTCAAAGCCAGTCCTCCTGCAGCACTCTGCCGGCCAAAAACTGGCTGCGTGGAGACCCCGCGTGGCCCCCATGTGGCCCATTTTTGGCCTCCACAGCCTCCTGCAGCACTCTCCTGGCCAAAAATGGGCAGCGGGGAGGACGCACGCGGCCTCCCTCTGCAGCCCATTTTGGCCGGCAGAGGCACCATGGGCCGGACCTTTGATATTTCCAGGCCGGCCCCACGGGCCAGATCTAAGCATCCTGTGGGCCGGATGCGGCCTGCAGGTCTTGAGTTTGACACCCCTGATCTAGATGTTTTCTGTCTGTTCCTTTTTATCTCCATTTTTCTTGTCGGGCTTTCTTTAATTTTGGATTATCATTCCTATTCTCCCTCTGCACGTACTTTCCGCATCTGATCCAGTAATCTCTTATGTTCCTGACAAGTTGAAGGACGTTTGTTCACCTTTACATCTTGACCATTATCTTTTCTTTAATTAAATCTTAAATCACACATTCAAAGTTGAAAAGAAACTCTAAAAAGGACTTCAGTATACTTTTAAATTATGTTTAGGGATTATAATGAAAACTATAATTCATTGGTGGGAGGGATAAGATCCAAAATTTCTGTATTTCCGACTCATAGAAGTACTTGGATAGAAGTCCATATGCTAGCTGATACTAATATATGTATATATAAGTGATCCAAATGAAGGAAAAACAGTGAAAAGAAAACAAAGAACAACTTACTAAGCCTGACTTTATTTGCAATAACATGATAAAAATAAAGGCAGATCAAGGAATTGAAAGAAAAGAGGGGAACAGAGGTTTCACTCCTTTCCTTTGTTCCTGTTTAATAATGTCCTTCCCATTGAAAGAAGGCATGTTTTGGGGGGGGGGGCTTTTTATATTTTGTGTACAGAAAGTTTTACTGATCCATTCATGACATGATCACTTTTCAATTTACGACAATATTGGTCCATGGCTTAAGAAATGAATTTACTCTTCTCCAGAGACTACTAGACTCCAGGAACATTCTTTTAATCTTTTAACAGTTTCTATTTATTCATACAATCATTTTCAAAAGTTTGTATTTGGTTTTTTTTTTTATAGAAATCCTTCCATTATTTTCAGTTATGTCAACGGAATCATGAAGTACTAGTTGAAAATGTTATATGATAAAATGTTTTAACGTGAGAATTAAATACTATTAGAAAAAACTTGTGCAATTTTCTATCATTTAGTATTTATATTACAGGAAAACTCTTAACTGTAATATAAGGTCTGCATATTGGCTTGTGGCCTACAACTATCAGAGTAAAGAAGTTTTGATATCCATTTTGGAAGTTTAAACTCAGTTTTGACTTTTCCCTTGCCTAATATTGTTCACAGAACAAGCAGTTTCTTCAAGAAACTCAAATAGTATCAAAAATACTATCTAATTAACTATGCTGCAAAAATATAGGCAAAGTATCTTCTCAGTATTTAAATCTCGTATTGAAATTAGCATATTAATTCTCTCTCTCTCTCCCTCTCTCCCCCCCTCTCTCCCTCCTTTCACGCTCATTTCTAAGTATTGTCTCCAAATAAAATTATGACTATTTTGCATGGTTTATTGCAAGTAACAGCAAAATTGGAATAGAAAGTAATGACATCTCTAAAAATGCTGTCTGTGTCTATATACACATAAACACATGTATACTAGTGAAACCTTATATGATTTCAAAATCTTAAAAATCAACTGATCCTGCAACTTTTCACAAATTTGAACACTTCTTATGAGATTGTCGAATAATTTTTCAGGATTAAGTCACCAAAATATCACGATTTTCCAATCTTGCAAGAGACGGAATTATTTACTTCCTTTCCCAGTAATGTTGTAAGAACACGCTCAAAAGCTCAAAACATTGCTGACAAATAGATTACTGAAAAAATACACAACTGGGCTTATACGGGTTATAATATCATTAGTTGAATTCATACAACTTGATAAGGCTCAGCAGCAACATCAACTTGTTGCAGCAAAATTGAACAAGATGTAACAAAACCTTTGTTCCAGTGATGGTACTTATTTAGTGATCCATGATCCGTCTGCTTCATATAAACACTTCTCCCCCATTAAAAGAAACTTGTTACTGCCTTCCATTTTTTTACATTAACTTTCACAATGGTTGGATAAAATATGATGGAATTATAGCAACTGAGAAAAATGATAGACAGGTTGTACATTGTCAGCTTAGATAAGAAAGGCAGCCTGCAGTTGTTGTCATCAAGAAGACACAGTCCCTAGACTGATAAACACATTTATCAGATGCTAACTGCTGGAATCTGATTTCCATTTCAAATGTTTCAATTATTGCACAAGCTGTACAAATATTTCAATCTAATGGTGAGTTACCATACATGCAAAGTTAGTGAAGGTGTTTTACAATGATAAATATCTGCAAATGTCTAAGCTTCTGTGAAGGTAGCACCTTTCTGTCAACTTTTCAATCATTATTTTATCATCATTTCCATTTGGCAACATAATATAATGAAGTACTCTTCCTGTTTAAAATGTTTCCTTATATTTTTGTTACTTGTTCTTCATTTATATTGGAACTTTCAAATAAGAGATTCTTAACTATTACCTTTCAATCTAATCTGAAAAACCACATATGTGGATTTAAAACACACACTTTATTTTGTGTACATCGATTCATTCAACAAAGTGTTTTTCTACTTTTTTGAGGGTACTGCTGTACAAAAAGTGCCTGTATCTATGAAATAATAAATATTGTTGGTCACTCTACATCTCCTATAGTAAAGCAGATTCACAGTATTTTAAAAGGCACTGTTTTTTTCCTATTCACTAATATACTAAAATTCTGTAACAGAGAATATAAAGAATAAATTAATGTGATCAAGCTAAACGAAATGAATTACAGGAAATTACAAAGTCTTGTGTTACTTTATAATGAACCAACAACTATGCAAGTTAGACAAAACATTATGGCTAAGCCATTTAATGTCAGTAACCATGCCCCATTAAACATGTGATAAAATAAGAATTATTCAGTTTCACCTACATTTTATTTCCTGAAATCCAATTAGTGGTTAAACACAATGGTCAGTATAATATATTATATCCATGGAGATGAACAACTTCAAAATTCAAACTATTGTTCTTTGACATCCATCTATGACTCAAACTGTGCAATTTTCTTCCATTATTACTGTTATTGTTACAGTTACTAGCCAAGCATTCAGTTGTTAGACTGACTACTGGTTACTATTTAAGAACATTAGTTAATGCTTCATCAATAGAAGCTAAAGGTTAGCAAATATTCTTCTTTTAAATAGGATTGAGTCTTTTGGTATAGTTAAATATCCATATATTCAGAATTTGCAAAAAGTACTTTTGGTACCTCTCTAGCTGAAAAAGAGAGTATGGAAAGGGAGTATGGAAAACTTTAAGATGGAATTAAGTAAAATAGGAATGGCAGCCATGGAAGTTGGCTGGGTTAGTCTACCTTGCAGAATCATGTGTTTATTTAAAATCTACTTTATATGTATTTAACTGAAAATTCAAAAGATAATTAAGTAGAGTGTTACTTCTAATATGAAAGTGCATTAATGGCAAGAAGCAAAATTCATACTTCCCCTGACCACAGATCACTGCTCTTTGTGACCTCCTCCAACATGCCAATATTCACATGCATGTGCAAAATGATATTGACTATTGCAAAACAAACAACCATATTTTCGGCTGAAATTAGCCACGAATGAATAATGCCCAGGTGTGTGTGTATTGGGAACCACAAGGTAAAACTGGAAGAAATTAAGCCCACACCTTAAGCATTAAGCCAGTTGGGTGACTTTGGGTCAGTCACTCTCTCTTAACTCTAGCAAACAAGCAATAGCTAACAACTTTTAAAGTAATTTTATTAAAAATTAAAATTACAATAGCAAAAAATTAATACAAAGTAAAAGACAGAAAGCTAGAAAGAGTGCAAAAAAGAAAAGGAAAACCCAGATGAAAAAATAGAAATAAAAAAGAGAGAGACAATAGTAAATAAAATGTAGTAAAGACAAAGAAAAATATATAAAGTGATTCCCAACCTTTATCACAAACATAAATGATTTAAATAGCTTTTCATCTCATCATAAATTACAACAAATTATCTTTTCTTATATTAACTTTATATTTAAACTTTATATTCCTTCCTTTTACTTTTGACGATCTTAATCTATATTCCATTCAAATGATGTATAACTTAATTTCTTTTCATTTCTTCTTTAAACTTTTTCAAGAGATTCTTCAGTTTTAAGAAATCTCTTTTGTAAGTCCATTACAGGTAGTCCTCAACTTATGACCACCATTGGGCCTGGGATTTTGATCAAAAGTCATTGTGGTAGTACAGCAAGGTGTTAACATGACCGCTTTACTCAATGACTGTAATCCGAGCTCTCCCTGTTAAGCTACTATTCAGCAAATGGGGAAAACTCTGGGAGGCCCAGCATCCACTGGTAGGCTAGGAGGAATCACCCAGTTAAGCCTATGAGCGCATGGACCCTCTCCCCACCCCACCATGCCTGGGGCCAGTTTCTTTTTGTCACCTCACTCCTTCCTGCATTCAGGTCCCATTCTCAAAAAGGTTCAGAAGGCTCCTTTTCCAAATCACGATTTGGGAGGGGCCTTCTGAACCATCATGAAAATAACAGCTTTTGCTAGCATGCTCTCCTCCAAAGAGGAAAACACTAGTGAAGATGGTATTCTGAAAGGCTCTGACCCTCAGGGTTTCAGAGGCTGAGGATCAGAGCCTTTAGCATTTTCTCCTTCAGAATCCGACTCTTTCACTAATGTCCTTCTCTTCTCTGAACGAAAAAACACGAAAAGCTCTGAGTCTCAGCATTCTTAAAGTATTTCGGAATGGCAGCTTTGCTAGTGAACACCACCACCGTCACATTCTCTGAGACATCCTGCTCAAAAGAGGCTTTAAGGATGCCTACTTCACTAGTATTTTCAGCAGATTTGAAGACTGTTCCTCCAGTGTGCAGGACACCTCAAATCCTCCGTCCCCTGTGTTTGCAACCTTCCCTGCCAGTTTCCTCAGAAGCCAGTAGAGAAGATTGAAATTGGCAATCACATGATCTCAGAGCATTTGGAAACCATCAAAAATGCAAACAGGTAGTCAAACACCTGAAATGTGGCCATGTGACCTGGGGGGGGAGGATGGTGCAACATTTTACAACGCCTGAAAGGACTTTATGGACCATAAAGCCCATCTTTGGAGCGTCTTCAGGGTTGCCAGCATCTTTTTTGTGGCCATCATGACAGCGAACGACTAGTGGTATCTTGATAACTATCTATACAGAAAAATTATCCAGGTCACTCTCTTGGTTTATTGTTAGTATGTTTTTAATGATTAAAACATCAGTCAATTTATTCTGTATGTCCAGCATTATTTGTTTTTCCATCAGATATTTGTAGCCTGTCATTTGTAAATCCACATTCAACTCAGTCTATCTTTTGTCAGGTAAAACTTATGTCTTTTCCTATATCACCTTTTAAACACACTTTATCCATAGAAGCAGATATTGCCATTAACACTGTTAATATTAACTTCTGACTCAATTTTTCAAAAGCAATATTTCCAGTGTTAGAATATTTTGCGCCATTCTGTAACAGTCAAGTTTATAATGTTCTTTTCTGAAAACCTCCCTTCAGTTCAATTTTGACAATCTTACTATGTCTTTTAAAAGATTCAAAACAATTTAACTTTTCCAAGGAAGGATTTTTATAATTAATTAAAAGGGGGGTTGGTCTTACCTCATATGCTCCTTCTCGGTGTGCTGAGAGAGAATCCAAGGAATGGGTGTTAACTCTGCCTTTCTGCCCGGAGACTGAGTCTGTCAATCTTCTGGTCACACCTCCTTTGCCTGTGTGATTCCCCAGTTTTGATGAAGGTGTAGCGATTGACTTGACATATCATCAGTGCTGGTCCTGGCCACTCCTGGACTCTGGACCAGATGGTCACCAGGGTGGGGTTGGATTCTCTCTCAGCACACTGAGAAGGAGCGTATCAGGTAAGACCAAAGCCCCTTCTCCAGTGTGCTGAGTAGAGAATCCAAGGAATGGGACATACTAAAGCCGGTAGTCCTAAGGGAGGGCAGTGGTCTGGTCCTGAGTCCCCGAGGCTGTATGCACCCTCTGGAGTACCCTTCTGCCAAAGGCCGCCTCAGCTGAAGTGAAGACGTCCAGTTTGTAGTGCCTAATGAATGGGGATGGAGAGGACCATGTTGCTGCTCGACAGATTTCGTCGATGGGGGACTGTGTTGCCCATGCAGCTGTAGTGGCCGCGCTTCCGGTGGAGTGGGCTGTCACTCACCGAGGTAACGGAAGAGCCTGGAGCTTGTATGCCTTTGCAATGCATGCCCGTATCCACCGGCCCACGGTCGATGGTGTGACCTTGTTGCCTAGTGTAGAGGGCTGGAAGGACACAAACAGGGACTCTGTCTTCCTGAAAGAGGAAGTCCTCTTAATGTAGATGCGGAGGGCCCTCTTAACATCCAAGGTGTGCCACTTCTTTTCCTGGGCGTGGGTTGGGCCCAGGCAGAAGTCTGGCAAGATTATTTCCTGTGCCCTATGGAACAAGGAATTCACCTTGGGAACAAAGGAGGGATCCAACCGCAGGACCACCCTGTTGGAGTGAAATATACACAGGTCCTCTCTTACAGAGAGGGCCGCCAGTTCTGATATCCGTCTGGCCGACGTGATGACCACAAGGAAAGCTACCTTGCAGGTAAGGATGCGCAAGCTGGTCGATCATAGTGGCTCAAAAGGGGCCGCGGTGAGAGATTGTAGGACTTTGTGCAGGTCCCAGGTAGGGTACCGGTGCACCACCGGAGACTTTAGGTTAGTTGCGCCTCTAATAAAACTGTGCACCCTAGGGTGTTGGGCGAGGGACTCCAGGTCACCACATGATAACACCGAGGACAGGGCTGCCACTTGCCTACGTATGGTATTGGGGGACAGGCCCTTGTCCAGCCAATCCTGGAGGAATTCCAAAATCTGGGCCACCGACACAAAGGTGGGATCGATGCCAGCCTTGGAACACCAGCCACAAAAGGCTTTCCAAGTTGCGTCATAAATCCTGTTGGTGGATGGCCTCCTAGAGGCCTGGGTGGTTGGGATTACCCTGGAGGAGAAATTGTCCTGGCTCAGAACTCTCTGCTCAAATGCCAGACGGTCAGTTGGAGCCATTGCGGTTCCGGATGGACCAGGTTCCCCTGGCTAAGGGAGATTTGTCCTGAGGAATCCTCCATGGCCGGGACACCGACAGGTTGACCAGGTCGGCAAACCAAGGTCATCTGGGCCAGTGGGGGGCTAGGAGCAAGGTCTCTGCTCTCTCCGCCAGCACCTTTCTGATTACCCCTGAAATGAGGGGAAGAGGAGGAAAGGCATATAGTAGCCCTCGGGGCCACGGACTGCGGAGTGCATTGACCCCTCCACCCCGTGTTGCAAATCTGGTGAAAAACCTGGGCAACTGGCTGTTCGACAGGGTGGCAAACAGATCCAGGATTGGGGAGCTGAACCACTCTGAGATTTCCCTGAATAGGGTCGGATGCAGGCGCCACTCTGAGTGGTCGACTGTGGTTCTGCTGTGTTGTGGCCTGCCAGCGACCCATGCAGCTGGTTGCGGACTCCGACAGTGAAGACGCTGTTGTGGTGATGTGCCAGCGGCCTGTGCAGCTGGTACCTGAGTCGGACAGTGAGGAGGTTGGTGATGACTTGGTACCAGAGGCGGAGATTCAGCCAGGGCCTTCAGAACCTCCAGAAGCTCCCATCAGTGAAGAGGAAGAAGAGGAGGAGCCTATTCTCAATGCACGGGCACGCAGAGCTGCCAAAAGGCAGGAATGGTTCCTCAGGAGGAGGTCTCCTCGGGAGTAGGGCTTTGGGCTACTTGGCAACGCCCTTAGCCTATTTAAGTCATGACCACACGCAATCACATTGCAGGAAACAACGTTCGTGATTAATAATTGTGTTTTGCATCCAGTCAAGCTGTTCGGCCTTGTTCTAGCTCGTGATTTTTTCCTGCACATTTATTTCTGGGAGTTTTGCCAACTACTGTAGGCACTGTGCTTATCTGCAATCTCATTTCTTCAATTGAGACAATTACCTCTGGAACTCTTGCTGGCTGTTAATGAAGGTCAATTAACAGCCAGTGTTTGGAAAAAAGACTGTTTTAAATGTCTGTTTATTGAAAACGGATTCACTACAGTTGAAGTAATTTGCAGGAAACAACTCTTCATAATCACCTCGTGTATCGGATTCAGAAAACGTCTCTTTGGCTCTGGTTTTCCTGTGTTATCTGTTCTGCTAATTGCTTCTGGGCGTCTTGCCAAACCACAGTAGGATTACTGATATCGGAAAAGACTATTGCATCAAGAATTGAGTTATTTTACCTTGGACTCTTGTCGGCTGTTAATGAATTTGAATTAACAGCCTTTGTTCATAAAAGATTGATTGAAACTGCATTTCTGTTTGAACAAACTACTAAGAAAGCGTATTAGTAGTCTTTATTTAATAAAATAAGGTTTGCACGGACTTTGTGTGTGCTGCATTCTTCGTGGTTCGTAGCTGGGACAGAACATGCTGAGCCAGTCCGCCTGCACGTTCTTCACCCCCGAGGTGTGTTCGGCCCTAAGGGACAGAAGATGCCTCTCCGCCCAGAGGCCCAGTTGCTCGGCCTCTTGCATGAGGGACCTGGAATGGGTATCCCCTTGGCGGTTGATATGGGCCTTGGTGGCCACATTTTGTCTATCAGAATGAGGACATGTCGGCCCGATACCATGCCCTGGAAATGTCTGAAGGCCAGGTGAGCTGCCCTGAGCTCCAGCCAGTTGATGTTCTGCTCCAGGTCTGCCTGAGTCCACTGCCCTTGTGTCATCAGGGACTGGAGGTGGGTACCCCAGCCAAAGAGGCTGGCATCTGTAGTGATGGTCAGGCGATTGGGGTCTTTGCAGATGCATCCTCTGGCGATGGCCTGGGACAGCCACCACTGGAGAGACCGGAGCACTTCTGGTGGAACCCGGACCTTGGCAGATGAGTTGCTGCTGCCGGACCTTTGGTAAGGCAGGAGGAACCACTGCAAGGATCTGGCATGCAGGCGTGCCCATGGGACAATAGAGATGCATGACACCATCTTACCCAGGAGTTGTGATAGGAGGGCCAGGGGTACTGTTCATTCCATCTGGATCCGACTCGCCAAGGTCTTTAAGCTTACCTGGCGCTCCTGAGAGAGAGAGACCTCGCACAAGATGGTATCTATGACCGCCCCCAAGTGGAGCAGTTGATTGGTTGGAACCAGGTGGCTCTTCTCGACATTGATGGAAAATCCGTGGTCCTGGAGGACCCGGACTGTGACTTGCAGAACCTCCGTCGCCCGGAGGTGAGAGGAGGACTGAATCAGTATATCATCCAGATAGCATTGGACACGCACCGGAAGCGCCCTGAGGTGTGCCGCCAGCACCGCCAGCAATTTGAGCCGAGGTAGCGCAGTGGTTAGAGTGCAGCACTGCAGGCTACTTCAGCTGACTGCTAGCTGCAGTTCGGCGGTTCAAATCTCACCGGCTCAAGGTTGACTCAGCCTTCCATCCTTCTGAGGTGGGTAAAATGAGGACCCAGATTGTTGGGGGCAATATGCTAACTCTGTAAACCGCTTAGAGAGGGCTGTAAAGCACTATGAAGCGGTATATAAGTCTAAGTGCTATTGCTATTGCTATTGCTAATTTGGTAAAAGTCCTGGGCGCTGAGGATATGGTAGGGCCTTGTACTGATAATGCCAGCCCGGATAATGGAAGCACAGGAACCGCCGGTGGGATGGCAAAACAGCACGTGGAGGTATGCCTCCGTCAGGTCTATTGATGTTAGGAAGTCACCCTCCCGGATGCTCTCCAGTATAGACTGGAGACTGCATCTTGAATCTTTTGTAAATGAGATGATTGTTCAATCTCTTCAGGTCCAGAATTGCTCTCCACACCCTGAGGTCTTTGGGGCCACAAACAAGATGGAGTAAAATCCCTGCCCCTTTTGGTCCTCTGGGACCGGCTGGATGGCTTGGATATCCAACAAATGTTGGATTGCTGCCTCCATGAGGCTTCATTTTGTCTTATCCTTTGATATGAGGCAACGTATGAAGAATCTCAGGGGTGTGGAGAGAAATTCGACGGTGAGACCTAGTCTCACCGTATTAAGGACCCAGGTGTCTGTTGTAGTTGTCTGATAGCCGTTTCTCTCATGTGTCTCTGCTGGGCGAAGACTGAGTCGAAACTGGGGAGTCACACAGGCAAATGAGGCGTGACCAGAAGATTGACAGACTCAGTCTCTGGGCAGAAAGGCAGAGTTAACACCCATTCTTTGGATTCTCTACTCAGCACACTGGAGAATATCATATTTCAAATTTATATGAACCCTTAATCCATTTATATCATTCTAAAATCGAGTTTTAACTAGCTTTTTACTGTTTATTTCAATTTAAAAAAAAATTCTTAAGGTTGTAATTAATTTTTTCTTTCATTAAGAATTGAACTCAGACTTATCTGATGTTTGCAGACTTGCTAATCAAAGATTTCTAATAGTGGAAAAGCTGTTAACAAGCAATTTCTATATATGATTAGAAAAGGAAGTATGCAAATCCAGTGTCCTTTTGAAGGAGCCAACTGTGGTTTGAGCACAATCATCTATCAGGACTCTCAACCTACCAAAGAGTGCTGAATTGTAGTCACAAGGAACAATTATCTGGAGCACTTGAAAGTGATCTACCATTTTTCCTTTGTCCAGAAAGTTCAAAGATCCAATCTACTCACTAGCTCTTTGTTCCTCATTGTAGTTGTCAAGTTCACATTTTGCACCATTTCTTTCTACAGAAATTGGCAAACACCTCTGCAATCTTGCCAAGAAAATTGCAGGGACTTGTCCAGGAAGATATCAGGAGTCAAGACTGACTCAAAAGCACGTGTGCACATGTGCACACCCTCCCACCCATCCCCACCCACAAAGCAAAGCAAAACAAAAACCCAGGATATACTTATATCAAGTATAAATTGGCAAAATGGATTGCATTTCCGCATGATAAAGTTTTATAATCATCTTACATATATATCTGAAATGTACTCTTCCCCCATGCATTAGATTATTCAAAATTAATAATTACCTTTCTGGATATTAGTTTCCTATATTTATATTACAATATCTGTTCTGCACAAGTCTAAACAAGCTAGAATAGGAAAGAATAATGAAAACCCTTATTTTGTGGAAAGTCACGTTTTGTTAAATTGATGCAGTGTAAATGATTATGAGCCCCTGGCAGCCATTTTATGACAGCTTCAAAGTGTGTAATCAACATTTTAATTGTGCCCAACAATCCATAAACAATTGGAATCTCTGAACCATGTTACTACATTCACAGTAAGGATGGGAAATACAGACAGAACTGTACCCTGGAATAGCCATTTCCATCTTGATTCAAAGTAATCCTATAGTATATTCATTTATGCTTAGCTTCAAACAAAATCATTCTCTTTAATCAAGAGTACATTGGAGTGAGCAAATTTGAATGAATAAATATATAAATCCTACTAAATACATATTGGAAAATTACAGATACTTAAACTCATTCTAACATCCCCTCACTTTATTTATTAGTTAAAATGTTACCAGAACTACTAACTTCTTTCTTAAGCATAAAGCAAACAACTTACCAAATGTAACTTTAAAAAAGTAGTTATTTTTAAATGAAAACAATCACACACCCACACTGAGAAAGACTTGCAAGAAATAAAAGAAAATATTGCTTCCCCCAATAATGCAATTGCTGATTTGATTTCATGAAGAGTGTTAAAACCACTTCATATACACATTGTACTTATTGTCCACATACTGATCTTGATATTTAGAAGAAAACAACTTGGAGCTTTCCAGATGCTACTGATCTTCAGCTTCCAACAGTTTAATGAAGGATATGTAGCTAACATAATAAATTAATAGAAGCATGCGAGCACACAGTAATATCCATAATTGCTAAGTTTTAAATGTATGCATTTCATCTGCCCTTATATTTTAGATGATTATATTTCTAATACTCTATTTACATTTCAACTGACATGAGTCATACTTAAGAGAAGCAGCAGCTCTTGACCTGCACATTTTTTAGTGCTATAACTCATAGTTACACTTTTAGCAAAAGATTTTGGTCAGTAATTTAAACTGTAATACATACTTATAAAAGCACTGTATTCATTAAATGTCCTTAGCTTCAAAAAGAGAAAGAAACAAAGACTTTCAAATTAGACACAATGTTCATAAATTATTTGGTAAACCATGACATTACTTACACTCCTTCTCATTAAGATAAAACCCATAAAGTTGACTCTTTCATTGTCCTTTTTCCTTATACAGTAACACATTATACTGGATACAACTTTTTACAAAGAAGATTCATCTAAATGTGATTCATGCTATATTTTAAAGTTATAATATAGCCAACTAAATTAACTTATTTAACAAATTAATGTGATCTTCCCTAATCCTCTCTCTGTCTTTTGAGTGTCTGCAGTGAAAGAAAAATACAGTCTACCTTTTAAAAAAATCCAATTTATATTCTTTCCTTTCAAGGAACAACATCACATATAGGTTTTTCTTGCTGCCCCAAACTGGGATGCCATGGGGCTGCCTTTGAAAACTGCCAACTAGGAAACTGCAGTTGGTTAAGGCTACAGAGATGCGGGCAGTTTTGGGCAGCATAAAACACTGTTGTTCTCGGTGCTGCACTGACTTCCAGTAAACTTCCATGTGCAGTTCAAGGTGCTGGTTATATCCTATAAAAACCCTATATAGCATAGGGCCAGGCTATTTGTAAGACCACTTATCTTCTACTGTCTCTGCTCAGCCCACCAGATCTAGCAAGAGGGCATGCTATGGGTATGCCTTCTCTTTGGTGGCACCTGTCCTGTAGAATGCATTCCCCAAGAGAGCCATGTGGCCCAAACCCTATTAATCTCTCAGGAGGCTTTCTTATTTTCCTTCGTATTTAGGACAGAAGCTTAAGTGAGTTCTGCTGTTGCCACTGGTTTTGGAGGTTATGTTTTAACTTGGGCAGCTGGATTATAGGTTGTGGTTTCTGTTTTGTGTAAACTTCCCAGAATCACTGTTGTGAGATGGCTGGTCATAATTCAAATAAAATAACTTAAATAAAATAAATTCTCGCCTCACAACAATATTATACAGTTGTAATAATAAGAACAGTTAGCTTTTTAAAGTTTACTTTGCTGCATTATGGTTACATTTACATTTGTCACCAATAACCATACAGAACTTGCTTCTCCATAGTAAAAGCTTATACTGAAAAAGCAGGATAAGAAAAAGGAAACTGATTTTGTAATTTCACCCAGACACTCAAAAGAAGAACAAATTTTGCTGCAAAGAGTCCATGCAATCCATGATTTAAAGAATTGAGAGATAACACTTGCAACATAGAAATGTGTGTTTTATTACTAAGTTTGTTTGGTTATATATTTTCATATAAATGTTCATATAACTGAAAGGATTCAATGGCAAAGAATTAATTATTATTTAACATGTTGATTAATTAGTTGCTTTTCTTTTCTTTGGAACACAGCTATAGCTATTAACCAGGTATCTCTACCTTGGATACACAGTGAGAATGTATTTTGCTACTTGCCTATATTAAGAAAAAGGAGTATAACCGGGTCCAATTACCATAGAAACTATAATAAGGCAACACTGTTGGAAAAAGGAGCATCACAGAGACAAATTATCCAAATTACTGCAAAGAATACAAGCCTTACATAGACTTAGAAAACTAACTGCACTCAGCAGTAAATGTTTATCTAGAGAATTTCTGATTTATTGCAAAGATTAAATAAGTCACTTAAGGAACATTCAGTCATTTTTGCTCAGGGGAGGCCAAAAATTGGACTGCCTGTGGTGGGTCTCTGGTGTGGGGGAGAAGAGAACAAAATGTTGATATCTCACAGGCAGAAGAGATGAGTCAAAAATAAAGCCAGAACCTTCTACAATTCTGAACTACTGAACTGTTTTCCAACAAATGAATAAAAGATAGCAAAGACTCTGAATTTATATTTGTGATGTGTTCTAAAAAAAATGCTAAATGACCACATTAAGATTGTGACAGCCTGAGGACAGTTAATGTGGTACTGGTTAATGTTATGGATCAGAGCTGGAAAAACTGGGGTTCAATACCATATTGTGACACACAAGCTTAGTAGGTGACTTTGGGCCAGTTACTTTCTCTCAGGCTAACTTACCTGTTGTTGGGTTAAAATTAAAGAAGATCTCTATGTAAACCATCTTGATCTCTTGCAGGAAAGCTAAGATAAAAATCTAAGCAAATAAACATACCAGTTTAGTTTAAATTCCTCTGTGATCCTAAAGAACAGCTCCAGCTCCTGCCTGATACTCATTGTTTCATTAGACACATTCGCTCCAGTACCCCAAGGCTAAAGCAGCAAGAAAAACCCTGTTTCTTTATTAATTTAATTTGTATCCCATCTTCATTATTTTTACAAATAACTCAAATACACCTTCCTTTTCCTATTTTCCCCACAACATCAACCCTTGATGTGGGTTGGACTGAGAGGGAGTGACTGTCCCAAGGTCGCCCAGCTGGTTCTCATGACTAAGGGGAATTGAACTCATGGTCTCCTTTTTGAGGACTACCTACAGCAGGAAAATATATGTGAAAGTAACCTTTGTGGTAGATAGGTGGGTGGGAATCCAGTCTTCCCATCAAAAATGGTTGATGGCCCATACCAGTGATGACATATATGCCAAAGGTGACAGGACATGCCATTTTGGGTGACAGGCCAATGTTCACCATTCCTGAAAAGTGAAAACAACTATACTTGAAAGTATGCCCCGTTCTTGTGTGATTTTTGGAAGCCATGGAGGCCACACAAGAATGGGATTTGCTCTCACGTAGCCTCCAGACCCTCTTGAAATTGCAGAAGAAGGACATGCTCTCACAGGTCTCTGAACCCTTTAAAAATCGCAAGAGGGATGCTTTTGCATGATTTTTGGAGGCTGCAGAGGCCATAGAGAAGCATTCTCCAAAGCTGCTTCAAAAACAAAGTCTGACCCAGAGCAGCCTCGGGAATGCTTCAGGGGGCTGATAAAAGAAAGACCACCTGAAGGTAAGCAGCATGTGGCAGATGCTGGGGAGGGCTATGCCTTAGGGAACAGCATGACCTTTTTGATTTGGAACCATGATCTAGGTTTGGTTAGAGATAAGAATTATTTTTCTCTTGTTGAAGGATGTGTGCATGTGTGACATGCCACCAGAGTCAAAAGTTAGGCATTTTCTGATTTTTTTGATATGCCAAGCCCAAAGGTTTTGCCGTTACTGGCCTATAGTGACACAAGGCAACCTAGCAGAATGAGTAAGTCCTAAGAAACTATGGTTAATTGGAATGTTACATTTTTTTCGACAAAAAGGGAACTGACAAGTCATCCTATGTGTTCATTTCCAACTAAACATTTAAAACTTGCCCAAGGTAATCTACCAAGTCCACTGAGATAATGACATATGCGGAACTCCTCGTCCCTTAAAAGATTGTCATTTTGCCCCTTATCTGTGCTTTGCTCATAGGTGAAGAATTTTCTTTTTAAATAAACACTTCACTATGCTATTGGTTAATCCTGATGAGACAAGCAGTGGTGGGAGGTAAATAATTTAACAACCGGTTCTCTGCCCTAATGACCGGCTGGGTGGGCGTGGCCATGGTGGGCATGGCCAGGGGGTGTGACAGGCAGCACTCGGCCACCTGCACCCCCTTGGGAGCAAAAATGGGCTGCGGGGGGAACACACTGCCCCCCGCACCTAATTTTGGGCCTAGTAGGCCTCCCTGCAGCCTCCTGTGAGCGAAAACAGGCCACGGGGGGCCGCACCGCACACCCCGTGCCCCATTTTGGGCCTAATAGGCCTCCCTGAAATTACCTGGGAACCAAAATAGGGCACATGGGGACTCCTGGAAGGGGTGGGGTGGGGGAGGGGAGGGGCCAGCCAGCAATTTAACTACCGGTTCGCCCGAACTGGTCGAATCCCACCACTGGAGACAAGGATTATGTTTGTTGTTGCTCAGGCTTAGTGGCGCTGCTTTTTGATTAGTATATATATATTACACATTCCTGTTTTGGGATGTGTAATGGAATAAAAAAAGTAGGAAACACAGTTGTAAATAAATACATGTGCCATATCTAAAAAATTAATAGAATACTAAATACATTCCATTTGAGTAAATCAAATTTCCCTTGCTTTTCTGCCTCCTGTATCCCATTCTGAACATGAAACCCAATTCAAAGTATTCTTAAATCCCCAGAACAAACTTAGAAACTGTTGGTGTGGGAGGAATTCATTCTCCTGAGGGACAAACCCAGATCTTGGGGGCTCTGCAATTTCATTCTGCAACTTACAACTTTACACATATCATAAACAAATTTCACCTATGCAATATAACTTCAATGGTACTAAAATGTAGCCAGACAGATGTTTAAGTGAATGTACGTAATCTAATCTATTTCTTTATGTTTGCTTCATCATGTTGATTCAATGCAAAGTGTGGATTATAACTTCTAAAATTTCTGGTTTGGCAGAACCATCTTGCTTATTCCCCGACAGCATTAAACAGCTTATTGTAAATGTAAGTTGTAAATATTGATACATCACACTGCTATTTGAATAGCATTCCTTCAAATATGCATAATAAAACCACTTTCTTCCTTTAGTTTTATTCATAATTTTTAAAAATCCATCTATCCTAGGACAATTATTTTTTACTATTGTTAGATAGTGGGTAGAGATGACAGGAGACAGACTTCCAAAGCAGCTCTTTATTTCAGCTCTTGTGTAAGCAACCAGCAAAGAGCAGTCTGACAGCTTGCCCTTTTATAGGGAGCTGTCAGACAGACCAGCCAATAGCGTTTGAGCTTTTTCCCGCTCAAACGCTGGACCTGGTTGGAACCATGTAACACAGTTTAAACAGTTAGAACATAGACTGGTGGATGAAATTGGGAGGAGATGTTTCTCCGATCACTTGGTTCCATGACTTAATCACTAGAGTATTAGGCCTAGAAATATAGCAGGCTCCTGGAGGCCTATACTGTACCTTTAAAAATGTTTTATTCTTTTAAAAATAATTCCACAAGTAGAAAAAAGCTCTATGGGTAGAGGAGCACATGGTAGCTGAAGAAATTGTGCTCGTAGGAAGGAACCATGTTACCCATGACAAAATAGAGTTTGATAGATCCTGCGGGGAACCGCAGCAGCAGCAGCCCTGGGAGGCTTCCTCCTCTCTTCATTACAAACTCTGCAAACATTCCTGGCAACTATCTGAAGGAAAGGGCAGGCAGGAAAACACCTCCTATTATCCTGAAGAGGCTTTGGCATAAAGAAAATCAAGCTGGGATGAGGACAGCATAAAAAAGACATCATATACAGACCTATGAAGAGCTATGAAGAGACCAGCGGTTGGACTGGCTAACTGACCTGTTTTGGTGCTCCAAACCTCAGATTGAGTTTTGCCTTCTTTCTGGGGAACAAACCAAGCAAGCTTTTGTTCCAGAAACGGTTTTAATTCTGATGTGTGTTCCTTTACTTGTTATCTATGTGGCTTTGGGTGAATTGCTGGTGTGA
>QLTV01000391.1:1413892-1434038 GCA_003457575.1 Thermophis baileyi
ATGTATTGATTGATCGATTCGCCCTCTTGCTGCATCCGCTGCCGGAATTCATAGCGCCGGACGATTTTGGACGGGGTGGGTGCATAGTGGGTCTTCAGCGTTGCTTGCAGAACTTGCCACGGGACGCTCTGGACCGGAGTTGGGTCTGACAGCGACTCCGCGGTGTCAAACACCTCGGGGCCACAGTGACTCAAGAACACAGCTCTTTTGCGGTTGTCGGTCAGACCCAACATATCGTTTGCTTCCAGGAAGCAGTCGAATCGCCGCATGTAGGAGTCCCATTTCTCCCTGGTCGGGTCGAAAGGCGCCGGCGGGTGGAAGGTGGACATAGCGGCAGAAGGAGGCAGGATGATGTCTGCCTGGCTGGTTGAAAGTGCTGAAGAAGCTAGTCACAGTCCCCCTGGCCCAAGCCCTCGTCGCCACTGTTAGATAGTGGGTAGAGATGACAGGAGACAGACTTCCAAAGCAGCTCTTTATTTCAGCTCTTGTGTAAGCAACCAGCAAAGAGCAGTCTGACAGCTTGCCCTTTTATAGGGAGCTGTCAGACAGACCAGCCAATAGCGTTTGAGCTTTTTCCCGCTCAAACGCTGGACCTGGTTGGAACCATGTAACACAGTTTAAACAGTTAGAACATAACACCTATAAAATAAAACATGATAGTCTATAAGTAAGCAATTCTTAATAAACTGATTTTTTTAATCTTATCATCCAGTACAGTAGGGGGAAAAAAATCTAAAATATAAGAAATGTAAAGTATGCATAATAAGACAAACTCTTTTTACTAAAATCACCTTTGCATGAGCATTAGACCAAATTAAACTGAAAAATATAGCTTACGGTGCCCAGTAAAATGATTTAATGCAGAGAGGAAAGGCATTATTTTGTATTGGTACTTGTATTCTCTATTGTGTCCTACATTTTAAAAACATTTTAAACTGTTGAAATATAATTCCATGTTAAAAAGAAAACGACAATGTTAACCTCTTGACTAATTCTAACTGGTAAATGTTTGCTTCTATATTTAGACTTGTTTAGATACCACTAACCATAAGGTTTGATTTAAAAAAATCAATACAGAATTACAATATCTATTGCAACATAAGGAATTTTTAAAGCTTTCTACAATTTCACATACCTAATGTAGAAAGTATATGAATGTAGTTTAAAAATAAGGATATAAAAATTATCTGAAGTGCTATTTTATCTAACTGTATTTGATAATATTGTAAAATCTTAGAAGTATGTAATAACATAAAATCTTAGAAGTCAGAGCCATAAATGACTTCATCATTCCTTATCTTGTTGAAAAACAAGATATCTATCCTGACATGAGTAATCAGTATTATAAAAGAATTAAACCTGCTGACTTGAATCAGATATCTAGGTTAGTGAAAACAAATTAATTAAACATTTCTCATTATTTCCAACTTCTCTATTAAAAATGTTAGGTAAGATCACAAAGATTACTAAGATCTTTTCAACTTTAGCTTTGATGTAATGTTCTGGCGTTACTTTTGTTTGGTTTCATTCTTGTTTAGAAAAAGTAGCTTAATCAAAGTAGATACCTTCACAACAATGTTTAATCTTCTACAGACTGATTTAGGTAAACCCATGATTGTTTGAGTATTAGGTATGATCTGTTCCACTCATATCCACTAAAAAGATTTCGGAATCATTTAAGGGAGACCTATAAACCACAAATAAATATTCTGAAACATTATCAAATAAATTGACTTATTTATTCATTTTAATTTATTAAAGAATTTAAAGTCATGCATCAAAAAGAAGATAATATTAAAATAAAAATATCCAGGATGATGCCTAAGCACAGAAGAAGCTAAACAGGTTCAGACCTAACTGTTTCTGATTGCCATTGCAATGCCAGACCTTCTTAAGAGATTTCACTGTCTTGATCATTTATAAGGAAGCACACAACTGCTTGTTGGGATCCATCCAGGTAAACATAATTGACTAGGAATTATAGGATGTTTCAAAAATATATGAACAACTGTCTCAATTTCAGTGTCTGAACATATACATAATCACTCGAGAGTCTAGATAGATAATATTATATCAGCCAGTCACCACCTCAAGGTTAACTTGTCTAAGGATATAAATTTAGGTGTCCTGCTAAGGTACAAGTATTTAGGTACAACAAGAGCTATATACATAAGTTCATGGTAGCAGAAGCATGAGATATTTACTTCAAGCCCAGGATAGGTAGATGAGTGCCACTGCCACAATAGACTAGACAAATGTTAATTGTTTCTTTCACAAGGAATTATACAAGTTTATCTATACAAACTGGACTAGCAACATGCCCTAAAGATTTGTATCAGCCAATATTTTAACCAGCAGAATCTCAGATGGGCCTCAACAGCGAAGCTTCCAAACTCTAACCAGAGCTGTTAGAACAAAACAAGGAACTTGGGGCAGAAATTTGGATTGAATCATTTCTAGCATATCATACAACACTCATGATATATACAAGATTAGGTAGGCTTTTAGCTTTGAGAATATTAACAACGTATTTGTTTCCCCTATAGCTTGTTTATTTAGTACTTACAGGCTTTTGGTGCATAATGAGTAAGATTTAGGAAGAAATAAGTCAAAATATTGGACAAGCATATATTTGCATATTAGTTTTTAAATCAATACAGAGAAAACAAACAACTGTGTAAGTTCTTTATGCATGACTGATTAATCATTAATTAATCAACAGTACTATCTTACGGATTAATTTCCTCAAGCCCATGAATATACGTATTAGTTTCCTGTATAAATTTCTGTTCTTCCTGTATTGTGGTCATAGTTCTATGAAGTTAATAGCTTTGAGGTTTCAGACCTGAATCAGGTAAAGATAATAAAGATCAAATATCCATTTGTAAGCTGCATCAAGGAAGGAAGGAATGGAAGGAATGGAAGTCATGCAATAAAAATATTTTTTATTTTGCATATTAAATGTAGCCAAAACCAAAAATAAATAAGAAATATCCTATGATCAAATTGCAGCATACCAAATATCTAAAATCAGCTCTTTCAAAAAACATACAGTAACATTCTAAAGAAGGCCCCACTAAAGAATTGAGATAATAGGTGAATTACAGTATTTATTTTGTACAAAATCAGGGTTTTGGAGCACAGTTGCCGTGATAACTTCAGAGTAATATGAAGAATCATACTAACTTCCCCAGATTTCCAAAACTGTCAAAATGAACTAGAATGGAATTAAATACAAATATCATAAATATTATGAAGACTAAATATTCAGTTTCAATCCCCTTTCTGTCCCCAGTTCCGGTAAATTATAATAGGTTCTAGGCCAGGGCTGTCAAACTCCCAGCCCACGGGTCGGATGCATCACATGCTGGCCATGCCCATGCTTGGTTTAGCGATGGGGGGAAAAGTCCCAATATGTCATGTGACGACGCCGTGACGATGAGAGTTTGACACCCCTGTTCTAGGCTAATATGGATTCATTTTTTCCTAGCAAAAAGATTCTTTATCTGAAAAACGTGATTTCTTATTTTAATAGTTTTGAAATACGCAACATAAATGATTAATTAAGCCTAGTAAATACTCAGTGATTTAGCCAAATACCAAAATACTACTTTGTTATGTAATTTAGGTAGATGCTACCATATAATAAAATATCAGCGTATAACACAGTATTTTCATTCTTATAGAGACACCCTTTAAAAAAAATAAGTTATATCATTCAGTTGTAAAAGGAATTAAGACCAACCTTACATAAAGCATTTAAAAGGGGATCCCAGCAACACCTGAGAGCATGAACAAAGTTCCCCTTCCCTAATGAATGGTCTCAGCATAAATTCTTTAAAAGCCATTCCTGATATCCCAGCAGCATTTGTGAAGTAAAACTGCTGTACATTTAAATTATAAATGCCAAATATTACAAATGCCAACAGAAATCTTTCTATAGAAGTAAGTATTGGAGAAATGCAAATAAATACACATAAATAATTATAAATATAAAAGTCTGGAAATTTGTATCATTAAAGCAAATTGAACAGTAAAAAGCATTGTAAAATTCAACTGCAATTTGTTTTCATTTTATGCTACAATTAATTTTGCTTTTGAATTTTTAATATTCTGTACTTTTAAAATTTTGTTAACCATCTTGAATACTTGCTAGAGCAGGATATAAATAAATAAGTTTCAGAAGATAGTCTGGTTCCAAAAACACCCTTTAATTTTCTGCATCCTTGAACAGTTCATAATAATCATGATAAAACATTGTTATGAAAAGAACCATTTCATTGAACATGAAGGGCACACTTGGTAAATAGATAAAAATGACATAATACATACATAAATAAAATGTTAGGCATGAACTTCCATTCTTACTTTTTTTTCTTTTCGTTATTAGCCTATTTGTTATTTTGTGTAGTTGTAGGAAGTTCTGGTTGCAGAGAAAAAGAACTGCTGAATGAAACAATTCTACTTTTCCTATATAGAGCTTTATTAAATTTCCAGCCTCTATGCTTTTCTCTCCCAGCAACCTTCTGAAGCCCACCAGAATTATTCTTTGTTATGTAACATATTTTTAACCATCATCTAAATTAAATAATATTTAAAGGGAAAAAACATATGGGATTTTTTTCAACTTTAACAAATCAACCAAAGGAAAGGCAGATTTGGCACTGAATTGGTTTCAATTTCCAATTTATCCAGCAACTAGATTTTGCACTACCAATAACATCAGCATTTCCTGTAGTTGATATGCATCACAACTGTAGTTTTTCTACTGCTTACCACTTTCTTAAACAAGTAATGATGTATACAGCTTTGTTATTAGACACATGAATGATTTCTACATCACAGAGGTTAAGATGCTGAGCTTGTCGACCAGAAGGTTGGCAGTTTGAGACCGAAGCACTGCATGGCAGGGTGAGCTCCAGTCCTTGCCCCAGCCTACCTAGCCGTTTGAAACCAAATGCAATTAGATAAATAGGTACCACTTTGGAAGGTAACAGTAAGGTAACAGTACGGGTAGTTCTTGACTTACAACAGTTCATTTAGTGACTGTTCGAAGTTACAACAGCACTGAAAAAAGTGACTTACGACTATTTTTCACACTTATGACTATTTGCATCCCCATGGTCACATGATCAAAATTCAGACTCTTGGCAACTGACTCATATTTATGACGGCTGCAGTGTCCCGGGATCACGTGATCCTCTTTTGCAATCTTCTGACAAGCAAAGTCAATGGGGAAACCAGACTCACTTAACCACCATGTTACTAATTTAACAACTGCAATGATTCACTTAACAAATGTGGCAAGAAAAGTCATAAAATGTGGCAAAACTCACTTAACAAATTTCTCATTTAGCAACATAAATTTTGGGCTCAGTTGTGATCATAAGTCGAGAACTATCTGTGTTCAGTTTCCCTTGGCATACAGTCATGCCGGCCACATGACAACAATGGTATCTCCTTATGGTTTTCTATAAAATTCAACTCTGCTCAGCTGTGCAAAATTAAACAGATGCTGCTGCTGCTGCTTCTGACGGGAGGTTGAACAACTGGCCCTGTGGTGTAGCCGGAACAATCTGGAGCTGAACATGCTTAAAACTGTAGAGATGAGAGTGGATTTTAGAAGGAGCCCTCCTATTCTACTATCTCTTACTGTATTCAACAGCACAATATCCACAGTAGAATCGTTCAAGTTTGGGGATTCTATAATCTCCCAGAATTTGAAATGGACATCTAGCATTAGAACCATCATCAAAAAGGCACAACGAAGAAATTTCTTCCTGTGTCAACTTACGAAGTTCAGACTGCCTCAGAAGCTGTTGATGCTGTCCTACAGCAGTATTATTGAATCTGTCATTTGTACTTCTGTAACTGTCTGGTTTGGTTCAGCAACTAAACAGGAGAAGTACAGACTCCAATGGATAGTTAGGACTACAAAAAAAAACAATTGCAACCAGTTTGCCTCTCATAGACTACCTGTATATTGCACAGGTCAGAAGGAGGGCTAAGAAAACAACTACAGATCCCTCAGATCCTGTACATAAACTGTTTCAACTCCTGTCCTTGGGACACCGTTATAGAGAACTAGCTGAATATCCATGCTCCGCTATTAAACTATGTGATCGGGCTTGTCCCCTTCTCTCCTCAGGCTTGCCCCACAGAAGCCTCTCCTCTCCCCTTCTCTCCCTCAGGCTTGCCCCAAAGAATCCTCTCCTCTCCTATCCCTCTTCTCTCCCTCAGGCTAGCCCCATTGATCCTCTCCTATCCCCTTCTCTATCTCAGGCTTGCCCCACAGAGTCCTCTCCTCTCCTATCCCCCTTCTCTACCTCAGGCTGGCCTCACTGAATCCTCTCCTATCCCCTTCTCTCCCTCAGGCTTGCCCCACAGAGGCCTCTCCTATCTTATCCCCTTCTCTCCCTCAGGCTTGCCCCATTGAACCTCTCCTATCCCCTTCTCTCCCTCAGGCTTGCCCCATAGAGGCCTCTCCTATCTTATCCCCGTCTCTCTGCCCCCCCCACGGCGCCCTCTCCCTTCCCTACCCCCTTCTCTCCCTCAGGCTGGCCCCAAAGAAGCCTCTCCTCTCCCCTTCTCTCCCTCAGGCATGCCCCACAGAAGCCTCTCCTATCCCCCTTCTCTCCCTCAGGCTTGCCCCACAGAGGCCTCTCCTATCTTATCCCCTTCTCTCCCTCAGGCTTGCCCCACAGAGGCCTCTCCTATCTTATCCCCTTCTCTCCCTCAGGCTGGCCCCATTGATCCTCTCCTATCCCCTTCTCTCCCTCAGGCTTGCCCCATTGATCGTCTTCAAACTCCCAGCCCACAGGCCGGATGAATCACGTGCTAGCCACGCACAAGTGGCAGTTGGAACAGAGTTCTTTTCAGGTGGTGAGGGGGAATAGAACGTCTAACTCCTTAGCATCAGAGCGTGTTAATAATAATATAAGAATTACTAATGATCTGATGGGCATTTCGAAAAATCCTATCTTAGCGAGCACCTAGATGCCAACAGGAAGCCAGAAAGAGGGTTGGGAAAATATCTACAGATCCCTCACATCCAGGGCATAAACTATTTCAACTCCTTCCTTCGGGATGTTTCGCTATAGGGCATTGCATGCCAAAACAACTAGACATAGGAACAGTTTTACTCCCTTGTGCCATCACTCTGTTGAACACTTAATCCTCACTATACTGAAAATATTTCTAAGTATATTCACCCATGTTCTATGGCTGTAGTACTATTATTATCCTTCTCATCTTCTCTACTACCCCTCTTATTGGTATCATTATTATGATTACTATTACTCTGTTGCTTTGCATGTACATTGAGAGGTTCTGCACTGGAGACAAATTCCTTGTGTGTCTAATCACACTTGGCCACAAATAAAGAAGGATGCAGTATATATTAATCAGTCATATTTTCAAACATTTAAATTGCAAGTGCTGTACAGATCAAAGTTCCTGATCTACTACTGTATATACTAAACTTCTGATGCAACTGGATTTCCTATGCATGTCAGAAAGAGAGAGATCTGCTAACTATCTGCTAAGTCTTTTAAGTAATATGAAATCTCATTATTAATAAACATACAGTATTCAAATTTCTTGCAATTTTGAAAAATATGCAGCAATGCATTTTTAATTTACACATTTTAATTGTTTGTTTTAAATTTAGATTACCTATGCACACAAAACAGAGGCACCCCAAAATGACCCTCAAAAAAAGGTAATGCCCTGAAAGTTGATAGAAATAGTCATTCACTTGCTGTCAGATTAATTTTTAACAAAACTCTTAGTTCAGTTACAAGTACAAAATGAAGGCCAAAATTTACCCATGAAAAGTAATAAAATAGAATGAAAGAAATCAGTTCACAACTATATGCCTGAAATAGCTTAATAATTTGTACCAGATGCAATGCTTTATAATATCTGGAATACCATTGTCAAGAAAAGAATCATATCCTACAAATTCTACAAATGGTATATAAACAAAGGGAAGATAAATAAATAAACAGAAGTGGGTTCTATTCAGGTACATACTATACAGAAGTTAATCAGAAAACAATGAAAGAAATGTGGAGTTTCACAAATTTTTATAATTCTAATATTTTAGAACCTGAACTAAGTATGTGACAACTGCTTTTCAGAATTATTTTTATAGTGAGTGAAATGGCCTGTACTTCCTGTTGTTAAAACCTCTTAGGGTATCATATGCACAGCCTGTGAACAGATTATAATGTCCTGAATGACAAGAGGCTGTAAAGAATTGCCTGAAACTATAGCAGAAAAAGATTTTGTTTCATTCAAACAAATTTCTAGGCATATCCTTTTTTCAAAAGCAAATGAACTTTTTTCCTGAAATGTTCACTACCCCAATAAAGTTATAATTTGAATTTGTTGACATAAAGCCATATATTATAAATGTTTCCATTAACAATTATTTAAGGCCACAAAAAAGCAAAATTATAAAATATGTCAGCATTTCCATATTAAAATATTAATTTTATACTTTGTTATTAGAAGACAGCTCATTCTATCTGTTAATAAACCAAAATTAAGAGACAGTAAATGTTTCCACATACAGTACCTTCTTAAAAACAATTTATTGCTTCAAATAGCATTATATACAGCAACTGTATGTAACTGTATTCCAGTTGAACCACTTCAGCCCAAGAAGTCATGACTCATGTATTAGGTGGTTTGTTTCAGAAGTGGGAATTAACTGGGAAGGCTTGCTGTGAAGCATTTGATTCCTAAAATAACTTTTCTTAAAGATTAAAATTGTCATTTTGAATTAAGTTCAAGAAGAACATGGAAGCGACTTTCTAAAAGAGATCAAATGAAAAACCTTGACATTTTTCAAAAGGTTATCCCATATGGAGTATGTTGTAATAAACTGGTTTGTTATGTAGCTTGGTAGATTTTAGATTAAGTTGTTTCCATGTAATTTCCATTGATTTTAATGGAGAGAAATCTATTATTAACTTGCTTGTTACTTCAGTGATGCCTCATTCATGCTTTTTTCCCCAGTGCAGCTAGAACTTCACTAGCATTCATTAAGGACATATCCTCAGAACACAGCCTTTGCCTCTTTATATGGCATGACTGAAACAGAGTTCCTCCCATGTCTGCCAATGGACAAGATTGCTATATACAGTGCTTAAAAAGTGTGTTGAATCAGAATTTCCTTCTGATTCAGTCAAAGCTGCTTTGCCACATAAACTGCTATAAACTGCCTGTCCAACATAGCATTTCTCTTCATATTAGCAACAGAAGGGAGGAAAACGACTTTTTTTTTCATACCGTTCCTTCATTATTTCTGCTATTCCTTCCAGGGCTCAAAGAGGCAGCAAAAGAAATGGGGAGAAAATGATCCTATGCCCTAATGTATAGGGTGGGATAAGAAGTTGCCAAGAACAAAAAAGCAGATCCACTTCTACTTTAACTGAAAGCCCCTACCATCCTAGCAAATTATACATTGGGATGCAGTGGCTGAGGTTGCCCAAAAAGGCAGCAGTTGTTTTCCAAAACAGCACCTCATGTATTAGGTAATATGGATGATCCTATAGAGCAGGGGTGTCAATCTTGCGGCCCACGGGCCGGATGCATCACGTGCTGGCTTTGCCCCCCGCCCATTTAGCGAAGG
The DNA here is from genome assembly GCA_003457575.1 of Thermophis baileyi. Classification (NCBI taxonomy): domain Eukaryota; kingdom Metazoa; phylum Chordata; class Lepidosauria; order Squamata; family Dipsadidae; genus Thermophis; species Thermophis baileyi. Next base: position 1,423,533 of record QLTV01000391.1, read on the forward strand.
GGGGAAAAGTCCCGATACTTCACGTGATGACGCCGTGACGCCGTGAGTTTGACACCCCTGCTATAGAGGGTTACTACTCCGAGGATAAACTGAAGGACAATTGCTAAATAATTCCCAAACTTGAGCTTTTTAAGGAAAGGCAAGCTAGCAAATGAATAAATAAATAAATAAACTGTATATAAATCATAGAATTGGAGCAGTTCTCCAGAAGATGTTATAGAACCAAGAATATTTTTAAGTTTCTCAGCAGTTTAGAAAATTAGTTTAAAATGTTTAGAAAGAAACTGAACTGTTGTACCACTTTATTTTTAAAAAGACAAAATAAACACTTCAAAACCTTTTCATATATTACTACAGAGAGATTAATTGCAGAAAAAGTAAAATGAAAATAAGTTTCTCTCATTTGAAAATACTTAAAAGCTATTATGATTCCAACCAAATCTTATCCTATAACAAATAGTACTGTGCAATAGTGGTGAATATCTAATTAATATGGTGGTACCACCATATTAATCAGAACATTTGGGAAATTCAAATCCAATCTGTCAAGCTGGCAAAAAAAATAAATTTTAAATTAGAGATGTTATCAGAGTTAAAAGTAAGAAAAATGAATTAAATTTTTCCAAATATGGTTGCTATCAGTTTTTTTCCCCTTTAAATTTTAAGTAATTTCACACATGCACATGGACACTATGCCATTTCTTGATCCAGAGAAACATGTTTCAAGTACTGGACCATTAGCAAACTGAAATGTTAGCCAATTTCCGGAATATCTTGGAAGAGTCTCAGTCTGGAATGAAATTTTACATTTGCAATACTTTATAGCAGAAAAGGCAATCTAATACCTTCCAGATATTTTGATCAGCCCATCAACCTAACCAGCATGGGCAATGAACAAGGATGATGGGAGATATAATTCAAATATCCTGGAGAGTAACAAGTTGTAACCTAAAACTAAAGCTCCACAGATTTATTTCATCATTTGCAAAAACGTTGTCTCACTTCTTCTGCCACTTGAACTTGGAGATCTAGTAGATTTCATAGCTTCTTTTGCGTTGAGTACAGGTAAAGTCATGTTTTTTACTCTGGGATTTCCAAGAACCAACTCACTGACTGAGTAATTGTTACATTTTCCTAATGAATGGCTGGATGGACATTAATTATCTCACTGTCTTCCTTGACTACTCTCAATATTCTGTAGTTGGCAGAAATGACAAATTTATGGCTGACTTCAAGTACTTTGGAAAGTTTGGGGAGAAAATATCTTGGATTGGAAGTACAGTTAGTTCTACCATTTATTCCACTTCACTGGTTTCCAATATCTTTTCCTTAGCTCTTATATACTAATGGGCTCATAGTAATATCCCACTAACAGAAACACAAAGATGCCTCTACTTTTTATTTATTTATTTAAATTTGTATAACCTTAATATTTTGGGGAGGATCTATGATGTCTTCTTGTCTCATCGTCAGCCAATCACAGAACTAGTTTAAAATTGTCTTTAGATTTTTCAGCTTAAACTATTTTTCCTCTTCTCCAACACAGTCTTGCCATATCCAATTTGCAATGTTGAGGGTGATGCAATCAGGAGCCAGGATTAATCAATGTGAACCTAATCTCAAATCAAAAAAGAATTGGAATCAGAAGTATGTCTCTATCACTGTCTTACTGTACATACATACAATTGAAAGAAAGATGTAATCTAGACCAAAAAAAGTTATGGGTTTGAATCTGTATAAAAATCACTTTGAAACTGTATTGTGTGCTAATGAAGAACTTGTTATTGCCAAGATGTACAAAATGTTGTTGAAACTGAATCTGGGAAATGAATATGTGAAATATTGCATGGCAAGGAACTTTTGGTATAATATCATGCTTGAGCAATGAAAAAATAAGTGGACAAAATGATCTAAAATTTACACTGAACTATAATTTTAAAGATTTTTTTTCAAAACGATGTGTCATTGGTACCTATCACCCGACAAATTTTCAAAAATACCGTACATAAAGATTTCTCAAATGTATGTTGGAAATATAATTGTAAAGACGGAATTTTTATCATCTTTGGTGGACGTGATAAAGCCAAGATATATTGGAGTCAGATTCATACTGTATTTTAATGCAGAAGAGCTTTAAAATGAATATAAATTGAAACCAGAGGACAAGGAACTTGAAAAAATTGTTCTCTGACTATAGACGAATTATTTATGCACAAAAATGGAAGATACATCAATCCCCACAAGGGAAGAATGGAAGAAAAATTGATGAAATTAGCAGAGATGGAAAAATTAAGAGTTTTAATAAGAGAAAAGAATATCTAGTTTTGTTTCTACCTGGAAACAGCCTTTAGACTTTGTGCTCAAGATAGAAAAATATATAATTTTGACTTTGGAATTTGCTGATTAAATTAGTTTGTTGTTAAAAGAAATGGCTAATATTTACTAAGAATATAAAAGTAAAAAGTTGAGGCTGTACTTTTCTATTCTACTGCGTTGAAAAAGTTTAGAAGTCAATGCTATTTTTTTCTTTTCCTCTTTATCCTACACTTTTCCTTCCCTATGTCTATGGAGATTCTGAGTCATACAGGTCATGACTGTCCCAAAGGTGCTTTTTCAAGACGCAACTGGACTTTCTGGTTTTTCTTTGAAGATGTTTCGCTTCTCATCCAAGAAGCTTCTTCAGCTCAGAAAGCTGGTCATTTGCATTCTTTTAGCGAGTTGTTAAGGCCACCTGGAGGTTCAACTGTGTCATCAGGGTCACCTGAGTAGTGCAAATGGGTTTGCAGACTTCTTGGAACTGTTGAAAGGACTGTACAGACTGCCCATTCCATTCGTAACCCGAGGATTTGTGGGAGTGAATCTCGTACCTTGAAATGGAAATGGAGCTTCTGAGGGGCGAATCTGGTCCTCCGACGATCCGTTCGGCCCTCCGCGGGCCTCCCCCGGCCCGTTGCAGGCTGAAATGGAGGCTCCATTTTGGCTTACAACGGGCCGGGGGAGGCCTGCAGAGCGCCGGAGCGTTGGACAGCCAGATTCGCCCCTCAGAAGCTACATTTCAGCCTGCAACAGGCCGGGGGAGGCCTCTGGAGCTTCTGACGGGCGGATCCACCCCTCAGAAGCTCCATTTTGGCCGGCAACATTCCAGGCAAGGCCTCTGGATGCCCGAACGGGGCTTCTGAGGGGTGGATTCATCCCTCAGAAGCTCCATTTCGGCCAGTAACGTTCAAGATGAACGTTGCAGAGCCTCTGCGGTTATTTGTAAGGGCAAACAACAGCCGTGATGCTGCAAGATTCGTAGTTTTGGGCCTTGTTCGTAAACACTTAACGCGTAAGTTCGAATGTTCGCTAAGGGAACACTCATAACCTGGGAATTACCTGTATTGTAGACTGGAGATAGATGATGTCGTATCCCCTCCATTAAGAGAGGTTTGTTCAATTTTGACATAGCCTCTTTGACTCCTCTTTCAAACCAGCGGTCTTCTCTGTTCAAAATGTGGACTTTGGTGTCTTCAAAACAGTGGCCCTTTGTCTTTTAAATGCAGATGGACTGCTGAATCTACTCCTGATGGGTTTGTTCTCCTATGTTGTGCCATGCATTTATGAAGTGGTTGTTTGGTTTCCCCAATGTACAGATCTGCACATGCTCACTGCATTGTACTGCATATACCACATTGCTCAGTTTGTGTCTGAGTGTTTTATCCTTGGGGTGGACAAGCTTCTGCCTTAGTGTATTCTTGGGTTTGAAGTGCACACATATGTTGTGTTGGCTGAAGATCCTCCTGAGCTTTTCCGATATTTCTGCAACGTATGGAATGACAATGTTGCTTCATTTATTGTTGTCTTTGTTGTCTGTTATGGAGGAGCTCCTGTAGGGTCTTTTTTGGGATTTGATGAAGGCCCACTTGGGATAGCCACATGTTCTAAGGGCTTCCTTGATGTGTTTTAGTTCTTTTTCTTTCCCATCTTTGCTGGTAGGCAGGCCTTCAGCTCGGTGGTATAGGGTTCTGATGACTCCCATTTGTGCTCCAGTGCTGGTGGGAATTAAAAGGTAAATATTGATCTGTGTGTGTGGATTTTCTGTAAACTTCAATGTTAAGACTTTTGTCTACCTTAATATATACTGCACAGTCCAGGAAGGCTAGACTATTTTCCTTAACATCTTCCCCTGTGAATTTGATGTATCTATCCACAGAAGAGTTGATATGTTTGGTGAACGCTTCCAATTCCTGTGTTTTGATCTTGACCCAAGATCAAGGAGTATAAATCCTTTCATTGCCCACCATCCAGTCAGAGCTGAAGAAGCTTCTTGGATGAGAAGCAAAATGTGTTCAAAGAAAACCCAGAAAGTCCAGTTGTCTTTTGAAAAAGCACCTTTGGGGTCTCCTTCCCTATCTTTATTTTTATTTTTTATTATTATTATACTAATTAAAATATAAAATACAGTTAAACTAAAATGACATTTTCTAAACCATTTTCTCATTCAGAGACCAAGTTGAATCAAACAACATCCTTTTGATCCCTGAAGCTATTTCTAAAGCACTGGACCACATCTTGAAGACATTGTGCAATCTCTATCTTTTATAATTTCTACCTAATAGTCTCCTAGAAGCTATTTGTTTTTTCAACATAACCTCCAACCATATTGTGCAAAAGATAGTTTGGCAATTCGAAATTCCAGATTCTGACAATCTCTTGCGTTTCATTCTCAGTAAAGGTGAAAAAATGAGGCAGATTATAGTAAGAAAAGAAACAACTATAGATAGACATCTGCAGAGATTGAGAAACTTTGAAAAGTCCCTTCTTAAAAAGGAGAAGCAGAATAGATAATGGCCAGAATCTCTAGAAGTAGAGTGCTTGTTCTCCAGAGCTGGAGAATAGAACAAGGACTTCTTAGTTGAGGTAAATAGGAAAGTTCTGTTAAGGAAACTAAGCATGAATAATATATAGGTATGCTCCACTGTACTTTTTACTCCATTTTGTACAACTTTAACCCCATGATATTTGAATCAATGCAGCATAAGCAGATTCATCAATAATATCAATGAGATTTAAGTCAGGCTGCCTGTTATTATTATTTATTGTTTTAATGGATTTTTTCTTCTAAATAATTGGCAGCCAATGTAAATTATTTCAATTAATAAAAAGCAACGTATTTATTTTGCCTTTTCAACAACCTGCAAATAGTTCATAATAATACAGCCAGGTAATATTGAAATACCCTATAGGAGCTTTCTGATGGGGCAAAGCAGTGAAACTTAATTCAGTATTTAAACCATTTAAAATTATGAGTTATCTTAACTAAATTTTCTAGAATCAACGACATATTCTGTCCTTCTTCCCTGCTAATTTATATGATCTCATTGCATCCATTCTTTCCCAGCATCTACAATTGCTTCCTTTGGTCAGAAACTTAACAGCAGTTTTCTTCTAAACAGAAACTGTTCATCATATTACTTTTTATTTTACAAAACAAAAATGCATACCATAAAGACAGGAAACATAGTATTATAAACAAATATCATATCTATGATGCCATTATCAGCTATAAATTATTTATATCTGAAATAATCTCACTTCTCTCTTTAATAAGCTGAAAAACATGTCAAGATTCCTTGTTTTTCCTACCACATATCAAACATGAAACTGAAATATAGACATTTCTCACTATTTCCTTCTTATTCTTGAATGTCTTTAAAATATTATTTAATTAAAAAAGCAAGAGACCCAAATACCTACAGGATTTTCCAATTAATCACTTCCAGATACTTTCAAAACATTTTTAGTTATAAATCTCCACTTCTTTCTAAAACTAATCCTTAAAGCTTCTCATGGAGGCCTTTGGTCAGTTTATTTTTCCATCAACTAATATTCTTGTTTACTCTTGATGATGTCAATGAGACACAGTTTCAGACATTTTTAATCTCTGAGCCAGACTTCATTAGATAAACAAATTGCTTCAGCCTAACTGGTTCACTAATTTATCAAAATATGGTCTTTCATTTTATAATATTTCAAAGAGAAGGGCAATCATGCTACATGATTAATAAATGATAAAAACAAATATACTTTCTTGTGTCTTTGAATCAATTTTTGACTGCTGGCAACTGCCTGTACCAGTGCCTCCAATTTTAATATAATGAAATAATGTCAACAAAATAATAACGTAAAGATACATTATTACCCAATAATAAAGGGATTAACAAGCCAAAAGATGAGAAGACGTATGGACAAGATCAAATGTCATAAAATGCTATTTTATAATATTGGTAAAGTTTATTAACATATAGTAGGAATTATGGATGATACATTAAATAACAGTTAAGATCAGCCCAGATTAAAAATACCAGAAATAGAATTACTTGTGATATTCTAAATCAGCAGAATTACATGAAATTAAATACCTTGCCTAACTACAAAAAGACAACAGAAAAGGTATAAAATGAAACTTTTTCATGATAATATTTCCTATAGTAGGGAAACCACTAAGTATAGTGAAAAAAAAGGAAAATGTAGATGACCAGGCTGAGCCCAAGGAACGGTCAACCATGTCATAAGTCACGAGTCCCTGCACTCCCGCAAGAGATCTAAGTCAAGCCCACCTTGAATGCCTCTCATATCTCCCGCTCATTTCCCTTAACCACCAGTTGGTCAGATTCTTGTAGAGAGCATAAAGCTTGCAGTAAATCTTTATATTCATTTTAACTGTCTGAATCTCCTGATTTCCCCAGCATTTCATATTAATCTAACCAACTGGAACAGTGTTCAGTCTGGTCATCTCCTACAGAAACTCAAATTGCCCTTTGCAGGTTTCTAAAGCAAAGGAAAGCTGAAGATTGTTAACAGTTGCAGCAACTGCTTCCCTTAACAGTTAGTTGAGCAGCTGATCCTAATGGTGATTGCTAAATGAGAACTACCTGTATACAATATTGATCATCCAATACAGAGGTGGTATTCAGCCGGTTCTGTCCTGTTTGGGTGAACCATTAGCGGAAATTTTGAGTAGTTCTGAGAACCGGCAAATACCACCTCTGACTGGCCCCGCACCCATCTATTCTCTGCCTCCCGAGTCCCAGCTGATTGTGAGGAAATGGGGATTTTGCAGTAACTTTCCCCTGGAGTGGGGAGGGAATGGAGATTTTGCAGTAACCTTCCCCTGGAGGGGCAGGGACGCACCATTCCCCGGCTCCAGCCTTGCCCCAGAGCCTCCGCCCACATGCCGCTGTCCCCCTCTGGCCTCGAACTACAGTCCCCTGGGCCGAAGCAATTTATTCAGCCTGCCGCGCTAGGCTGAAGGGCCGCGGGGGGGCAACGTAGGCGGGGGGCAGCACGGGCGTAGGTGGGCTGAAGCGGTTTGGGTAAGGTTCTTATCTTACTGTCCCATCCATAAAGCACTGCGGTGGAGAGAAGCAGCCGCTGACCCAGAGAGCACATGGAGCCATTCCACGTGTTCTCCGGCGATCTGTTTTCTCTCCCCTGCTGCTCTTGCTGGGAAAGCGTCTTGTGCAGCACAGTGAAATTTACTTTAGCAACCGGGAGTTGCCGCTTTGGGTCCTGTAAGTCCCACTCCCATGCGGAAAGCGTTGCGGGCGGCAGAGAGAAACATCATTCAATCTGGCTGCTTCTCTCTGCCGCCCGCAGCACTTTCCCGATGGGAGTGGGACTTATAGGACACAAAGCTAAATTTCGCTGTGCTGCACAAGACGCTTTCCCAGCAAGAGCAGCAGGGGGGAGAAAACAGATTGAGCGGCTCCATGTGCTCTCCGGGTCAGTGGCTGCTTCTCTCCCGCCACTGCTCTTGCTGGGAGAGCGAGAGCATCTTTCTCAGCATAGCAAAATTTAGCTTTGGGTCCTGTAAGTTAAGTCCCACTCCCATCGGGAAAGTGCTACGGGCAGCAGAGAGAAGAAGCAGCCAGGTTGAATGCTGTTTCTGCTGCCCGCAGCGTTTTCTGGATGGGAGTGGGACTGTACCAAAGTGGCAACTCCCAGTTGCTAAAGTAAATTTCACTGTGCTGCACAAGACACTTTCCCAGGGCCCTGAGGGCCGCCCTCCTGGAGCACCGCTGCCGCTGCTCTGAAACTCTCCTTCCGCTGCTGCCACTCTGGAGCTCGCCTTCGGGATGGATCAGTAAGTTCTTGCTTTGCTCCCCGGGAAGGGCTCCGTCGTGGAGGGCTGTGTGCCCAGACCAAGCGCTTTCTCTCGGGCGTCCCGCCTCGCATGGGGCAGCGGGAGGAGAAAATATGTGGTGGGGAAGGCTCCCTGCAGTTCTTGCAGCCAAAGCCGGGATGTCTGCGAACTTGTATGTATGAGGTCTTCTGCCTTGAGCAGAAGGTTGAACTATAAGACCTCCAAGGTACCTTCTGATTCTAAAGTCTCCAAAACAAGGGAATTTGCTTAAATTAAGTGTGTGTGTGTGTGTGTGTGTGTGTGTGTGTGTGTGTGTGTGTGTGTGTTGGGTTGAATAAGCCAGATGGCAATGGCCGGTTTCATCCAAAGGAGTTTTTGTTTCGGGTGGGTCTCACTCTCTAGCCTTTGAAGGAGAGAGGGAAGGAGGAAGGGAAGGGAAGGGAGGAAGGGAGAGAGAGAAAGAAAAGAAAGAAAGAGAGAGAGAGAGAGAGAGAGAGAGAGAGAGAGAGAGAGAGAGAGAGAGAGAGAGAGAGGAGAGGGTGTTAACATTTTTTGTGTGAAAAAATATAAAGAAAGTGGACTCTGGGTGTGTTTTCCAAATGCAGTAAGTGAGGTTGAATATGTATAGTTTTAGAAGAGGGGTGTGTGTGTGTGTGTGTGTGTGTGTGTGTGTGTGTACATACACGTACAGTATATATAGTAGATAATGTATCTTTTTGTGTGCCTATACACACTCTATACTATGTAAGATGTATGTACACATATTACATATATACATAGGATTAAATAGTGTATTTTGGATGTTCATTAGTAGTAAATAAATAGACAGGGAAATTGTATCTCGTTGAGGCCTTTGAGGCGAGGAGAGGCCAGGCAAGGCGCCCCTTGACGTGAGTGATGTCAAGTTGGCCAGGCCCACCCAATCACATGACCACCCAGCCATGCCCACCCAGTCACATGACCACCCAGTCACATGACCACCAAGCCACACCCACCAAGCCACGCCCACAGAACCGGTAGTAAAAAATTGAATCCCACCACTGATTTCCAATAACATCCAGTTTCAATTAGTGTTCTACCTATCATATTGTGGTAAAATTTCTGAACCCAGTCCATCTTCCAAGAGTATCTATTTCTAGTGCATTGCAGTAATCTTCATGAGAAGTTATAATGACATGCATTGAAGAGCCGAGGTGGGGCAGTGGTTAGAGTGCAGCACTGCAGGCTACTTCAGCTGACTGCTAGCTGCAGTTCGGCGGTTCAAATCTCACCGGCTCAAGGTTGACTCAGCCTTCCATCCTTCTGAGGTGGGTAAAATGAGGACCCAGATTGTTGGGGGCAATATGCTAACTCTGTAAACCGCTTAGAGAGGGCTGTAAAGCACTATGAAGTGGTATATAAGTCTAAGTGCTATTGCTATTGCTATTTCTTAACTCTTGTTATTTTTGCCTCTGTAAAGTAGTGAATTGTGCACCTATACTGAACTAAGAAAGGGACCCTCAAAGATACAGAGGAACTCACATTTCTATTGGCACAGCTGTATTTGCCAGCTAGCCAAAGCCATGAACTGATTCCTTGGAAGCACCTTCAAAAATGCTGAATTAACACCTATTAACAGTACCTCTATTGCTCCTATACTGAGTTTTAGTTTGTCAGCAAAGTACTGATTAAGCTCTTCCATTTCTTCACTTGGATTTGATAAAAAACAGAAATGCAATTTTATGCTATCAGCACACCCCTGCATTCATTGAAAAAGGTCACATAAGTAATTTAAAAAGCAACCTTATAGAATCTCAAAGGCTCTACTTGAGATGCAATTGAGTACAAATTGATAATAAATGACCTTTGTGATCACATTATAAGCAACTGCGTTCTCTTCGCCGACGATGTCAAACTATTTAACACCACAGACAATGCTACTACCCTTCAGAAAGACCTTGACTATGTATCAGAATGGTCAAACAAGTGGCAACTTCAAATCTCAATCAACAAATGCTCTGTCTTACACATTGGCAAAAAGAATCAGAACACAAAATACAAGCTTGGAGGACACGACCTTGTAGATGACCCTCATTCTGTCAAGGATCTTGGAGTACTCATATCTAATGATCTAAGTGCCAAAGCCCACTGTAACAACATGGCCAAAAAGGCACTAAGAATAGCCAACTTAATCCTGCGTAGCTTCTTCTCTGGCAACATTACACTGCTAACTAGAGCATACAAAACGTTTGCTAGACCAATTCTCGAATACAGCTCACCTGTCTGGAACCCGCACTGCATATCGGATATTAATACAATTGAGAGAGTCCAAAAATATTTCACGAGAAGAGTCCTCCACTCCTCCACTTGCAACAGAATACCTTATTCCACAAGACTTGAAA
>QLTV01000391.1:1434200-1445026 GCA_003457575.1 Thermophis baileyi
TTAGAACTTCGCCGTATTCGATCCAACCTAAGCATAGTACATCAAATTATCCGCTACAATGTCCTATCTGTCTATGAATACTTCTGCTTCTACCACAACAATACACGAGCACACAATAGATACAAACTTAATGTAAACCGCTCCAAACTCGACTGCAGAAAATACGACTTCAGCAACAGAGTGATCAATGCCTGGAATTCACTACCTGACTCTGTGGTTTCTTCCCCAAACCCAAAAAACTTTAACCTTAGACTGTCTACTGTCGACCTCACCCCATTCCTAAGAGGTCTGTAAGGGGCGTGCATAAGCGCACCAGCGTGCCTACCGTCCCTGTCCTACTGTCCTATTGTCCTCATCTATCTGTATTCACTTTATGTTTATGTTTATACCTATACCTGCTATCTTGTACATGTTTGACAAACAAATAAATAAATAATAAAAATAAATTCCTTTTCAAATTTTTGAGATTTCTGTAACTGCCATAGCGAAATGACATTTTGCTGGATTTCACTGGCTAGCAAGACAGTGAGGCGAATGGCCCCTGGATCCAAGCAGGCATAATCTTTCCGGGACAAAGGAGAGATCATTGGCATTATCCACATGATTCCAGACAGCCCTGAGTACAGTAGACCATGGAAATTGCCATTTTTATGGTCAGTTTATGAGTGTAGTGGCTGAGAGTTGGGACTATATCAAGCTTACACTTGCAAAGCAGCCTTTACATATATTAAGTTCAATCTAGCCTTATATCTTAATCATTTTTTTATTTTATTTTTCACATAATAGAGAGATTAAGACCTTTTGGACTGGCAAGGTTTTACTTTGTTCATCAGGTAAGTTTCCACCTCCTTAAAAGACAATAATGTAAATATATGATTTTTGTACTATGCAGCAAAAGGGTGCTCAGTATACAGGTTTTGGAAAATTAATAATGGATTAAGGGCCAGAGGGATTTATAATTATAATTTTGAATTATTTAGAAGAAATTTCTCATTGGAAAATGGATATTGCTTTTGCTTGTTTGTTTGTTGTGATAAGGGGACCATAAGGTTGGACAGTAGAGCCGAAGGTTAAAGAAAATAGAGCGAAAATCCTTACTGCAAAACTTTCAGTCAACCAAATACTTTTCAGTCACATTTTTTGGACAGAATGGATCAAATGCTTAATAAAATTGACAGAGCATTTTCTAATAACGTTGTAAATCAAGAACAAGCTGCAATGGGTGTCTATGAAATTAATTTGAAGGGGGATTTAAACTTAATACAAATGGATCTGATGAATGACTCATTCCCCAAAGGAGATGAACAAATATCAAACCGCATCTTACCTGGCAGGGAGATATTAAATCAGGAAACTGATATAGATATTTTTTTTTCTTCTGGCTAGACAAAAGAGCTCTGTTAAGATTTGGAAGGACCTTTTCTAAAAGTTACAAACAAAAGGATAAATTTTACTTATGAAACAAAAGAAATCTATTAAAGTTCTGGAGGATTTTCACTTTGAAACACAGATGAGAGTAAATCATCTCTGAGACACTTTTTCAGTGGTTCTCAACCTTTCTAATGGCGCAACACCCCCGCCGCCACGACACCCCCCGCCACCGCAACCCCCTCCCCGCCCCTCCCTGCGCAGGATGAGTTGACAAAGGGGGTGTGGCACCAGGGGGGAAATGCCCCCATCTTTTACCCTCTGCGCATGCGCAAAGCGTTCTGCGCATGCACAGAGGGTAAAAGAACCCAAATGGCGGCATCCGGGCGGGTGGGCGAAGTCTCCCGCTTCTGTAGCTACCGGCAATCCGGCGATCTGCAGGCCCGGCCGAACCGGGAGCATTTCACCCCTGCAAGTGACGGTGGCACCAAGATGGCGGGCTAACGCACGCGGCGACCCCTGTGAAATGGTCGTTCGACCCCCAAAGGGGTCGCGACCCACAGGTTGAGAACCGCTGCTCTTTTTGAAGGGGTTAAGGAATAATTTTAAAAAATCAGGTAAGATTTATAATATCAGTGTGTTCAATCATAGTTAAAGAAAAAAATAGTTATCTGGTTGCCCTTACTGGACTTTTGCTGACATAGATTGATTGACATAGCATTTGGATCATATTTACCTTATATAAGAGATGAGCTATGTAGAGAAATGAAATTATTTAGAGACAGTGATAAGTTATTAAAATTGTTTTTACCTGCTGGGTTGAATGGGAATGTTACTTCCTTATCTTTCTGTTTCCCCTTTTTTCTGTATCACACCCTTCTTTTATTTATTATTTTTCTGTTTGCATTTTTTGTAAATGTATTTTTATTGTTTATTTATACGTCTTAATAAAATTACTTGGGGGAAAAACAAATCCCTCCTAAAATTTTAAATGAACTATCAAAAAATGTAATGTTTAATCTAACTAATGTATTTTCTCTATAAGAAGGCAAGCATGATGGAACTGAAAGCTACTGAGAAGTCTGGAAGAATCAATAAGGTTGCATTGTACATTCTGTCCCTCATCCAGCACAGAACATCCCATAAGGCGATTGTGACAGTATTCAGTTACCTAACTGAAAAGAGGATTTCAGCACCAATTCCATAATCACTAGTATCTTGCTCAGGAAAGGGTTATAAACCACTAACATAATTATACGTATCTTCAGGATCAAACAATATTTGTCTGGATACGTACTATATTAATAAATTGCAAAGAAAATAGTTTTACTAAGCACTTTGCATTCACAAAAATGCAATTATCTTGGAAAATCTTTAGATCACAATTCTCCTGCACAGTTCTTTACAGAAAATCAGATTCAAATTATAATTTATTTATTTATTTCTATTTGGTGTTGCTCAACTGCAAGGTGATTCTGGACAGATGATTCACAACATGCAGAACATAATAAAATAAGATGATAAGAGAAAAGATACAACAACAACAAAAAAACAAACCTGGCAGACAACCCAAAACATATCCCATCCATCTCTGACACCCAGTCAGAACTTTATGGCTCTTTGAAACACCAGCATGTTGATGATCAATCCAGCACCTCATTCTAGAGAGTAGACACTACAACAGAGAAGCATGCTTCCTTCATCCTGATAAATGACATTGCTTATTTGAAGGATCCCAGAGTATACTAATGCTGTTCAGCTGAAATCAGCCGGGCAGTCATTGTAGGAAATAACAGCACCCTATGTGCCTATATAGAATGATAAATTCTATACAGAATTTTATGATATAGGATTTTTAAACTCATAGCACACCAAGTATAACCTCCCTGCGTTGTAATAACAAACATGATTAAATGGTTAATTTTTTCCAGCAAGGCTGCTTGAGAAGAATCCTCATGACCATATTCACTCATGAAGAGGTATTACAAAGATCAGATTTAGAAAACCTATCGAAAACTGAATGAATGTCTTATTGGCCATATCTTACCTAAAGACTGGCATCCAAAAATTCCATTACCTTACATACCTCCTGGAGTAAAGAGAAAACGAGGCCAGTCTCAGAAAACATGGTGCCAACACTTAAGGAAAATTTTAAGATTATTAATGTCCCTTAAAACGATGCTGAAGATGCTGTGAATGATCAAAATCACTGGAAAATACTTGCTGCCCAAAGTGCTCTGCACAGAATCTTATAGATTATGACAATATAATAAAATGAAATAATATATAGTTGAATAAAAAAGTTAAATAAAAACCTTTAAACTTTACACAACTAGAAAGGAGGTGGTTCAAGCTTTGCTGCATTTCTTTAGATCACAGAAACCCATCTGAGTTTGAAATTCCTCAGTCTGTAATATATTTTAAGATTAATATTACAAATTAAAGTTGGATCTGTTAGTTAACTTACTCCATCTCCCCAAAGAACTTCCAGCCCAAATTGAGAATCTTAGCAATAGTTAAAAACTATACATAAACAATGTTCAATTAAGGTAACTAATAGAGTGAGTAATTTAGATTTAAGTGGTGATTTAAGGATTTAATGTCACAATACCAAATTTTAGCACAACACCAGAATAACAGAGTTGGAAGGTCTTCTTAGTCCAACCCCCTGCTCTGGCAGGAAATAGCTTGACTCTCTCTTCTTTGTGGCAAACCCTTAGATATTGGAATACTGCTATCATGTCACCTCTAGTCCTTTTCTTTTCATTAAACTAGACATACTCAATTCCAGCAACCATTCTTTATATATTTTAGACTCCAGTCCCCTAATCATCTTTTTTGCTCTTTTCTGTACTTCTGTTTTCTGTGTCAACATCTTTTTTACATTGTGCTGACCAAAACTGGATGCGGTATTCCAAGTGTGGTCTTACCAAGGCATTATAAAATGGTATTAACACTTCACATGATCTTGATTCTATCCCTCCAATAATGCAGCCTAGGACTGCATTGGCTTTTTTGGCAGCTGCAGCACACTGCTGGCTCATATTTAAATGATTGTCCACTAGGACTCCAAGATTTTAGAATCATAGTGATGTTTTATCTTTCTTACTTAAACCAATTAACCAGAAGTAAATTATTCCATATTTTATTACATAGATGACCCTATTTGCTTCTCTATCCTGTAATTATAGGAAATTATAGTTTTCTATAAAGAGGTTATTCCATCCATTTCCTTCATTACATTTTACACTAGTTGAATGAGATCCATAACTACAAACAAACTGAACTACCTTTTTTCTTGATGGAAATGGCCTTGTGCTAATTTATCACCACTGGTGAAATTTCTAGAACAATATTTACAGATCAAAATACCTTACAATCTGACAGCAATATTTGTTGTTATGCAAAGGATGTGTAATAAAGAGAACAATGAATGCTACTTACTGCTGAAATAGTGTGGCAACGTTTCAAAGAAGCATGTGGATAAGGAAGCTTTTTAGCTTCTCCCTTTAATGGAATTCAGTGGCCCCAATTAAAGCTACTCAAAGGTCAGGGAGCCCCCCCAGAGCAGCATTCCGTTAGTCTCAATAGACTGCCAAGAAAGAAAAAGTTGGTACCCTGCCCCCAGCCAGGCATACGTCCCAGATTTCTCTAGACTCCAGCCTCTGAGAATGCAGTCCATACCAATTTATTAACTTTATACACTCCAATCTTTTACCTTCAATCAGATTAATATTGGCCAAAGGAATCAGTAAATCACATTAGAGTTGTCTCTTTCTACACCAAGAAATGGTTCGTTATCATTCCTTGGCTAAGGTCTAAAATAGCAAGTTTTACATTTGCATTTATATACGCATCATCGTTTTGCAAATGGTTATGGTAAATCAATTTCAACTGAAGCCCAAATAGATGAAAATGGCTTAAAAATGAACCGATAAAAGATTAAAAAAAAACTGAACAACCATAAAACTATAAATTACCCTTTCATCTTTAACACTTTAAATATAGTTTACATTCCTTTAGTTTTATCAAAAATGAAAACAGTACAGATAAAAAAGAAGGCATGGAGAAAAAAAGTGAAACATACTATTACCTCATTTTCTTTAACTGGATTCCTACATAAGGATTTCAAATCCTTTGTAGGAATCCAGTTAAAGAAAATGAGGTAAATTCCTACATACCATTTCAAATGGTAATCCTTCTCTGTAAGAGCATCTATATTTTTACCTGAAAGCAATCAAATTGATTTTATCTGGCTACAAAGGGTTATGACTCATTAAAATTCAAGGTGAACCTATGCATTCAGAAGTGCGCACTAATGAATTCAATGGACCTTATTCTAAAATATACATGGCAGAAATATAAGTAGCCCACTAAAAACCTTCAGTCATTAAGAGGTCACTATCTTCATACTTTAAAAGTGGTGGTTTTGATATTTGTAATAAATTTATTTCATGGAAAATTAAATATGTATTAGATCCAATCAAAATTCATATTTTACTATAGTTTCAGACTTATATTTGAAAATACTAATGTGAGTGGCATGATGGCTTACTGGTGAAGATGCTCATCTCCCACTCAGAAGGTTGAGAATTCAATCCTAGGTAGCAGCAGATGTTTCTCTCTCAGGGCGCAAAGAAAAAATATCTGCTGAGAACTCCATGTAGGCCTCAGGAAGGGCATCCCACCAGTAAATGCTAGCTCCATCCAGTTGCCCCCAACTCTACCCCAAATTAAGGGATTACAGGATGATAAAAAAGGTGTTTTATTAGAAGATGCTAATATAATGCTTCCCCTGAAAGGGTCGCTGGCAATAGGGCTCTTCTATTCTTTCCCAGGTGACCAGCCCAACCTGGCCCAGGTACACCAACACGTCTTGAAAGAAGTTATTGGCTTCAAGTAAAAATACTGGCCATAAAGATCAAATTAAACAGCACAATAATGTAAAGTATTACATCTATATGGTAAGCAGTGTTGCTCAAGCTAAAAATGTCCCAAAGACTGTCCTTTTAGGTCAAATGGTCCCTCGCCAATCCTGTTGCCTCATAAACATATCCTCTGCAGGCCCAGTCAGAGGCCTATGGAGTCTTCATTTTGTGGCAGCCAGGATACAGTCTCTATGCCGAGATATAGATGTCCTCTCTTCCTTGGGGTGGCAATCTCTGTCTCTTTCCGAAGGAGTGCAGCCTCTTTTCCTCGTGGCACCTTAATCTTTTCGTATTTCCTCTCAGGTCCTTTTTTTCCTCAGCTGCTCCAATCTGTCCTCCTACTCCCCAGACCTCTCATTTTTCTCTCCCTGCTGTGGACTACATTTCCCAGAAATCTTCTCCAGGGCCCTTCCTCTTCCAATTTCAGGGGCCCCAACCAGCCAGCCAACCAACCAGGGAATGCTGCTAATGGAGCAAGCTACACTAATGTAAAGAATTTTAATAAATATGTGAGTGGGGAAGAGGACAGATACATGAAATTAATTATAAGGACAGAGCAAAAAAGAAATTCCTTATTTTTATTTATATGACTTATATAAACTCATCAATTCAATAATCAAATATTGTGTAAATAAATGCATGTATACCATTGTTCTATTGTGCTCAAATATTAGTTTTAAGACCTTATCTTAACCATTAATCATGGTTAATGATTATGACTGTATGTTTTCATATCTCACACAATGATGGATGGAATTACAGGTAGTCCTCAACTTACAACAGTTCGCTTAGTGACCATTTGAAGTTACAACAGCACTGAAAAAAGTGACTTATGGCCATTTTTCATACTTATGACCATTGCAGTATCCCCATGGTCATGTGATTTACATTCGAATGCTTGACAACTGTCTCACATTTATGACGGTTGCATGTGTGCATTGCATTGTTCTGGGGTCATGTGATCACCTTTTGCAACCTTCTGACAAGCAAAGTCAATAGGGAAACCAGATTCACTTAACAACTGTGTTACTAATTTAACAACTGTAGTGATTCACTTAATAAATGTGGCAGGAAAAGTTGTAAAATGGGGCAAAACTCAATAAATTTCTCACTTAACAACATAAACTTTGGGCTCAATTGTGGTCGTAAGTCGAGGACTACCTGTACAATTACAATAACTAATTATGATACAACTGCATAGCATAGTACAAGGCTACAAATTCCAGGAAGGTAATACTGTACTTGTAACAGAAAATTCAGAAGCAGGTGCTTGGCCACCAATCTTATAAAACCAAATTGTATGATAATGCTAACCCATTTTTGCCTGCCAAGTCAACTTTTGTGTAATGCTCATCATAACTATCCAATTCTAATGTACTGAGAAACTATTCTTGGAATAAATAAAAAAAGAGAAAGTGTGGAAAAATATCACATCAAAATTTGAGCTTCATCACTGGGGCAATTGATTTTTTTTACAGTACCATACACTTCATTACAAATCCAACTACACGTTACCTTCTGAATCTGACATAAAGTGCAAAAGTTTAATACCAAGAGTCACATCTGAGAGTTACTTTGAAAAATATGCCGAGCCTTACTCCAAAAAATAAATGTGGTCAGGAAAAGAAACTATTTTTAATATACATTTGAATTTAATTAAAAGAAACAGCAAATTAATACATTTTGTAATTTTTTAATACTGTTATATTAAAAATTACCATTTGTTGACAATTTGGGGAGACCTCTAGATGCTGCAAAAAGGGTTTTCAGGATCTGCAAGCAGCCTTGGGAAATCAGCTGTTGTCCCCCCATGACCTTTTATATCCACTGTATATGTGTATAATACCTGTACACATGTGGACTAATGTTTTTCATAATGCATTCATAATGTATTAGCATATTAGCATGCTGGTTTTCAAGCTTGCTAAAAATTTTCCTCTAGAAAATGATTCAGTTGCATAGGTAAATAAACCATTTCTTGGGCAGAATAACCACTATTAATATTATACAATATGAGTGAGGTTTTTATGTATTTGTTTTGTAAAAATCTACACAGAAGCAATGACTGTTGAACATGCACTTTATTATTATTTAGCATATGAACATGAAAGAAGACAAGTAAACGTATACACACAATCCACGTAATTATATACAAAACATCTATGGGGGTATGGCAGTGATCTCATAACTGGATGTCCACCAGTCCATCCAGGTGATCATCTCTGACATTGCTTCATGCAGATCTTCTAGGGAACTAGAGAACACATGTTGTGGGAAATCTTGTACAATATATTTAATAGTTTGCATATCAGCACCACAATCACAAGAGGAATATTTCCATCCCCACTGATACAGTGCAGAGGCACTTCCAGTATCACACCTAATTCTGTTCAGGCAAGTCAAAACCAGGTGGTTTGGTAGAGAGATCACTAATGGTCAGGCCACAAGAAGGTACCTTGGACCATTCCTCTCTCCAGGCTTTCTCAGGGTTCAACTGGGTAGATGTTAAGTGAATAGCTGTACCTGCTGGCCTATGAGATTTCAATCTTGTAATAGGCTGTGCATTGATATGATGAACTGGGAGGGCCTTGTTGTTCAGCATCCTTGACCATAGCCGAATGAGAGCTTGTTGTCTTCTAATGTGGGCTAGTATGAGATTTCTCAGTACTGGTAACCAGTGCATAAGAGTGGAATGCAATGTGCCAGAGATGATACATATTGTTCGACATCGACCATTTAGGTATGGGCACTGTAAACCATACGCTGGCACAATATTCAACTGTGAAATAAACCAAAGCCACCTTTGTAAGGTGTTATCATCAGCACCCCAGGATGTTCTAGCTAGTCTGTTCAATAAATTGTTGCGGCTTTTCAATTTTGCAGCTGTTTTTTTCAGGTATTATTGGAAAGTTAGTGATCTTTCCAGTGTTACCCCCAGCACACTGTATAATACGGTCCTGGAACTTCACTGAAGGCTGGTAATTTGCGTACCTATTGCTAAGGTGGAATGTGGCTACTTTTTGTTAGGCTTGGTTGGAAGCACCATTTTTTGAAGTAATCATCCAGCTTCTAGAGATCTTGATAGAGGATGTCCTCTACATCACTGAAGTTGATTCTTTGGGCTGTGAGATTGGTATCATCGGCACAGCTAAATTTCCGAGAAACAGATTCAGGCAGGTCATGGATATACAAGTTAAAAAGAGCAGGGGATAGCATTAATCTTTGTGGTAGTCCATTATTCAACTTATGATATCTGCTTCTATTGAATTCTGTGAAAATCTGACCTAACCTGTTACTCAACATGCTGTCAAACAAGGCAATGGTGTTACGACAAGTTATAACCTTGATTACTTTCAAGAGAAGACCTTCTCTCCAGATAGTATCATAGGCTGCCAAGAGATCAAGAAAAACAGAGACATTTTTCATTTTCCTTTGAAATCCATTCTCCAGGTAAGAAGTTAGTGCAAGGATCTGTTTGTTACAATCACGTCTGGGGCAAAATCCAGCTTGTTCTACTTGGATTACAGATTCTACTGCTAGGGCTATTCTGTTTAACACAAGTCTTTCTAAACGTTTGTAGGTGACACAGAGAAGACCAATTGAATGTAACTTTGGGAGCAATAGTCACCACATCCTTAAGCTTTCCTTAAGGTACACGTTTCCTGGGTGGTGCTAAATGAGTGGCAATGACCAGATGCAGCCATACTTCCCTCCTGGGCCTCACAGTTGTGACAAACAGAAGTGCATAAAATCAAATAACATGCATATTAACAATAAAGATAATCCTTACAACCATTTGTTTAGCAACTGTTCAAAGTTAATACAGCACTGAAAAAAGTGACTTACAATCAGTCCTCACACTTATGACTATCACAGCATACCCATGGTCCAGTGGTCAATATTTGGTTGCTTGGCAACCAGCATGTATTTACAATGGTTGCAATGTCCAGAGTCCATGAGATCATCATTCGCAACTTTCCCAGCCGACATCTGATAAGCAAAGTCAATACTGGAAGCCAGATTCGCTTAACAACCGCATGATTCACATCACAACTGCATCAATTTGATTAACAATCAATGCAAAAAAAATCAAGAAAAATTGGGCAAGATGCGCTTAACAACAGTCTTTGCTGAGGCACAAAAGTTCTGGTCCCAATTGTGATTATAAGTTGAGGACTACCTGTATGGCATTCATACAACAAAACATCAAATGTGATTCCATCTGCTGTTAAGCTATGATACGTCCAACAGCAGAATATTTTACATACAAAAAACTCACATTTAATTCTTGACATCTCCCAGTAAGGGATGATAAAGTCTTCTGTCTGAACCACTACTGACATATTTACACATTTACATTTACACTGCACACATATGAACTAACTGGCAAATACCATTGCTATGGCAAATACATGTGTTCCATTTTCCTTTAGAATAGAATAGAATAGAATAGAATAGAATAGAATAGAATGGAATGGAATGGAATGGAATGGAATAGAATAGAATAGAATAGAATAGAATAGAATAGAA
>QLTV01000391.1:1445178-1465999 GCA_003457575.1 Thermophis baileyi
TAATAGTAGTGCAGACTTAGTAAATAGTTTGACAGTGTTGAGGGAATTATTTGTTTAGCAGAGTGATGGTGTTCGGGGAAAAACTGTTCTTGTGTCTAGTTGTTCTGGTGTGCAGTGCTCTATAGCGTCGTTTTGAGGGTAGGAGTTGAAACAGTTTGTATCCAGGATGTGAGGGGTCTGTAAATATTTTCACAGCCCTCTTTTTGACTCGTGCAGTATACAGGTCCTCAATGGAAGGCAGGTTGGTAGCAATCGGGTTTTTTTTATACTTTTATACTTTAGAAAGTATAATAGAGTGTAATACATTTTTGCATGATAATATTTATCCATAATTGGACTGCATTCCCCACAAAAGCAATTGAGGCAGTTCTCATTTACCAACTACTTTTGGGATCAGCAACTCCATCATTAAGCAATGCAATCATAATGTAAACAGCATGTGATCATGGTGACTTATAAAATCAGTTCTGCTATAATCATTAGGTGAATTCACTGTGATCATTAAGTGCGATGTCACATCAATGTGATGCAAGACTTCTTGTCAGCTTCTCTGGCTGTGAAGATCACAAATGGCAATCACATGACCATAGGATGCTGCAATCATCATAAATGTGCACTGGTTACTAAGCACATCTATCAAAATCATGTACGGTAATTGTGGGGATGCTGTGACAGATACAACTTTGAGAACCGACTGTAAGTCTCCTTCTTCAACACTGCCATAACTTTGGTCATTGAATAAGTGGTCAGTAAGCAATGACCACCTATATTACAGGTGGTCCTTGCTTAACAATGGTAATTTAAACTGGAATGTCATCGCTAAACAATGCAGTCATAAAGCACATCATGTGATTGTTAACCAAGGACTATTTGTATAGAAATCCCCATATGTATTTCTTGGTTAACTTATCGAGAAGCCTTACTGTATGATGTGAACCAATATTTATAGTCACAAATCTGATGCACAAAGAAATTTGATATAATTTTACCTAAATATTAACATTTTCACTACATTACTAAGCATAGCACTCAATTTCAGCCAAATGAAAGTAGCTGGCCTGCTGAACTCATACAGATGTAACAACAAAAAATTCTGAGGAGAGGAAACCCAGAATTAAGAAACTTAGTTGTGTATCATCAATTCCTCTTTTTTACATGACATAATTCAAAGTACTATTTACTTATCTTTACAAATACAGAAAAGTTTGCCACCCACTATGAGTCACTGAATTTTGCTGGCAAGATATACATTTACAGTGCTTAAAAATGTTCTCAGTTGACATTCAACTTTCAACAGCCACATTCCTAACATTTTTGCTGCATTACGTTTCCTGAAATATGCATTGATATGATACTTACAAAATGCTTGTATAGACTTCATCTTTCTCTGCTCTGAAATTAAATTCAGACCTCTAACACTAACGTTTTTTATGCTAGAATCAGTTACCATTCCCCAACCAATCTCATGTTCCCTCTGGAGGAATAAAAGTTGTCATTAAATGGAGCATAATAACATACGTTTTATTTATATTCATAGACTGTACTAGCAATATATCTTATTCAACTATAAAGATACAGCAACAGCCATTCTGGCTAGATGTATTCATTAATGTATTTAAACTGAATTCCTTCAACAAACCTTTTGAATTTTGTATCAGGGGCCATTTGATTTTCTGTTTGTAAGTTTTGTACCAGACAGAAGCAGACTATTGAAAATGGAAGTAATATACTTTTTGTTTAATATTGCCAGAACTGCTTTTACTGCTGCAATTGGATATAATTATACGGGTAGTTGGATGTATCATTTCTATCTTTAAATGCTAAATACACCTGAATGAGGGCAGGAAACTGAACTGAAATGAAGAGGGAGATAATCTGTTATCATATTTAGACTAAAGACTTCTATTTCATTCTAAACCAGCTCCCATCATTTTACCAGAGCTTATTGCCTGGACCCACATAACATAGTAAACTTTAAGCCAACTTATATAAATCACAATGATCTGACAGGGCTAAAGTATGCCGTTTAGCTTCTCCTGTTATGCAATCCTAAACTTACAAGCAATATAATTCTTTGAGCAAAAAAAAAAAAGGTTTGCCAGAAAACCTTTGACTCAGTGTGATAAATTTAATACAAGCTTTTAGAAATTCTTAAAATGAAAATGATTCCAAGAACAGAAGCTATAAATAAATAATACTTTTTATTACTCAGAATAAACTAAAGTTACTGGAAATGGCTACTGTAGATCCATCATCCTCAGTCTCAGAAATCAAAATTCTGGCATTAGTTTAAGGATCACTATCAAAAGTTGAATTCTAATATGAACAAGAAAGTGATCTGTCCTAACACAGGCACATAGTATTCAGATACCATAGGGTGTCTTTGGTCATAAAACAGTCTTCCTCAGATCCTAATATAATCCAGCCACAATGCATCAATGCATTGACTTGACTATTAAGAGACTGAAAAGATATGTGACAGAGCTACAGTATACAAACCAGGCAATATTTTTATATTTAAAGTCTTGGGAATTGCTCTTCTAGTATCATATTGCTGTTCTATAAACAATGAATCAATAACATTAACATATCAAAATTTCTGTGATTACTTTCTTCCAGACTTTGCCAATAAAATCTGTTTGCAAGAGTTTGCAAGATAATCAATTTGGTGCTTATATCTTCCTTTTCAAAAAAACTTGCTTACCTATTTATTTTATTTATTTATTTATTTTATAAAATTTATATGCCGCCCAACTCCCGAAGGACTCTGGGCGGCTTACATCATAAAATTCAATTCAATTTCAATTTCAATTCACAAACAGGATGTAGAATAACAGTTATCTTATTAACACTTTTTCCTTTTATTAGTTGTTCCATTACTCCTCCTACTATTATCTACAAAGTTACAAATACTTAACCTGGATTATTCCTTGGATAGCAAAGATAACTACTGTACAAAGGCTACTAACAAGCCAGTACTGGAGCATATAATACCAGACATGTTACTAGAAGGCAAAAATCACAAAACTTTGGCCATATCATGTGGAGGAATTCACTGGAGAAAGCAATATGTTTGGAAGAGTTAGCGGTAAAAGGAAATCAGGTTATCCCAAAATAAATCTTGGTTTTTATACTCTATCTCCTTTTGCCATTTCAGGATTATTAAGTTATCATTACATTTTTATACAGTTAGGATTCTTAAATCCCTAAAACTTCAATGAGATTTAATCAAACTATTGCCCTCAAAACTGAGTCTTATATGTTAATATTCTGCAAAACAAGGAATTAATCCATTATGATGTAAACAACATAACAGTTTTAAATGTAGACTTTCTCAAGCCAACTACCCTGTCAATATCTTTATAAGACAGAATACTTTTGATATTCTTAACTTCAAGTTCAATACTTCTATTTCAACCCACCAACACTGTAGCTTGTAGTGCACTTGGCTAGCTTACAAAATGTCTTAAATTACAACTCCAAGAATTACAAGGTAACATAGATTTCTAGAGGATAACAAGTTGGAAATACTGTTTTAAGCAGCATCACAAAATCAAGGAATCTACCATCCATTATAAGGTAGTAAATAGAACCAAGTTTTAAGGATTTGCTTAAACAAGCCATGGTGGAGGTTGCACAAATCTTGGGAGGAATGACGTTCTAGAGGGCAGGAGCCATAACAGGGGAGGCCTGCTTTCTGGAACCCGTTAGGTGACATTTTTAATGAGTGGGACCTGGAGCATGCTGACTCTGCCAGATAGTATGGTGGCCCTCAAATAATCAGGTGCAACATAGAAAATGTAAAGGACCCTATTTCTGAATAAACAGTTCAGAAACTGACCTGAATATATTAACTGATTTATCCACAATCTTTTGGAGAGCAACTATCCCTTCAGGGAAAATCTAAGACTCAAAAATAAATTTTGAAAATCTTATTACACCTAGTTAAAACTGAACCATACAGCTAAACACTGATTCATAAAATCATGATCAACTAATATAAAAGAGGAAGAGATTAATATATTTTATATTGTTTCTTCAACATATTCATTAGGCAGAGAGTTTTATAGGTATAGGACCACTAACATGACGTTAAGCTATGACATGCCAAATAAGATGGTTCTAAAATATCTTATAGATAGGTGAGACAGCAGGGCACTAAAACAGAACAGTCATGTTTTATTCCACATAAATGTTAAGCCTTGTTTTTTTTAAAACACATACACACTTTGAAAATCAGGATAAAATAGTAACATGCTGCAATTAGAGTCAAAAGAAAAAAGCCTATGCACTTTCCAAATCATCATTTCCTTTTCAAATGTACATTGTTGCATGGTCCTGGTATAGCATTGTATTCATCTTTTTTACAGTGTTTCTGTAAAGATAACACTTGCAAACACTTTTAAATTTTCCAGAGAGTTATGAACAATATTGTGTAGGAGAGAAAAAGTGTTGGGGGGAAAACATCAGCTCAAACAGTACACCACATCCAGACACCTTCAGTTAAAGGTAAATGTTCCCCTCGCACATATGTGCTAGTCGTTCCCGACTCTAGGGGGCGGTGCTCATCTCCGTTTAAAAGCCGAAGAGCCAGTGCTGTCCAAAGACGTCTCCGTGGTCATGTGGCCAGCATGACTAAACACCAAAGGCACAAGGAACGCTGTTACCTTCCCACCAAAGGTGGTCCCTATTTTTCTACTTGCATTTTTTACGTGCTTTCGAACTGCTAGGTTGGCAAAAGCTGGAACAAGTAACAGGAGCTCACCCCATTACGCGGCACTAGGGATTCGAACCGCTGAACTGCCGACCTTTCGATCGACAAGCTCAGCGTCTTAGTCACTGAGCCACCGCATCCCTAAACCTTCAGTTAAAAAGCTGCAATTGCAGAAAATATGAAAAGCCTCTGCTTGGGTAACTAAATTAGTATTACTTACTTAATTTATATATTAAATATTTACATAGTCTATTCCCAGCAACTATGGGCAGTTCACTGATAAAAACATACAGAACAATAAAATACAATAATGAAAACAAAAACTGGACAACAGCCAAAGCAAAACCACATCATTCAGAAGAGGGCCTGCTGAATTCAATCACTCTCAGCAATGCCAAGGTGAAGCAGTTTCATTTGACAGCTTTCCATGTGCCATGGATATCTACTATTAAGTCCTATGGTTAAGATCTGACTCTATAGCTTTCATTCTGGGCATACTTTCTCCAGAAAAAATGCCACAAATTCATTAGTGTGTGCTTCCAAGTAAATAAGGCAATAACTGAACTAGAAGGCCCTAAATAAATAAATAAATAAATTAGCAAATCTGACATTACTATTACTGTACAACTATATACATAAATGTGCTCCACTCAGAAAACCTTTTTACTGGCAATTGCATGCTGTGTATCATGTTGCTTATTCACACATAAAAATGGTTAATACTGTATGCAGCAGACCAAAAACATCACTCTAATTATAGCAGGTTAAAACTAGCTCAGCCAGGATGAATGAAATTCCATACATATTTATTTTAAATCCCACTTTTCATTCAGGAATTTAAGGCAGTGTATGTAGCACTTGAACAGGCTGTAAGCTTGCATGGCTGAGAGTAGATTTAGAAACTCTTCCATCTCTTAATCCAGCATCTTAATCATCTCACCACACTATATCTTATGTATATCATATTCGATACACAATTTTTCTTTGAATTTTAGATTTAAAAATGTGCCTATGTGATAAATAGGGATATGCAGCACTTTAGATACAAACCATAAAATGGGCTTTGAAGGGATGTGGGCATGCATATCACACCTGTCACATAGTAGCCCTGTGTTCCCATATTCCATACTATATCTGGGATTAAGGAAGCACCAGCAAATTGCAGCAAGATACTTCAGAGTGGACATAGGTACACTTTCAGCACCTCCTTATCCCACACAACACATATTTTTCTGAGATTCCACTGATACCATGTGTGACCAGGAAAAGATGCAGGTTTTTTTAAGAAGATGCCGACAGATATACTGTGTCCACACCTCTTCAAAGTACATTTTCTGCTTGGACTGTAGCACAGCACATCACTAGTGAAGAAAAAAAGAACCATAATAAAAGAAATATGCAATGCAGGTACACAACTTGACCGACAAGCAGTATAATTATAAAATGGGATTAATGTTGTTTTTTCATGATTTACCTTAAAGAGATTTAAGAAAATCCTGCCAAACCTCTGGTAAAATAATTGCATTCCCATATTTAATTATACAAACAGAATTTGTACATGAACAAAATTAAATTTCATATCAACTGAAAATCACTACCCAGAGCAATGCTATTCTAATGACTGGCAGTTTATTAAAACTGGATGACTTAAAAAGTAGTTGTGTGATCTGTGACTTAATCTATTGTGTAAAGCAAATCAGTGAGGTTAATTTATACTATAATGTGAAGTGCAATCAGATTTAGTAAATTATAGTTAAATTAACTGTAGATTAGCATTACTGCACAAAACTCATACAATTGGCTGCTAATTTCACACAACACTAAATCACTATTCACGATTTACAAATCACAGTGGCTGTTCCATGCAGAACAAAACCACAGTATGACTTAATGTTTGTATATATCTAGCCTAATATATTTGTTAATGCATTTAAACCAGAATAGTTCTTTAAAATAGTTTTATCATTCCTTCATTCCTGATAAGGCACTTATATGTGACACAACAGCATAAGTACACACATGCAAATTGTAGGTTCCTAAGGGAATTACAGGTTACAAATTAAACCAACAATAGTCCCTGTTTTGTGTAAAATGTGACAGCAAGGGTAAAATACAGATGACAATGACTGTTCCATCCAAGAATTGTACCTACTACTAAGTTCAGTTAGAAGGATTAGAGTTTCAGGCATGTATTCCAGTAATTGTTTATAACAGACATATGATGAAATTCTAATCTTCATTCTCCAAAACCAAACTACTGTCCCTCCCGTCCCCAAATTTAACAGATGAAAGAAACGCAGAAGATAGATACCTTCCTCTGGTTAAGGACAGATGTTACTATGGTCAATTTTCAATAGATATAAATGTCAGTTCCTGATTCTTTTCATCAGTTTCCCCAGACTTCTGCAATACCCTAGCTAGGGATTGAACTGGTTTTTGACCAATAGTCTCTTGATGTCTGCAGGTGCCATCTGCTAATAATATGAAACTCTTTTGCCGCATTCAGTTGCAGAAACTTCCATCAAGAGGAGCAGCCTATTTCTCTTTCTCTGCCAGAAATATTTAATATATATTAAGGAAGATGTATTTTTTTCAGAAAATACAGGGCTCTAATGTCCTAATGTGTTCAAAGGAGACCTTCATTCAGTACTGTATTCATTTTTTCCTACTGCAATTTTAAGATTTATTTATTTATTTTTGCCTCTTATTTATGCCTGTTTGGCTAGTTTGTGTAGAGATGAAATCACATCTTTCTGGCTCAGAAGGAAACTACTAAAACATTTTTCCCTTACATTAGCATCCACCACTGGAAAACAGGGTGTTTAATAGCCTAAATTTAGGCAGCCTCTATTCATGGTGTGGTTTCATGTGGCATATAATATTTCTGTTTGCAAAGTGTTCCTTTAAATGACTTTGTAATAGAAGATCAAAGAGAGAAGTCTTTAAAAATCTAAATAATGTAAATCATATGGCATTCGGAGGCTAAGCAAATTACACACCCAGAAACTGCCCTCTGCATGAAAGGAGTCTTTCTCCAAGACTGCCCAGCCCAACCCAAGGGAGCCTAATTTGAGAGTTTCTAAACATTTCAGGTACACTTGAAACTTTTTTTTGAAGTGATTCACAGTTCCTATGCATATCAGCTTGTTTCCAGCATGTTGAAAACAGAGCTCATCCTCCATTAACCTACACTACACAGTGCCAAACTTATGGAGGCGACAAAATGGGTGATTAGATCAGACACATCATAACCCACCCACCCCCACAAAACTCAGAATGAGGGAAGGGGAGAAAGAAAGAGACCTAATCTATTTCCTATTTCTGGCTTCTTAATTGGTGCCCTTTTAGCTATCCCGTTTCAGTTTACGAGACTGACAAGTTTCCTGGAGTGACAAAACACACCGTGAAGCCGGACCTGCCAAGTTCCATTCATTTTAGCTTCAATCTTTAAGGCTCACTCTGGTGAAGGGAGCGATTTTTATCCCTCCCAGGTTGCGCGTTTCAACGGAGATCTTTACAGAAGTGCCCGCCCGGGGCTGACACAGGCTGGGGTTTCGGAGGCTGAAACCCCAGCCTTTAAAAATCAACCAGAAGCTCCACCAACAGCCCAACCCCTGAGGCTCTGTAAAAGCAGAAGAGAAGGAAAATCCTTCCTGTCTCAGCGACTCCTCCTTCCCCAGCACGGATTGCTCCGACTCTTTTGTGTACCTTCCGAGACAGCACAAAACACACAAACCCACGCAGAAAGACTTCTTACCGTTTTGCTCTTTAGCGCTGGAGAACTGGAACTTGCTGCTCAGATTTGATTCGGCGTGGACTCCCGGTCTTTGGCTGACCAGAACAAGTGTCAGCGAGAAGATCCCGAAGAGGAACATTTGGTAGGCTGGGGTGGAAACTCTCTAACGCACAAGACACGCGCCAAGTCCTTGCAGACAGCTCAAGTACTCCCCGCGTCGTCGTTCTCACCACCTCCACCAGCCCGCGAAGACTGCACCGCTGGGGAGAGACCAGCAGCAGCAGCAGCAGCGAGCCTGCTTGGGCAGCGGAGAAGAGCAGGGTAGTTTCCACATAATCCCATCCAAAACTTTTTCCTCGGCTACAGTCTTTCTTTCCTCTGTCTCCAGGGTTTTCTCCCTCCTCCTCTCCTAAGGTTCAAAGCATGATCAGCTTCCCAAGGGCGACACAATCCTCGCGAAAGCGGTGGGGGGGGGGGAAGCGAAGGGGGCGAGAGAGCTCGCGGCGGGCTCGAAGGAGCACCTGTCAGCGTCGGAGACGAGAGACTCCCCCACGAACCCAAGGAAAGGGGTGGGGAAAAGGAGCCCCTTCGGGAGGAAAACCACCTTCCCCTCGGTTTTGCGCCCTCCTGTTCCTCGGCAGCCCCGCTGCCAAGCCTCTACGGGCTGGAACTCCGCGTTTGTTTTGTTTTTTACTTCTCGCTTTCACGTGTTTCTGCCGTACCTCCTCGGCGCTCCAGCTCACGGAACGGGGCGGGCGGAAGAAAGGCAAAGAAAAGCCAAGGAGCCGCGAGCTAAGATCGCAGGCAGGCCGGGGGAAGGAGGGGGGGGGGAAGAGCGGAAGGGGGTTGGGAGAGAGGAAACGCCAAGCTTGTCCTCGCCTCTCCCAAGGAGCTCCTGCGCCACCTCACAAGAGCACCTGGTTTTAGTTTTACGCCGCAAAAGTTTGGCTCGCGCAGAGGAGAGGAAAAACAATTGCGGAACACCCGGGAGTCCCTTGCAAGCCACCCTGTACCTCGGCGCTTATTTCCTAACGCCTTTCCCGCCCCCCCCCCGTGTTTTCTG
The DNA here is from genome assembly GCA_003457575.1 of Thermophis baileyi. NCBI lineage: Eukaryota > Metazoa > Chordata > Lepidosauria > Squamata > Dipsadidae > Thermophis > Thermophis baileyi. The sequence goes on from QLTV01000391.1 coordinate 1,454,692, forward strand.
CTCCACCCCGAATTCGCCTCCCTTCAACTCTCCTTATGCAGCCATCTATGGTCTTAATACAACGCTAAGTTTATGTCGCTTCTCCCTAAAGAATTGTAGGGGGGGGGGATAGCCCTAAGTCTATCCCCGCTAAAATTCTTCATTCAGAGTCGACAGTCCGACATAACTCCCCTTCTCTTGCTGTGCCCTGAGTCTCTAGGTCGGAGGAGAAAGAAGGAATCTCTCCCGCCCTCCCGTCCTTCCCCCCCCCCCTTCAGGCGAAACAGGAGGTCGCCGACGCCTAAGTCGACCGGTGCAGGAAGCCCTGGAATGGCCAGTCCGGGGCGCCTGGTTGCAGTGTTGGATGTCGTTTGCTCCTCCTAGGAGGCGGTGGCGGCACCGCCGGCGACACAGAGAAGTCGTTCAAAGTTCAAGCTAGCTACTGGACGCCTGTTCGCACTTTTTTTTTTCTTGAGTACTTTCCTGCCAACCGGCCCCATTGTAAATGGCGCTGTAAAAGAAAAAGTCTTCCGCCCAAGCATAACTTGCATGGCGTTTTCACAGTGTGGCTGTGCTGAAGTACATTAAGTCAGAGCACAAGCAGACTGGGGCTTAGTTCAGACATTGTGGTTCCCATGGAATTTGCTTAACTCTGATGAAAGAAACCACAGATCACATAATGTTCTAAGCCAAGACTAATAAATTGCATTGTAGCTGAGGCCCTATCTTCACTTGCACCTAACCAGAACACAATGATGCCTTGACCATGGACATTTATACCTGTGACAGGGGTCTTATCACATCCTGCCCTTGAGACAAACAGGTTGGTCACCGTTAGTGGATGTACTTTGTTCTGGCAAACTGCCTCAAGATGTGTAAAATCTGTTATAATTTGTTACCCATTGCATTGGAGGTGCCCCTTTGATTTCTTATAGCTGGCAGAAGAGATGTGCTGGAGAATTGTGGGAGGCATGCTCCCTTCCTTTGATTCACTAGCCAGCCTCCATCCTAGGGCATCCACAATTCCTTGTTAGAATTTTTATTATTAGAATTTTATTTTCGGTCTTTGAGTATGAGTTTGTGTGTGCGCATTGCATGAGCACGCCTTCAAGTCATTGTTGATTCTTGGGAACAGATTTCAGAAGTGAGTTACCACTTCCTCCTCCTTAGGCTGAAAGAGAATAACTTGACCCAAGGGCACAGCTCTGGCTTTATGCCTAAGGCAGGACTCTGTTTGTGTGTGTGAATGTGTGTTTACCTGTATACCACTTAACAGTTTTTGTCTGTTTCAGTTATTCCTCCCTTCCTCTTGAAGTAGGAGTAGTTTTCCAGATACCACACATTGTCAATTCTCCAGTCTGTGAAAGAAGGCTGCCTCCTTTCTGGGTTGTTTTGGCCAGGGTGACTTCACTTATTCACATTATTTCAAACCTGAGAACTACCCAGATGGGGTATAGAAGGAGAAATAGAAAAACCAGTTACAGAACTCAGAATTTTGGAGTTGGATTCTCATTTCTACTGCAAAACCTTGATCAGTGAATATTTATTTTATTAACTCATCAAACTTATTTAACCACCCATCTTACACAAAGTGACTCTGGATATTGTACGATAAAACACAGTATTAAAGCATACTACAAAACCAATTAAAACACTAAACAGATAAAATCACAAGCAGGAGATAATACATAATACAGGGAACATATGGGCTTCCAACCACCAGGGGATCCCCAGGTCTATTGAAAAAAAGACACTTTTTAAGGGCTTTCCAGAAGGCAACGAAGTTTGGGGCTAATCCCACTTCAAGAGTGATGATGGGAAGATGCACCAGCAGAAAAGGCTTACCTCCTAGGTCACATCATGTTATTATATGGAAATTATATTATATGGAACTCTTCACAGATGGGCCTGCAGCATGCCCTAACTTGTTACCGGTATTTCCCCTGCTACTTTCTCTCCCTTTGACTAGTTGACAGTCAAAGATAGTCACCTGTCAAAACTCTTTGTCAATAATGGAAAAAAGTAATAACACCATCGAGTATTTTCACTTAAACCATATTAGGTTGGACTGAGGTAACTTGTATTTTTTTTTCCTGGAGAGTAGAAAATAATTTCTAAAGAAACAACTGCAATGATAGGCCTATGATGAAGCTGCTTCTATGCCCAAGAGGCTTTAGTTAGGAAAAGAAGGTAACAAAGGAAAACATATGGATGTAGCTTTCTATCTCCAGATATATTAGAAATCTTATGAGTAGTTAAAGGTTAATCATCAAAGAAACTGTACAAACTGCATTTCACTGTTGTCAGGAACACATCCTACATTTTTAAATAGGACATCTACAGGATGTGCAGAGCTTTGGTTTTATATTACAGCATAGAAGTGGCCCTGGGCATACCCATGGATGCCTCATTAAAGGAGCTCAATCTTTTCCAGGACCTGTACAATAACTGCACTATTCAAGTAAAACATGTAATTTTTAGTTAAACAAGCACCAACACCCACCAGCGCTCACTCCCAAGAACCTTGGCACACCCTATCTATGCCTCCTAACGTGTATTTTCTGAGAACATTTGGTTACTGTATGAGTCCAAGAAAAGAGACAACATAGAATATAGTATAATAGAGTTGGAAGGAACCTCAGAGGTCTTCTAGTCCAACTATATCATTTCAGACAAATGGTTGTCCAGTCTCTTTTTGAAAGCCTTCAGTGATGGAACGGTCTCTTTAGATTGGCATCAACAAATGTGGCGTTCTTGTCCTTGTTTATTCTGAAGCATCTGCTGCTTCCTAGTAAACTATAATAAATACATTGAATGTGTTCTGAAACATTTGGAACTGTTTATCAAATATACAGTATTTCTTTTTAGTAAAGGTAATTGTATTTAAGTATACAGTCCTGCATTGTGCATTCCAGCCACAATTTGTTTCAATGTAATGAATAATTTATGTAACATCCCCTTTCCTAGTTACTATAATTGTACTAATCTGTCAAAACTTTTTAAAAAGGAATGTTTTCTTTTAAAATAACTAACTAAATAAACTGCTACAGTAAAAAAACTAAACATTGAGACAGCTTAGAATTGATGTGGTTTTTCTTCAATACTATACTGTGTTTCTGCAAAAATAAGACCCTGTCTTATATTTTTTTGAACCCCAAAATAACCGCTTGGCCTTATTTTCGGGGAGGTATTATTATTTTGGTGCAAGACGGGGTTCCTCTTGCCGTCTTACCTGATTTCCAGCTCTGTCTCCCTAACCTTAACCAGAGGAGATGGTATTTTCGGGGGGAGGGCTTATTTTTTGGGGAGGGCTTATGTTCAGGGGAGGGCTTATGTTCGGGGGAGGGCTTATTTTCGGGGGAGGGCTTATGTTTGGGGAAACACGGTATTAATAGTCCTAAAGGTGCTTTTTCAAGAGGCAACTGGACTTTCTTGTTTTTCTTTGAAGATGTTTCAATTCTCATCCAAGAAGATTCTCATCTTTCAAACCAGTGGTCCTGTGTGTCTAAAATGTGGACTTTTCTGTCTTCAAAAGAGTGCCCTTTGTCTTTTAAATGCAGATGGACTGCTAAATCTAGTCCTGATGGGTTTGTTCTCCTATGTTGTGCCATGTATTTATGAAGTGGTTGTTTTGTTTCCCCAACGTACAGATCTGCATATGTCTCACTAAGGCAGAAGCTTTTCCACCCCAAGGATAAAACACCCAGACACAAACTGAGCAATGTGGTATATGCAGTACAATGCAGTGAGACATGTGCAGATCTGTACATTTTGGACAGACAGGACCGCTGGTTTGAAAGAGGGATCAAAGAGGCCATATATGTCAAAACTGAACATCCCTCTCTCAACAGAGGGGGAGGGATATGACATCATCTATCTCCAGTCTACAATACAGTCCTTTCAGCAGTTCCAAAAAGGTTCTAGAGTCATTTGCACTATTCAGGTGACCCTGAGGACACAGATAAACCTCCAAGTGGCATTCTCTCTAAAAGAATGCAAATGACCAGCTATCTGTAAGAAATATAAATCCTTCCATTCCCCACCATCCAGAGTTGAAGAAGCTTCTTGGATGAGAAGCGAAACATCTTCAAAGAAAAACAAGGAAGTCCAGTTGCCTCTTGAAAAAGCACCTTTGTGACAACTATGACCTGGATGACTGAGAATCTCTATAGACATTTATTATTTTAATACATTATTAGTAATCCAGACATGTAGAATAGAAATACAGATGTGTACTGTAGTTCTACATCTACATATGTGTATGTAAGTAGAACAGTTCTATCAAGGGTTGTAACCGTTTGCATTATTTGATAATTTGAACCATCTGGATTAGCTTCTAGAAACTATGCATAGGTTAGAAATCCCTTACCTTTATGTACATTTGTATAATTTATGTATAATTTTGAACTAACACTGGTTTCATATTTGAAAGAAAACAAACCACAAAATGTATAAGATTACTGGTAGATAAGCTCTGCTCTTTTGACATGGGACATTAAATTCTAAAATTAACCTAGTATCACTTAGGTTTTTTTTTTCTTTTAATATATATTTCAAGTCAAATCCTTATACAGGTTTCTTTGTCTATTTAAAAAAACCCACCAAATTAAAAATAAACCTTTTTATACCTAAAAAAGATTGGCTATTACTAATAAACAAGTGTTGTACATTAATGTACAGTCAAGAATATGCTTTATTAATCATCTTTAAATTAATTGTCTTTAAACTTCACTTACCAAGTTGCCTCAGTTTCTAATAGCTCAGGCTGCTTACTTCAGGACTTTGTTTCTTAATTCCAGACAGTATCAAAGCATGTCGAGATGTTTATTGACAACTCCATGCAATAAATTTGTGTTGCCACTAGGACAAGCCTGTACTTGTCTGCTCTATATTTTTTTTTTCATGCAGGAATAGTATCTCCTAAATAAATTGACAGTGCAATATTCTTAAGAGAACCAAGTAGTCATTTTTAGAGGTTTGGTATTCAGCTTCCTGTATAAGGAAGAATGAATTAATTTTCATACAATGCCTCTATCAAAAAAAAAAAAAAAAAAAAAAAAAAAGAAACAAAGCAATCCTGGATTTTTAAATTATAAACTACTTTCTTTTGCTCTAAATCACGGGTATCAAACTTGTGGCGTCATGTTGCCGGTACGTGATGTTTTGCGACATTTTTTCCCTTTTACAGAGCTGGGGTGGGCATGGCCTGCGTGTGACGCATCCGGCCCGTGGGCCACCAGTTTGACACCCCTGCTGTAAATTCTCTAAGAACTGTATGTTTATATCCACCATATATAACTATTCAACTACAAGGAACATTCTGCTTTTTGACCAAAGTTCTGTTTCCCAAGCACATGTTGATAATCCTCCATTAATAAACTGACTGTTGTATAGGAAATTTAGCAAACTCATTTCAGTTAATGATTTAGACTGCAATCCCCACTTACGTAGGAAGAGATTCTACAGTCATATGAGGGGTTTCACTATGTGCCCTTCAGACCATGCTACTAATAAAATATGTTAATTTTTAGAGTAAATTAAAGATTAGTTGTTGATAGATTTATATTTTAGAGCTGTTTCATCTGGCCCACTGTGATTCAATTATTGTAACCATTTTTAGGTGATATGGCCTCAACCAGGGGTGGGTTCTAACTTACCTCGCTGCCGGTTCGCTTCCTCCCGCACCGTGTGGCCATGCAGTGCAACCCCCCCCCCAAAAAGCCGAAAACAAGATGGCGATGCATGTGCAGTGCCGGAAACTCGGCTTCTGCGCATGCGCAGAAGAAAAAAAACCCGGAATTTTTTTTATTTTTATTTTTTAAAAAGATGGCGGCATCCACGCACTGGCACCGACGTGACATCGTCATGACATCACCAGCAGGTCGCTACCGGTTCGGGCAAACCAGTCCGAACCGGGAGGAACCCACCTCTGGCCTCAACATATAGATTTTGTCTTCAGTTTTAAAGTAATATTTTCCAACAGAGATCTTAGCAAACAATGACACTTTATTTATGATTTTCATAATGGCACTATCAAGGCTGACACCTGTCCAGTTCCTTTTGACAGGTTGAATCTGTTAATTCCTATAGATCCTCTGTATAGGTAGTCTTCAATTTATGATCACACTTGGATCCAGAATATCCATTGCTAAGCAAGACAGTTAAGTGCATTGTGCCTGATTTTATGACTTTTTTGCCACAGTTGTTTTAGTGACTCACTGCAGTTAAGTGAATCACACAGTCATTAAGTGAATCTGGCTTCCCCCATTGATTTTGCTTGTCAGAAGCCAGATGCAAAGGTTGCAAATGGTGACAACATGAACCTGGGATTCTGCAATCATAATAAATACACGCCAGTTACCAAGTGCCCAGATTTTCATCACATGATTGTGGGGATGCTGCAATGGTCGTAAGTGTAAAAACTAGTTGTAAATTACTTTTTTCAGTGTCTTTGTAACTTCAAACAGTTGCTGTACTCTGATCACTAGACACTGTTTCATGTGCAATACAAGCCATCACTGTGCAGAAGCCATCTTATGAGAGAGAGAGAGAGAAATACAACAGGAACAGGAAAATGCATCACAGGAACAATAGAGATGAATCCCAGAGTAGAAAGGTGATACAGGAAACAACTACAATAGAGAGGAAGGATAGAGCTGCATATAAGGTAGACATAACACCTGTAACAGAAATGGCTCTCCATAAACATTTTGGCTGGGACTATAGGAGAAATCTGATGCCTTACTGTGTCTGAAATGCCTTACTTTGCATACTTACCACTATGCAAAGAAATCTTGAAGAATTAGATAGGATTCTTATATGCACTGTGTATACACTTATGTATGTAAGTGTATACACTTATACACACAATTTAAACTGGGACAGAAATGCATAAAATGTTTTCTGAGCACTTATTGATTTGGGAGATTTGGGATCTGTACTGGAATTTATGAAACTTCTGCCCATTTTCATTTTCTAGTCCAGTATTGGTACATCTAACAGTCTAGCAGCCTCCTGGAAGACAGATGAAACTGTCCAAAAAAAATCCCAGCTGACATGTTTGAAGATGGGTCAGGATGAGTGGAAGGAGCTCTCTCAAGATGCTATGTGAGATTCCTGCTGCTTTACTTTGCAACCTTCCTCTACCCTACCTACCTGTCAAACCTCAAAAAAGTTAGATTTGATAGAGAACCTCATTAGTAGGATTTAATGGAAGGGAAAAAGAAAAAAAGAAAAAAAATCTTAAAAACTAGTTAAGTATATTCTAGGTCTCATTTATTAGTAAGCAGATTCAAGTGGGTTTCTATATCATTTGATCCTCATTTTCACCAACTTCTTAATAGACAAACTAACGTGTTGCTTAAGATATGAGACTGGAATATCCATTTGATCCTCATCTGCCATATTTTGGAAACATTTCTTTCCCAGACATAGAGAATTCCATTAAGCTACCTGTCAGGTTGACCTACCAGTCTTCTAAAAGGTAAGACTGGTAAGACAGCGTTCACAAATATCCTGATTTAGAGGTATCGGTAACAGATATACAGCATTTCCATATTGGTGATTTGTCACTCAAGCAACTTGGAGGATGGTTAAAACCTTTGTCCTAGGAAACAGCCCAGGCTTGTCCAAAGCTGTTGTGCCACATTTTAAGCACAGCACTTTTCAGTATTTTTTTCCTGTTGATTGCTGATATTTGATAGGAGGGGAAATAAAGCCAGGGGAATCTACCATCACTGCTCTTAAATTGCCCTATAGAAAAACTCTAAAGATAAGGTCCATTACTTAAACAAAGTATAACTTGGCCATCAGGGATAGCATAAATTATGCTGGCATATTTTTATACTATCCCAAGGACACGAGGAATGCATGTTACATTCCTTGTATCCTTATATTACAAGAGGATCCAGTCCTTTGTATTTCATATAATTATAGCTCTTAACTATTTTTTAAATAAATTGTTTCTTCAATGTTTAAAATTTAATTTGAAATTATTCCTGAGGTACCATATATGGGGTGCCCAGGGATGAGTGGCACGTGTGGTGGAGGAAGCTGCCATGTTCATTTCAGGACTGCTTCTTCACCTTTGGTCCCCACCTGTTCAGCAATTACCTGTGGCTACACATACTGTAACATGTGCAGCAGGCATACTCCACTAAACTACTGCACCCTAAACAGTCTTCAGACCCAAAGGACTAGCTATTTCTTTTCCTACTGGATAAACTGGATAATATTCCAAGGATTTTAGGGGTTACAACTAGATATTTATTGGTGCCTAGGCTAATGGCAGAGTTAGGAAGTATATAATTAAAAAACCAACCCAGTATTCTAGTCAGTTTTTGATTATAAGTTATATAAAGCAGCATGTTAATGAAAATAGGATGGCAAAATATTTAGGTTGGCTTTTGTTCAATAAATGAAACTATAAATTTATACATCTCATTCTTGGGCCATTCACAAAAACTGTTGGAAGCAGAAATAAATATAGGTGTTTGAAAAAGACACACTTCATGTTTGAAAAAGACACACTCTTGTGCAGTTCATCTGTAAACCCAGAGATGGCTCTACAGTCCCAGTCTGGAAAAGCAGTGTCTAGCTCAATGGGGGCACTGGAAGTCCATGGTTGTAATAATTGTAGGTTTTATTTAGGGTCATAAAAAGGGAGCTATTCTGTGACACCACTCATGGTTTTATATCAGTTTTTTACTATTGAATCAGATTATATGGTTAATGTCATCCAGTTTATGTGTAAAATGTAGTCAGGTAGGGTGGGCATGCTCCTAATCCCTTCCCCAAAATATTGTCACCTGATGGGAGCTAAGAAGTGTGCCTGCCCACTTCTATGGAACACTCTGCCCCTTGAAGTTCATCAGGCCTCCACTTCTTTAGCCTTCCGTAAAGCTTTGAAGACCTGGATTTTTCCCACAAACATTGGACAAAACTAGATAATCGCATATTAAAACTGATTTGGTACCAGGGTTTGATTGTTTTAAGTGGTTGAATGTTCCACCATTCAACTTGACGCTCTGGTCTAGTATTTTTAGAAAGAAATAAAAAAGCTTGCATATAGAGTTTTTTAATACTCAATGTATTTCTGCCACATTATTTCTTTTTCATCTTTTGCTCTAAGCTAAAAGGTCCAAATATACCGGTAGTAACCTCTTAATTGATAATTTTGTTTGCCATTTTTGATATGTAATATCCAGAATTGCATACAGTACTATGTTCCAAGTGTAGGTTTATGATACTGACAATATTATTTTTGTATTTCTTTTGAAACATTATTTACTAAAGGTTTACTAAAGATTTTAATTTCTCATTGCAATCACACTGAGTCCATTTACTATAGACCTCAAATCTCTGCTTTAATTCTAAATCATTAGTGAAGTTAAAATGCATTCATCTAAAGAGAGATCTTTGATAGTCATCTGTCCAGAACTCTTCAATATAATAATAGCATGATGCTTTCTATCATGGCCATCCATAAGGGAGCAGATGATAAAACATGCATTATGATGCAAATACACGTGGGCAAAATTGGGATCATGATGTTACAGTGCATAACATCACTTTTGAGTACTGTACTCAATACTTAATACATGCTGGTTGCTTTCTATTATATAGAAAATTTTCAATTTATAAAGGACGTTTATATGAATTAACTTTGTTATTAAGCACTTTTCTTATGTCCACTGCAGTAATATTTTCAGCCACATGTTTTATAAGAGATTTGTAAGCATTTATTAGGTGTAATCTATTAAGACATAATATTAGTGTCCATTTTCAAGTCAGACATGGCATATCCAAAAAATATAACACTTAACCTTCAAAATTGCATGGCTAAATGTAATGTTAATTAATAACAGACATTATCAGTTGTATTTTTCCATGAATTAATGATTAAAGTATGAAGCAGACTTACTTGGTTAGTATTTGTTTTAAATGCCATCCAGTTTCTAAGACCAGGCAACATATGGAAATAAAAAAGGCTGCCTCATACACTAATTTAAAAAAAAGATTAACAAATTAACAGATTCCCAACACTGAATCAAGATTTCCTCAACATTTCCAGCCCAACCTGGAATGATAATGATAATGTATAATTATATCAGTTGTACATATGGATGATACCTCACCACCAGGGGTGGTATTCACTTACCTTCCCTACCAGTTCGCAAATGTGAGCGCGTGCACACCACCGCACATGTGCAAAGCCTCCCGGCATGCTCTTTACTCACGCGTGCTCCTTCCATGCATGCATCCAGCCACGAAAACGTGGCTAAATAGGACGGCATTACGTCCGGGTGGGCAGGCCCACCCATCAGTGCTACCGGTTCGCCTGAACCGGTCCGAACCAGCAGAGTACCACCTCTGCTCACCACCAACCTTCAGTTTCATATAAATGTTATTGTAAACAATATTGGATACAGGACTGAGACCAGTGAAATCCACATTGGTATAAGCAATCATTCAATCATTCCTCCTCATGTCTATTGATTGAAACTGAAGTTAATGTCATGCCTCATGGAAGTGGTCTAAATCTGAAAATTTTACTTTCCAAGCCCAAATTTCACAAAATCTCTTTAACAAGATATCCTGAAAAGAAAGACATGGGGGCTACAATTTGCAAACACTACTGATAACTATTTCCCATTTAGAACTAACGTATCCTCATGCTTATTACAGAAGAGTCTTTTTATTTTATTTCTAACAGCCTTCTGTGAAACATGGGAAATTCCCTGGATAATGAAGAAGCTTGCAGTTAAATGAATATAGAATCCTCTCCTGATTATCAGTCTGGGAACCAATTCTTATGTCAAGGTTGGAATTGGACCCCATAAAATAGTGCCTTCAATCCTTGAACCCACACAGACATTCCAGAAGGGTGCCATAGTAAATGGTTTTTAAAAAGACAGTGCCAGAAGTTGATATGTCTCCATAGCACAATGGGAAGAAGACATGTACTTTTTGAACAAGAAAACACTGCAGCTGGAGGAATCATCCAACTACCTTCTGTTTCACTTTCTTGGTGACCATACAAAATTGTTCCAAAAGAAGAAAGTGAATGAATAAGCGGTTATAGTGGAACTGACAAATAACTGGACCGTTGCAAGACAATCCCAGCTCCTGAAGGAACAGGCCTTTCCTGTTCCTGGAGGCAATATTAGGCATAGCAACATTATTTAAATTCTTAATAAAAATAAATTCTGAATTGAAAATTGAATGGCAATAATAGGAATATATCCATTAGAATATACCCATTTATCAATTTATTTAATTGCCAATTTGCTTAATAGAAATATAACACAAAGCAAAAAAAAAAAAAAAT
>QLTV01000391.1:1466011-1476331 GCA_003457575.1 Thermophis baileyi
AAAATAAACAAAAAAAAAAAAAAATTTAAAAAAATTTATAAAATAAAAATTACTAAAAAAAAAAAAAAAAAAAAAAAAAAAAAAAAAAAAAATAGTAGAGGGGCTGTGTTATACACAGCACCTAGGCAGAACTTCAAATGTATGTTATTACTAAATTTTGTAGTTCTAGATTTTATATTAATATTATTATATATTATATAATAAATTATAAAAAAGCATTCACGACAACCAGTCTTTGATATTTTGATCTCTGCACCTCTGTCACCCCTGAATAACCATTGGGAAGAGGAGAGTAACTGAAACAAGTTATTCTCTTCTTTAGTTTTGTACTTTGTTTCATTAATAAGGAACTAGGATCCATTGTTTAGCTCCTCTCAGGTCTGCCTCCATTCAAATCCTAAGAAAGAAAATCCCCAACTCCCTTGATTTAGAGAAGAGGTACTTTTGCTAAGAATGAACTGATAGCAGCAAAAGCAAGGCAGGATCTGGGGAAAACCCACACAAAAGTTACACATTGAAAGTCACCCCAAATCTCTCCCCCCAGGGTCCAGTCCAGAAAAACAAATCAGCATCCAATATGATGTCATGGGAAAAGCTCATCTGCAGGTGTTGTGTGCATCCAGAATGGGAACGCTTCATACCAGCTCACTTCCCCATCCCAAATGTCAAACCTACCCTTCCCGTTTCTATGGCAGCCGAGAGCAAGAAAGCTGCAAACCGCACACTGGAGATCTGGCTGACATTCGGCTCACCTTTGGCAGAAGCATTAGCCCTAGAAAAGAACAGAAGGCAAAATACAAAACTAAAATAGGAACCACAAAATAAAATAAGTCAATTAAGGTTCATTGCTTCGCCCAGGCTTATTGCGGTATTTACTATGAAAATCTGAAGGAGTTTAGGGGTCTGAACATTTCGAGCATCCACCCATTCTGATTGCGAAGGAGGGAAATCCTTTCAGGCCACTAAGTATTGTACTTTCCCTTTTTTGCTTTCTGAAATCTAAGATTTCTTTGACTTCAAAATGCTGTTCCCCCTCTATAAGAATGGGCACTAGAGAGGCTGGCTGAGCAGGGCAGAGGGAAGACGCCTTTTCAGGCTTGAACAAACTACAATGAAACACAGGATGGATCCGTTTAAGATTTTTTGGCAGGTCCAACTGTAAGTATTTAGTGGATAGATATACTTTATCACCTACTTGGAACTCTTTTAGTTTCACTCTCTTTTTATCAGCATGTTTTTATGGACTTGATGCATGTCTTCCAACACCTTATGTGTTACTGGCCAGGTATGTTGAAGCTGTTCAATCCACTCCACCAAGGAGGGGGTCAGAGGCTTCTCTTGGGGCAGTTCTGGTATGGGAACAAAGTCCTGGCCAGAAGTTACCTTGAACAGAGTGAAACCATACTACATTGTACTGAGTTATTATAAACGACCTCTGCAAAAGGCAATAGGTCAGCCCAATTATCTTGCTGATGATTTATGTAGCACTTAAGGTATTGTTCCAGAACCAAGTTAGTGTGTCCACATGTCTCATTGGTTTGCAGATAATGGGTTGAGCTTAGCACCTGGGTGGAGCTTAACAACTTAAGAAATTCCCACCAAAACTGGGAAGTGAACTGCACCCGCCTATCCGAGATGATGTGGTCAGGGACTCCATGTAACATATACATATGTTGAATAAAAAGTTTAGCAATTGTCTCAGCCAATGGTATTTTAGTGCAGGGAACAAAATGCACTTGTTTGGAAAAAAGATCTGTAATGACCCAAATAACCATGTTCCCAGTGGTGGGATTCAGCTGGTTTGCACCGGTTCAGGCAAACCGGTAGTTAACTTTCTGAGCAGTTCGGCGAACTGGCTGTTGGAAGAAATCTCCTTCCAACAGCCTTTTGTTTTTCCCACCTTACGGAGTTAATCCTGTCAGGAAGGCAGGAAGAAGGCATTCTGGTGTGCCTTTGTGTGTTGTTTCTAGCCTGCTTAAGTGTTTTCCGAAACTGCCTCTGGCTTAAGCCTTGTTACATTGTAACAGCCGTTAATGGTTCTTGGCAGTACGCCAAGACTTTCTATAGCCTGAGCAGCTTCTCTGGAGTTTCTTTTTTCCTTTGCTGGTACTTTTATTCCAGGGCTTGGGAGGAGGGACTGGTTGGATTCAAAGCTATTTACATAAAGGTTGGCATAGCCATAGAAGAAATGGCTGAGAGGTAGGATGCAAGCTTGGCACTCTGTCTGATATTTTTACTGCCTTTCTGGGAGCATGTGATCTTTCCTTAAGTCTGGATGATTTCCTTAGGATATCTTGTGAGGTGAGTGAGACCAGCTGGTATCTTTAAGTGGTGCAAATGGATCTAATGATTGCTTCTCCTGGGTGGGCAAGGGTGCTTTGTCAGTTCACTGAGCATAGGAGTCTCTTGTCTATGGGGATTCTTCAGTCATTCAGGTCAAAAAAGCTTTTTTCAAGAGGCAACTGGACTTTCTTAGTCTCCAGAAAATCCACTTGACTCTTGAAAAAGCACCTTTGGGATAGGAATCTCTTGCATTGCTTTGGAGTGGCCAAGGCACATGATTGCTCACTAAGTGGATCCTCCTTCCAATTCATTTTAGTTTTCTCTCATAATAATAAGGCTTAGTAACATGGCGCCAATTGTAGAAAGTTAGCACCCACCCCTCTCCTAGAAGAATGAAATATTTTGAGAAATATTAAAAAGGAAGAATATATTTCCCTGGATGAGAAATGGAGAAACATGTTTTCTTAGAGGGGGAAATCAGCCAGGGGTGGGTTCCTCCCGGTTTGGACCAGATCGCCCAAACTGGTAGTGACCCGCTGGTGACATCACTGAAGTGGATCGGCCGGTGCCTGTCCGTGGGCGCCGCCATCTTTTTTTGTGAATTTTTTGTGAATTTTTTACTGTTTGGAAGGTTTTTCCTGTTCTGATGCTTGAAAAAGGGCCCTCCCGCCCACCCCTGGGTTTATACTGACCTTTATTCCTTCGCCCAAAGCACAGCTGATCAGCTCCTCAGCTGTGTTTCGGGCTGATTGCAGCTACTGAGCATGTGCGGAAGCAAAATTGTGCGAAGGAACACAAAACGTCACGATGCGAATCGGTGGGGAAGGTAAGTGGAACCCACACCTGAAATCAGCCCCCACCTTCCTTAATAGCTCACAGCAGATGTCAGCACTTAAGAGATAAAGAGATAGATAGCTCTATTCATAGGCAAAAATTCCCTGCAGCAAGGTCTGAACAAAGGCAGAATGGGATTAGCCCTCACTCAAGATCCAAAACAGGAGGAAAGACATTAAGACATAATAGGAATTGCCCAACACCCTTTCAGGACACAAGCTTCTTCATTACATCATCTCAGAGAGTCCATGTGGTTCTGCTTCATCATTAAACCATCTTTCCAATCAGCCTCCGTGTTTCCAGTGTCTTTCTCCCAGCTTGGAACTGAACCAGATGGATTTTTTTCCCAACAGCTCCCAGGTTGGAACTGAACCAGATGGATATTTCTTCCAACACAGGCTTGAAGTTTATTTAGATATATGTGGCATGTACTAATTTTATTGTGATCCTGACAAGCTTGGGAGGGCAGAGACTTGAACCTGGGTCCCCTATAAACTTTGTTAATTTGTCTCTTTAGCTTGGCATTTTGTAGCCCAAGTATGCCCATCCATTTTCTGGAGAGCTTAAATGACCTCTCTGCTAAAGGGCTTCACTTTATGAGCAAGAGTTGGCTGCTGATAGTTATCATTGCATTTTAACTATTTTAATTCCAAGGTGCTCTGGCACCCTGCCTGATTTGTAACTCTGGGTTGCAGGTATTGCTGATGAAAAGGAAGGTATTCAGACAGAATGGCTTAGGTTTCCATGATGGCGGTGACTGTCATTGATCTTCAGTATGTATTCCCCTATTTCTAATCTAATGATTGGTATTTAGGGCAGCTTTTTGCAAGCAAAGAAGCTTTTTGTATTTTTGTACAGGTAATCCTTCATTTACAACAGTTCATTTAGTGACCATTCAAAGTTACAATGGCACTGAAAAAAGTGCCTTATGACTGTTTTTCACACTTATGACCATTGCAGCATCCCCACGGTTACAAGAGGCTGGGCAAGACGAAGCGCCCCTCGACGTGAGTGACATCAAGTTGGCCATGACCACCCAGTCACATGACCATCCAGCCATGCCTACCCAGCCGGTCATTAGGGCAGAGAACCGGTTAACTTATTTGACTCCCATCACTGCATGTTCCCCCCACTCTCAGGCAGTTCCACTATAAAGTCCATGGATATTTCCTTCCATGGGGGCCTAGGGCTAGTCACATTCTGTAAGAGTCTCACGGGTTTCCCTATTTAGCAGCAGCACAGATGAGACAGCTAGCTACATACGCCTCAATGTCCTTTTTTAATGAAGGCCACCAAAACTGCCATTTGATCAGGTGCAAACTCTTTACAAAACCAAAATGTCCAGCAGTTTTGGAATCATGAGCCTGCTGTAGGATGGGGCCCCTTATGCTGCCAGGCACATACAATTTGGAACCAATCTATGCCAAGCCATCTCGCATGGTGCAGTCTTTTGTGTGGGACAGAAACCACTCATCACTTTTTAATGTCCCCTTCAATTTCTTGCACAATGCCCTTAAAAGGGCACTGCAAAACTGCCCTTTTCAGGATCCATCTCTATCCCCTCATGGGATATGCAGTAGCCCAAGTAATCAATTTTGTCCTGGTGGAATTCACACTTGGACAATTTAGCATAAAGGTCATTGGCTCTGAGTTTTTTCAGTACCGCACACATTAACGTTACATGCTCTTCCATAGTCTTTGTGTATATTAGAATATCAACCAAGTATACCAGGTATGTATGTATATATGCACCAAAGACAAATTCCTTGTGTGTCCAATCACACTTGGCCAATAAGGAATCCTATTCTATTCTATTCTATTCTATTCTATTCTATTCTATTCTATTCTATTCTATTCTATTCTATTCTATTCTATTCTATTCTATTCTATTCTATTCTATTCTATTCTTTGTACAGATGTTCATGCAACACTTTGTTGATCAATTGCATGAAAACAGCGGGTGCCCCTTGTAACCCAAATGGGAGCACATGGAGCTCGAAACAGCCCAAAGGGCAGTTAAAGGCCATTTTCCATTCATCTCCCTCCTAAATGTAAACCCTGTAGTAAGCTTCTCTCAAGTCCAACTTAGTAAAAATTCTCCCTTTGGTAAATGCACCAGCATGTCCTTCATCAGAGGAAATGAATAAACTTTCTCCACACACACAGCGTGTAACCCCTTGTAATCCACACAGAGACAAAGAGTTCTGTCCTTTTTCTCCTGAAACAACACTGGAGCGACCACTTGTGGTCTGGCTGGTTGGATGAATCCTTGTTTCAAATTCTTGTCAATAAAGGCACACAGCTCATGTAACTCACACGGAGTCATCGAATAGATTTTTGGCTTGTGGAGTTTCACCCCATGCAGGATTTCTATGCTGCAGTCCGTGGGGTGATGGGGCGGAAGCTCATTGAAGCCCCGCTCACTAAATGCCTCCCTTAAGTCCCAGTATTCCTTCGGGATTTTCTCCGCTCCCTTTGTGTGCTCTTGCACTCCTATCCCTAATTCCTTGTCATTTTGGCTTTTGGCTTCTGGTGAGGGATTCTCCTCCCAGCCAATTGGGGTCGGATTTTTAGGAGTCCTCTTCTCCAATTCACAAGAGGGTTTCACTTGTGGAGTCAAATAAGAGGGGCTCTCCATCCCAGGTACTACCATAAAACTCAGAAGCTGTTTGTGACCCCCCCCATCCTCCTTTCCACAGGTTCCATTATAGCAATAGCAATAGCACTTAGACTTATATACCGCTTCATAGTGCTTTATAGCCCTCTCTAAGCGGTTCACAGAGTCAGCACATTGCCCCCAACAATCTGGGTCCTCATTTTACCCACCTCGGAAGGATGGAAGGCTGAGTCAACCTTGAGCCGGTGAGATTTGAACCGCTGAACTGATGAACAGTCAGCTGAAGTAGCCTGCAGTGCTGCACTCTAACCACTGCGCCACCTCGGCTCTATCATTATGAAGTGAGCCGGGGCTCCCCCTGCCACCGACCCATCCAATTGGCAGAAGGCTATGGGCACCTCAGTACAATAGGCCCAACATCTTCCCTAGGTGCCCAACGAGGGCCCCACTAACTCCACCAGGATGGTCACAGGGATCATATGTTGACTTACCAGGGGATCGCCATCGGAGTTGGATTCACTCTCCTCCATTGGGGTTGGAGTTCTCAACCGCTCTTGGCCAGGAGGGGTGAATTCGATGACCTCCATCCCTTTCAGGACTGTTTCATGGAGCCTCGGTGATGGCTTCTCAGCTTTCCTATCCCCAGCGGCTGCAGGTTTGCGGTAGGTTTGGTGGAACAGCAGTTGGCTGCTCGATGCTCTTCTTTTCTGCACTTGCAACATGCTGTGGACCACTCTTTAGGCACTGGCCCTCCTTTGGACGATCTGGGGATTCTTTGCAAGCAGAGGGTGAAGACTTGCTTCAGCTGCAGCTGCCCCAGTGTTGATCTCTGGCCAGATCTATTTCCACCTTGTCTGCCAGCACGTATCAGTGTTGGAGGTCTCAAGCCCCCCCCCAAGATGCAGGTGTGGTAGACTTTATTGTTAAGCCCATCATTGAAACATTCAATCACGATCTCTTCAGGCCACGTGGCCAGCCAACATGCCAGCTCACAGAACTCCTGGGTGTATTCTGCCACCACCCCTAGGTGATGGTCTTCATCTGAGTTCTGGCTTTGCATTCTGCAGACGGTCCTCAAACCACCGGCAGAGGGCTGCCATAAACTGGTCATAGTTTCATAGTTGAGGGGCATTGTTATTGTGAAGAGAAACCATCCACTCTGCTGCAGCCCCTTCCAGGGCCATGGTGACACATCTCAGACACATTAGGCTGTTTCCGATCCCAATTTGCCCCCGTACTCCTGCATATAATTCCAGACTTGAGCTAGGAAGAATGCCAGCGATTTGAGATCTCCCAAACTTCAGTCCTAGTGGCGGAACTTTGGGAGCCCGTTGCCTTCGGGGAATAGTTCCCCCAGTTGGGGCAGTCGGAACCACCACAGCTGCTGGTGACTTTTTGACTACAGCCAATGTCACCCCCCTGTAGGGCGGCGGAGGTCGCTGTTGCCACTGTGAAGGTGACTGCTCCACCCGCTGCCTGGCTGGTCTCTACTATGTTGCTGGGCAGACATCTGGGCAAGCGTTTCTCTGGCTGTCCAATTTTCGATCGCCTCTTGCAGCAGATACAATGCATGGCTCATGAGGTCCTCATAGTCAGAGTTGCGAAGGGGGAAATCTCACCACGAACTCCTTTGTGCCCCTCTGCTCTGCGGGATCCTTGATGGCCTCTGGTAAAAGTCACTCCCAGCAGATGCTCTTCAGGGACCTCCAGCTGTCCTATGCCTAGCGACCATCTGGCTTAGACTGGCTTCTCATCACGCTCCAGCTCCTCCAGCCATTCCGCCTCATCTTGAGTGTGGCTTGGTCTTGGGAGGAGTTGCTCCTGGGGCTCCAGACTCTTCCCAGTTGCTCTCATGTGTTGACATAGAGTGCTTGGCCCCCATGGTACTTTTACTAAGAATGAACTGATAGCAGCAAAAGCAAGGCAAGATCTGTGGAAAACCTGCACAAAAGTTACACACTGAAAGTCACCCCAAACCCCTCCTCCCAGGCTCCAGTTCAGAAAGACCAATCAGCATCCAATATGATGTTATGGGAGAAGCTTGTCTGCAGGTGTTGTGTGCCTCCAGAGTCCTAGGATGGATGGCCTTGGAAAAGTCCAAACAACTCCATGCAGCAGCATCACAGTTCATGGGTGCACACTAGCTCATTTCACCATCCCAAACCCCCCCTCCCCGTTTCTATGGTAGCCGAGAGCAAGCAAGCTGCAAATCACATGCTGGAGATCCAGCTAACAGCTCCCCAGAGTGCTCATAGCAGAAAGTATTGGCATTACATTGCAGTTATAACACCGCCAGAGAGTTTTTGAAGGAGAAGAAAGTGAGTAATAGATTAAGCAGTTTGTGCCTGTTGAAAATAGGCTATTGGTGTCCTGGTTTCTATCTAGGGCATGAATGACTGGTAAACCTCAGATGGACTAAGCAGTTTCCACTAATTAGGATTAATGGGATACTAGGTAAGATTGGAAAAAGTCTAACTGAAGTGCTAGAAGGCAGAGCCTGGAAATGCTGAAAGGGGACAGCATCATGGGACATGTCACTAGATGACCTAAGGTTTTGACTGGAGTTGATGATGGATGACAAATCGAATCAAAGGCTTATATGCCAGGATATAACTTGCTGGAGAAAGTAGTACCTAATCAAACTCAGAAAAAGAAATAATCAAAATACAGCATATTTAGAATGTAGCTATCCTATGAAATTCATTTAATTTATATAATTTTGTACTAGTCTCCATGTAATATAAATTACCTACATAAATACCAAGGGTAGATACAGGTAGTCCTCGCCTTATGGCTACAATTGAGATCAAAATTTCTATTGTTAAGTGAGACATTTGTTAAGTGAGTTTTGCCCCATTTTATGACTTTTGAATCCACTGACATTAAGTGAATCACTGCAATTGATAAGTTAGTAACCCAGTTCTTAAGTGAATTTGGCTTCCCCATAGACTTTGCTTGTCAGAAGGTCACAAAAGGGGATCACATGACTTTGGACACAGCAATGGTCATAAATAGGAATCAGTTGCCAAGCATCTGAATTTTGATCAAATGATCTGCAAAGGTCATAGCTGTGAAAAATGGTCATAAGTCACATTTTTCAATGTTGTTGTAACTTTGAACAGTAACTAAATGAACTGTTGTAAGTCTTTGAAGAAAACATGCAGACACATAGAAAAGAAGCATCATCAAATGTCCCTAAAAAAGTAGCACCATCAAATGCTTCTGTGATAGATAGAAAAATACCCCAAACTTCCCTAGGAAAAAAGGCGAGTATTGGTGATAGGAGATTCAATTCTCAAGGGAACAGAACCAGCCATCTGTAGACCAGATAGTCAATAGTCAATCCAGAGAGGTATTTTGTCTCCCTGGAGCAAAAAATCAAAGATGTGGCTGAGAACCTAACCAAAATAATAAAACCCACAGACTACTACCCCTTTCTATTACTACATGTAGGGACGAATGACACAAAAAAGGACTTGAAAACAATATTGAGTGATTACAAGCAACCAGGCAAGTAAGTCAAGGACTTAGGTGCACAAGTAGTTTTTTCATCTGTACTGCCAACGAAAGGACAACATCCAATAAGAGAACAAAGCATTCTAGAAGTGAATTACTGGCTAAAGGGTTGGTGTCACCAAAAAAACTTTGGATTCCTGGACCATGGTCTGTACTATCTCCATGATGGGCGTCTGGCAAGGGATGGGCTGCACCTCACAAAGACTGGGAAGAATGTTTTCAGAAAATAACTGGCTCAACTTATCAGGAGGACTTTAAACTAAAATTGAGGGGGGAGGGTGACCAATCTTTAGGATCTCCAGGACCTAATTCCAAGCAAAAGCCTCTAGAAAGCAAGTCAAATAATGAAGTAAGGAGGGATGGGAAGGAAGACAAACACAAACACCAAATAGGAGACATAGGAAGCATACACAGAGTCAGACATAAAGATCTCAAGTGCATATATATAAATGAACAAAGTCTGGGGAACAAACAGGGTGAACTTGAACTATTAATACATGGAGGTAGATATGATACAGTTGGGATAACAGAAACCGGGTGGGATGAAACCCATGACTGAAACATACTGATAGAAGAATACAAACTGTTCAAAAAAAACAGACCCCATAAAAGAGGAAGTGGAGTAGCATTGTATGTAAAGGACCACTATATTGCTACAGAAATGCATGAAACCAAAGATGAAAACCTCCTAGAATTCATATGGGTCAATATAAAAGAAAAAAAAAGAATGACATGGCCATAGGTGTATACAGGACACCCAATCAAGCAGAAAAAATAGATGTCCTTTTTGCTAACCAACTAACAAATATATGTAGGAAACACACTACAATAATAATGGGGGACTTCAATTACCCTGTCATCAATTGGAAGACTAATTCTGCACCAAGTGAGAAATCAAATAGGTTCCTAACCAACCTAGCTGACAACTTTGTTGTCCAAAAGGTAGAGGAGGGAACTGGAGGGACAGCCATACTGGACTTAATACTTACAAACAGAGAAGAATTGATAGAGGGAGTTGAAACTGCAGGAACCTTGGGTGATAGTGACCATGTCATACTAGAATCCAACAT
>QLTV01000391.1:1491277-1527517 GCA_003457575.1 Thermophis baileyi
CCCGGCTGGCTTCATGGGGGTGACAATGGGGGTCTCCCATGTGGTGTGCTCTACTGGTCCAATTCCCTTGGGCTATTAACTTGTCCAGCTGCTCGTCGACTTTAGGTCGGAGCACAAAAGGGACCCTTAGGGGCTTAAGTCTAATTGGAGTTATGCTGGGGTCTAGGCTAAATGATATGGGCTTGCCCTTATATTTACCTAGACTCCCATTGAAGACGGTCTGGAAGTCTGTGAGGAGTTCATCCAGCTTGTCCCCTCTTAGTTGGTGCAGCCCCGTGATGCCGATGTTGAGCGGCTTGAGCCATTCCAGCCCCATTAGTGTTGGCTTCCGCCAGTTTGTAGGTTTTGAGTCCGCAGTATGTGAGGAAGAGAGCCCTCTTCCTGTTGTCTGGAAAATCCTGGAAATTATTAGCTTCCAGGAACATGCGGAATCTGGACATATATGTTCTCCATTCTTCGGTTTGGGGGTTGAAGAAGGCTGGTGCCGGAGATTGCTGTTGTGCCATCCTGTTGAGTTGGCCGATGCAGGTCAGAATGTGCTTAAGATGGCCGCGGATTGCCACGAGGTGTCCTTTGTCCTGTTGTCTTCTTCCACTACCTTCGTCGCCAGTGTTAGATTTGCGCGGGAATAATAGCCGAGACGTAGGAACAGTTCAGCACCTTTATTTGTGGCTAGCAGTAACTAATACGGACTGCCGGCTGGCGGCAGGGAAACTGCTTTTAAAGGGTTCCCCTGCAGCCTGCTGGCCATTGACAGTGGTTTAATTTTCCCACCGCTGACTAAGCCAATCAGCGGTGAGTATGCAAATACGTACTCGGTGCGTCAGTACGTAACAGGAAAACTTAAGATATGCTCTATAAAAGCTTTTCAGTGGAAATATTTCTGAGTTTTTATAGAAATGTGAATGGATGTTCTCCAGCCGTAAGATTCACAAGGTGATTTTTTTTAACATTGTAGTAGTATGATAAGTATGATGAAAGAACTAAGCAGGATTTTCCCATCTCATTCTAGAGAAGTCCCATATTTATGTCCTTTATCACACTGAAGTTACCTTATTCCATTTGAAAAATTATAATAGAATGTCTATTGTTTAGTAACAGTTCTCATATTTTAAAACCTTTTTCTCATACCATTAACAAAGAGTTTCCAGTTAGTGAAAACTGCTGAAAAGGAACTTATAAAAGAACTAAAATTATCTGAGGTTTTTTTTTTAAACTGCCAAGATCTGCCTGCCTAAATACCACATTGGGCTATGAATAGCTTTCATTTTATTGGTAATAGTAGAATTTGCATCTCCAAACTCCAGATAATTTTTACTGCTGGGTTAAAGAAGCCCTGCCAACACTAAATATTTGTGGAGATTCAGCTCATAAGGCTAGAATAGTTTCCTTTCTAGAGCAGAGCTGGAAAAGGTGGATATACTTTCAGGAAGTTGCATTAGAAACATGAAACCTTTCAGCAATTTATGCAAAGTTCCAATTGTATCTTTACATTGAAGACCCAAAATGATAATTCAAGTGACATTGATGCGTTTTTGTTAGTTGGAGAGAACAGATCATACAGTGTATAACAGAAGCTGGAAAGGTAAAAACAACTTGACTAAAATGAAACATCACTGTGAAGGAATGCAGAAAACATTAACTTCAAACGTGGGATTAATAAAAATGAGAATAAGATAGATGTTCTCTGTGTTAGGTCAGGTCCATATGGATTTAATTTAGGGGATTGTGCACACTTTCTCAGTGTTTCAGATACATGCTGTCCAGACGTACTGATTTTGGTTTTGGTTTTTATTCTTAGTTGATCATTCAAGAAAGGGAGCTAAGAAGAAGCATATTATGGGCAATTCTCATTGCTGAATCTCCCAGAATAAACATGGATGTGTCTTAATAATCCTCTGACAGCAAGTCTTCACATCTCAGATCATTTTTTTACTTTGATCACTGCATTTGCAGAGATGACTCTTTTGAGTGAAATCTTTTAAGACAAATCTTTGTCTTAAAACCAAATCTATATACGGTACCTTGTCTGATTAGAAATAGGCATAATTTAATACTTGATCTACTAAATAAGTACTGGTCCAGTAGATTGCCCCCATCTGTTTCTAAAATTATTGTGGCTGCCTTGCGATTGTTACTACCTTTCTCTGTGAACATTGATAACAGGCCAATCTAGCAGCAGATTGTCCAATATAAGTTTAAACTATTAACATTTTCAGTATAAATATAGTTTTTGAAGAGGTAACAACTATGTTTTTCTTAGATGGGACTTAACATGATAAATACAGTTTAAACAGCAATATAAGTAGTATTTAGGCCTTAGCCACTGTTTATGCTCCATAACTTCTTTTCTCCAATATTATGCAGTAATAATGTTGTAAAGGTCAAGGAGCACATGCATAGCGCCCTCTCCTGGCTCTCGCCTTTAGTATCTACATCTTATTATTAATTTTTCAAAAGAAATTGTTTTCAGAATAATAAGTTAAGTGTCCCCTGCTCGAAAAACACTTTAAAGTCACACTTTACGCTTTTTTAAAAAAGAGAGAGAGAAAAGCAAAAGAAAGACAGTAACATTATTTAAGACACCATTTTCTTAATTAATTGTCTAATTAAATATTAAATATATTAGATATTTTAAAATACCCAATGGTACTTTAATTTCTGATATAATTTTCATAATCTGTGTGACACAATTTATGGCTCAAAATGTTTTGAGCATTTTTAATCTCTTAAAATATTGTTAAATGTCTAAGGTTCATAGAAATTTGGAAAGTTGTCTTTTAGTATCCACATGAAATACATACATTATTCTGGGTACACATTTTCAAATCCTCATTGGTGGTTTGAAAACACCAAAAATTTGTTAATTTGGAAGTGTACATGTTATAAAATGCTGCTCAATTAGTTTAATCCTGCAATATTTCAATGTTTGTTTCCAAGTATAATCGTATTTAAGATTCCTGCAGCTAATGTTCTGGCTGATGCATGATGTCTTTTCTTTCCATGCAGCTACCTCATCCAAATTTCCTATTTCTTTTGTGTCAAGAGATGCTTATGCCATTTTTACAAAGTCCCTTGGATGCAAATTTCATTGTGTTTAATTACTAGAATTTAATGATATAGGAAAATGACTTCTGTATGTGGTACTTGGAAATGAACCCTATTAATTTAAAAATAAGTACTAAGAGGATTGTGTCTTTGCTCACTTTGCAAGTTCTTAAAATAGAAAAAATGGCAATAAGCTGCTGTATGCCTGTTCTGGTTCTATCTTATCCGATTCTGGGTAGTTGCCACTATCTTTACAATGAAAACATCCTGGAAGTTGTTGCAGAAGAATTGAGCAATTGGCTTCCTTACAAAAATAACTACAACTTCTGAAAACCTGACAGAGTGACTAAGAAGGGTGGTAAATGGTATAATCCAATGCACAGTAAAATGGAAAAAGGGGTCACTGAAATAATTGAACTTGCAGAAATTTTGACTATAACCAAGAATCTCTTAAATACATCTGTCTGGCTCCCTCCTCTCAGGCACCGTTTCTGGTTAGCAAATGCAATATGAGTAACTACACAGAAACAGGCTGAACTGAACATTAAAACAAGTCTAAATGTTTGTAGTTTTCCATACCAATTTTATTAAAAGTATCATTTTCTTTCTGTTACCTTTTTCATCACCAAAAGAGGCAGACAATATGTTTTTTAAAAAATTGGGGGTAGATGGGATCCTTATGGGAAGTAAATATGTTGATAGTTATATACATATTTGAGATACTGAATGATTGTAATTTAATCTTTCTTCTGTGAACCAGTCCTGTGCTTCATTTTTTTCTCCTAGCTCACCAGGCCAGCTTCCTATTTTCAGTCCCAGAAGTTTTAGCTTCTTTCCTATCATACACTATTTTCTTTCTGCCAAGCGTTAATCTCTCTTTCTCCAGCTTGATGTGCTCCAGAAGTATTGGATTACCAGCTGATTAGGGATTATGGATATTATAGTGCAATACAAAGTATCAGATTGAGAACTGCTACTATAGGCAGTGTACATGTGTTTATTGGTGTGAGTGATAAGCTGAGAACCATAGATTCTCAGGGCAGTGATGTCAAATTGGGAATGTAGGAGTTACAATCTTCTCCTGGTCTGGGGAGACCAACATAAGATAACAAAGGAGGAATAAAAAATCTGTATATACCAATACAGCTATTTTCTTGGCTTGAGATATCAAATTTTGCCTCTAAGGAAATTATAACATAACCAAGCTTAACAAACATTGGTACCATGTTGTTGGATGTTTTCCAGTCCACATTCCTGTAGATTGCTATGTGTATATGTGAAAACCAAATGAAAGGTTAAAAAGATCTTTAAATCAGGATGTGGGATGTGCATTTGGATAATACTGTAGTTACAGTATTTTTGGCTATTAATTTGGGGGGGAAATAGTGTAAAGCATTCTAAAGGCGAAACAGATAAAACAAGCTCTCTAAATTATAGGATAAGAATATGGGTCAAGATGGTGAAGTTTTGGTGAAGGAAACAGGAGTTATTTGACTTCTTAAAATATAAATTGTGGTTGGTAAAACCACAACATGTATTTTGTAATCCAAGTAATCCAAATTTACTTTGTGAGTTACTTGAGAAAGATAATGGATATAGGGTGTAAGCATGGTAAACCTAGCTAATTATTGTCCATATTGAAAGAGAATTGGAAGTATTAGGATAAAAGTCTCAAAGGATTGACTCAGTCATGCCAATGATTGGTCAGAGCAAAAACAAGATATCATTCCTAATCAATGGAAAAATAATTCCAAATTGGAATTATTCCAAGTATAAGCATAAAGGATTGGTTTACCTAAAACAACAGAATTGTTAATTTGATAACCATGGATTCTGTTGTCAGAAACATGTTAATGCTTAATGATCAGGTTATGTTTTTCCATATTGGCCTTAGGCTGACTAGTTCAAAATGTTTTTCATGATAATTGATTAGCTGTTCATTAATGTATGTTTGTTTTAAATTTAGATATGCTATGCAAAATTCTGATTTCTTGGGGAAGTTCCTTTTAGCGAACTGTATGGTCCCAGCTGTACCAAATAATGTAACCTTATCACAAGACTGTCCATAATAGCAAACAAGTATGAGGTATAGTAAGGCATGTGATAATACTTGGGAATACTTCTGAGCTCTTTTACATAACCATCTCCCACTAGATAATGATAGAACTCTGTGCTTTACCAAATTTAACAGGAATTACTAATGTTATACTTGACTGGCCAATGCTATTTTCAAGCAGTTTCCATAATCCCAGATCTGCTGCAATTAGCTTCTTTGCAGTTCATTGTTTTATTTCTGATTCTGAATGGGGTCTTTCTAGGAACATAAAATAAGCCTCTACTATTTTACACTCCATGATCTAATCTATTTCCTTCCTTCCTTCCTTCCTTCCTTCCTTCCTTCCTTCCTTCCTTCCTTCCTTCCTTCCTTCCTTCCTTCCTTCCTTCCTTCCTTCCTTCCTTCCTCACTGAGCTAAAGTTTTGAATGTCCTCTTTTACTTTTCTTTTCTTTGGGAAATTTCCTTTTCCCAAGTTTTGATATCTATATCAATTTAATTTCCCTCCCAGTAGTCCTTTGTTTTTTTTTTAGTGGGACTGAGTAACTTGTTATATTAAGTCATTTCTTTCTAAACTCAGATTATGTATTTTTCAATAGTGTTATTTATTGGTAGGTTTCTTTAATTGCTACTGATATTTGAGAAACTGGAAAAAATAACCAATTCTAGTTCATAATTTAAAATATAACTAATGTAAAAACCTTCTTTTCTTTCTTAAAGATATATGGATATTTTCTTTTGTTTCAGACAATCTATGTGAAGATCAAACAAGCTTTCATAAACCCTATGGTTTGTTATGTATTGCTAAACTTAATACCTGTTTGAGAATGGGGCTTTGACCAACATTACCAATTGATTCTTAAGATGAAATGAAATTTAAAATTAAATCTTATGTTTTATAAAGACTGAAGACTGACAGGCAAAAACTTCTTAAGATTGTTAGACATGTAATGCTTTGCTAATTACACCCCAAATCATTATACAGATATTGTTGTCCAAAATGTCTTAGTTTATCTTCTTTGTTCACATTTCATCTAGTTAGAGGAAAGTCTCGCCTGACATTTGGAAGTTTGTGTTGGCTCATCAATAACATTTTTGATGTTACTGCATTCCCTTGAATCCATAATACAGTTCCTGAACAGTGGCATACAATAAAAGAGCCTAAGAATGTTGATGAAAGAAATGGCACCAGAGGAATCTCTTGTTATTCTTGGCTTAGACACTTTGAGCCTGAACAATAGATTGTTTTCTTCCTCTTTAAGTTGTCAGTTATTCAGGACTGGAATTTCCATTATATTTCAAATATGTGAATAATCAGCTATTTCTGGCAGGTAGGAAGACATTTACTAGAGATTATAAAAGTTTAGAGTGAGTTGACACCTTTAAGTGAAAAGAAAACAACTGCTTTTGAAGTGCTACTTTAATAAAAACCTGGACTTTCTGATTGTGCAATCAGCACTTTTTAAAATATTAGCTTTGAATCCAGTCATAGGTATAGGAATGACAGATTTTCTGGGTTTACCTATTTAAAACTCTAAACACATAAATACTTTGTCCTAAAGAACTGAAGTCTTTCGTTTCTAGACAGTGGCAACAACAACAACAGATTATTTTAGTTACTAAGTATAGGAAAGTGAAAATAGCCTAGACATTATTCATTATTTATATACATTCAATTCAGTATATAGTTAGTATTTTAAATATTGTATAGATCTTTATTAATGACTCCACTTCAATTATTCCTTCCTTCCTTCCTTCCTTCCTTCCTTCCTTCCTTCCTTCCTTCCTTCCTTACTTACTTACTTACTTACTTACTTACTTACTTACTTACTTACTTTGTCAATGATTTTTACTATTTCATTTTTTTTCTTAAGCACTCTATCTAATATACAAATTTACATAATTTGCTTACAAATGTGCATATATTACAACTAGACATAAAATGTGAACATTTTCATGCATGCATTTAGATTATGAAGAAACAGAATAAAAATCATTTGACAGTAAAAACAAAAGTTTTACCCATTTTTAGTTTAATGTTAACAACAATAGCTCTTTACATACTTAAATTTCTTGACTAACAGAGCATAGGATGTCAATGTAACATGTATGTACAAAAATATTACCAGTGATAGAAATCTCATATTATTCAGTCTTTCTTTTACATTTGTCAATTTTAAACATTTATCTGAGCAAGTATAAATTGAATTCAACATATTTCTAACTTCTGATTATATTCAGGGAATATAACAAAGAAAGACATATAACATATACTGTAGATATATAACAAAAAAAAAAAGCCATACTGGCCTAAGGAAAAAAATTATAGTAAGAAATGCTATTTTTAGATAAATTAAAGGAAGAAAATTATATATAATGTTTTAAATCTGTTCACTAGGCAAGATGGTAAACAATTGTAGGCAAAGTACTTTGAGTGTAAACAAAAATAGTTTGGAGAGAACCAATGTCAAGGTAATCTGGCAAATGTTGGTGTGCCAGATTCATACATTTGATGATGATTTTCCCCAGAGAGAAAGAGGGATATGATAAACTATGCCATTCTACTCCAATAGCCAATATCTCCAGATATTGCCACCTAGGGGAATGTCCTCTACTTGCTTTTCATGGATTTGTTTGAGCAGCAATTGGTAAGGAATATAATTATGGTCTTCTTAATCAACATAAGAGATCTTTGGCATTGTCTGCACGTTAATCATTCTTCAAAATAAACCTCTAACATCTAGAAGCACCCATGCTGAATCACCTTCTGCCTTTGAATTGTTAATTATATTTATATTCTAGGAAAATTCCAGGAGAAGATAAATTCCAGGGAATGACAGAACTTTGACAACCCAGATTCATATTGGAGTATATACCAGTTGAAGTCCTTGGTGCTAAGCATGCATTCATGCTTGACAGCATAGTAAACCAAGATTAAATGGGAACAGCATTTCCCCTGTAGACAGATGTTCAAGTATGCAGTAGCTCATTCAAGATTACATAAAGGAAGCTGGGTCATTCAGCTGATCTTTGTCCACTTTCAGAAACATGAAGGCGGAGTGGTGGTGAAGAGTTTTTAGACTTTCACCACAGGATTTCTGTACTTTTTGAATATGCAAAATATCTGGAGTTTATTTCTATTGAATTTTTCTTTTAACCTTGGATCGAAATATAGAGAAACATATAGAAAACCTTCTTTGTTTTTGTTCCCTGATCAAGTTTTACAGACTAAAAAATGGCTGAACCTAAGAAAGGAAGGTGGGGGAGTATGCAGCTCTTAGCCGAATTTCTCTTTAAAAACTTGATGAGATGATAATGATCCTGCAAACTATGCTGGGGCATGGAACTTTGGATAAAGATACACAAAAGGACTTTGATCCAGTTCCTGACCAAAGTGATATTCTCACAGCTGGAGAATTAAGAGAGTGAATTTCATCTATTGCTCTGAAGTTTAACTCTGCATATTCCTACAATATTAGGACTCTGACTAAAAGGGGAAGTAACTAATTTATTCTTTCCTACAAAGATTGAGGGAGAGTGGATGGATTTATTACAGTTAACTAGTAACCACTTCTATTTGGATTTTGATTGGAAGATAGACTTATTCTGGAGACTGAATCTATTATATTTAATTAATGCCATCTCTTATCAATTATTGTTTAAGAAACAAATGTGTGTATTTGGTCCAGGAAAAACTATAACTTGGGATAGATAAGATGCCATGGTAAACCACCTACGGGTGTATTACAATAACAGTTTGTTAACAGAGAGTTTTAAAACTTTAATTTTGTTTTGTTTTAGTATTATTATTCTTCCTGTTAACTACTTTGTCACTAATACCCATGTTTTCCTAAAAATGAGACCCGGTCTTATATTTTTTGGGCTCCAAAATAAGCACTAGGGCTTATTTTCAGGGGTTTTTTCCATGTACAGGGGGCCTACTTCTGCTTACTTGTGGCTGCAATGGGGCAGGAGGCAGCGCAGCATGCTAGTGCCACTGCTGCGAGGCAGGGGAGATGGAGCTGCCCTACACGCCCCACACTGGCTTACCTCAGGGCCCCGCAGCCAGGCCATCCACACCCCAACACTTGCCTCGCCTCTTGGCCAGCAGCCCCGTCTAGCAGGACCCCACGTGGCAGCTGGCCCACTTCTTATGCTTGCTTGCAACTGCAATGGAGCAGGGAAGCCGAGGGGCAGAGTGGGTGGGCGGTCACAGGAGGCTCGTCTTCGCGTCTCTCAGCTTTCCTGCGGCCTGCATGGTACATCGGGATCTCCCGCCTTCCCCCTGTGCCTCTGCCTCCATTTGCTGCCAGTGCCGCTGCGTGAAGATGAGCCTCCCGCGACTGCCTGCCTGCTCTGGCCCACCGACTCTCAGTTTTTGCGAGGCCCGTGTGACGCGTCCTGATCACATGCCTCCCCCCCCCGGTGCATCTGCCTCTGTCTGCTGCTTGGACAGGTAATCAACTTACCTGCGCTGCGCAGGCTGCGCAGTTCAAATGAACTAAGGACTAAGTCTATATAGGTGCTTTTGGGATGGCCATGGTTAGGAGTATTTTTGTGCATTTTCATTTGATTGATCAAGTACTATCTCCTTTGGATAAAGGAGATCTAGCCACTAGTATAGATGCCCTGATCACATCCAGATTAGATTAACATAGCTTGTTACCCAGTGTATACTGCCTTTGAAAAGTCTTTGGAAATTTTAATTAGCACAAAATGTCAAGTGATACTTTCCATGTACTTGCAGATGTGTACTCCTGAAGAATGGATGAAGGATTTATTGAGCTCTATGTCATCTTACTCCCTATTTGGCATCTTGTGGGAATTTTGCACTACACTCTGTTATGATCATTAAAACAATGAATTCCTGTGCCACACATTGAGTTGGGCAGTAGTCCAGCTTGTAGCATGGTGAAGGCTAGACATAGAAGTATGCTTGAAACTAAATTAATAAAGATATACTAATTTATAGTTAAATATTTTATTCAAGTATATGTTACTATCTAATACAATAATTTCTTCTCATTTGCAGATGGGACTTTATGGGATTATTTAAACCAAGCCGATAGCCAAAACTACTATTAATAGTCAACACTCACTAACTTCAACAATTCATAAGTAAGGGCATATAACACTTTTTAAAAAGGAAGTTTTATTGTTTTTTAAACAATCTTTCTATCTTCGTTTACTGACATATTTTAGGACACCTTTGCTCAATCTGATGAAGTTCATTACTTTTGCATACTTTTCTTCTACAAAATTAAAATGAAGTCTGCTATTTACATTGTAATTCAGGACCCCCCAATAAGATGCTATTTCTTTTCAATCTGTGTGTAAAAATTTTCTCAGGATACTCTCATGTAGCTTAGCAACAGGTAGAATCATTTCTTCCTAAAGAAATGTTATAGGCCAAAATAATGACTGGTAAACAATGAAACCAAACTGGTATTTTTGGCATGCTTTTCATGTTAACAAAGGAAAGCAATGCAATTTGCTTGATATAGTTTTTTTTATCCTGTCTAACTGAATTGATGATAAGCACATATACTGTTTGAGCAGGAATTATATTTGCTCCTGGTATTCTAATAATTATTGACTTCAAAGTAGCCAAGAGGTATATTGAGCTGCAAAGACATGTCAAGAACTGTAGAATTCTGTGAAAAGTAAAATATGTTACTCAACATCTTTATGCTTGAGTTTACTCAGCTAAGATTAAGTACACATGGTCACATATATGAGCATTGTTCCATGAGGCTCTCAATTTAGACTTCATGCTTTCCCACATGTCACTTTTTCCTTCCTGATGTCATTCTCTTATGCTTAATTCCAACACAAATATAAAATGTGGCAGTTATTGACCAGCATCTGGTCCTGCCATATGAAGAACCTTGCTTCTCCTCAAGGATTGTATTTCCAGCAAGGATATGAATGAAGTTTATAATTTATTATATAGCTTTTAATTCCTATTAAAAATTATATGAAAGCTTAGTTTGATGAACTCTTCATGTGTGAAAAGCAGTGTGCGAAAACCTTCACTGGATAGTGGAACTCAATGTCTATGCCACCATGTGGTAAGAATTGTGGCCTGTGGAACAATGCACTTGGAACACAAGGAGCATGAATTACATTAGATATTGAAAATAGATAGAAATAAATTAAAAGAAACTATCAACCAGTTGTGTGATCCAGTTTGTTACAGGTTCCTATGAAAGTTTGATCCCATAGATTAGTGACAATTGCATGATACAGTCCAGTCGTGAAAATAATAGAAACCCAAGGAATTAAATTTAAAGTAAAATGTGCAACTTTCTGAATGAATGTGATCCAAGAAAAATAATTACTGTTTTTGTTGCCTTAAATGGATGAGTGGAAACAATATGAGAGTATAGAAAAAATAATTAAGACATTCAGAGTTCCAAGAATGAATGAGAATGGTGGCTATTTGGTGGCCTTAATAAAAGACCTGCTCATTTTGAATATGTGGTTTAAGCATAAGTCAATCTATATGCACACTTCAAAAAGGAATTAATATAAATCTAAAAATTGAGTAATTGAATTTATGATAAAAATTGTAAGAAATAAATGATGATGGGAAGAGAAATTCCAAATATGGTACAATCTATTATTTGTTATGGAAAAATAGATTTATGGAAGAAAATGAACATGGAATAAAATTTTAAAAAATGAAAGAATTAGAGAAAAATCAGAATAACTGCAGAAATAGGAAGTACAACTATTGTATGAAAAGTATTAGAATTAATTTTCCATCCAAATAAATGGCAAGTGGACATAAGGAAAGAAAATATAAAAATTGCTTGGAATAGACTAGAAGCAGTTTTGTAACCGAGTGCCATGAAACTTTGTGGAGCTACACTCATGGCATAATCAGATATTTGGTAGAATGTTGAAATGAAAAAGACTGCATGAGTTAAAATGCATATAAATTATTGCTGCAAAAGATGAAGTAATTTTTCCAGTGTTCGAAATAAAAAAGATAATTGCAAATAATATAAGGAACCATAAAAATGATAAAAGGTGAAGAAAATGGAGTGATTTGGGTTAAAAGATTTTTTAGGAAGTCAATGAAATAACTAAACAAAGAGCCTGTAGCAGTAGGCTGATGTATAAATGTGAATTATCATTAGGAAATATGTGCTTTTAAAGACAAACCAGGAATTAAGGGATGAAGGAATAAGTATTGATTGGTGGCCATATCTACAACTACAAACAAGATTTAAAAAAGACATGGAAGAATTTGGTATTGACAGGGAGCGGAAGCCGATAGATAAAATCCTCCTAGGGCCCGAAGACAAATTTATATCCAAAATGTATAATTATTTATTGCAAATTGACAGGAAAGAGGAGGTTGTAAAAGGCAACATGGGCGAGGAATTTCGGATACAACATCCAATTGGAAGACTGGGAAAAATTATGGATTAAAAATTACAAATTAACTATGTCGGCCTTGTATAAGGAAAATGTGTATAAAATGTACTACTATTGGCATTTAGCACCGGCTAGACTAGCCAAAATATATCCAAATTTGAGCCCAAGATGCTGGAAGTGTAAACAAGAACAAGGCACCTACTATGATATGTGGTGGTCCTGCCCAGAGACAAAGAAATACTAGAGCAAAATAAGAGTATGGTTACAAGAAATAACAAAATCGCAAATTGAATTCAAACCAGAGATGTATCTGCTAGGAATTCTTAGAGGAACATGGGCCAAAGATAACAAACTCGCAAATCGAATTTAAACCAGAGATGTATCTGCTAGGGATCCTTAGAGGCTCATGGGCCAAAGAAATACAATATCTTATAATCCATATTTTGACAGCAGCCAGAATAGCTTTCACACAAACATGGAAATTGGAAAATAGCCCCCCAGAAAACATGATAATAAAGAAAATAATGGACTGTGCAGAAATGGTAAAATTGACTCGAGTTGCAAGATCGTGAGGAAAAAGAATATTATGTGGTGTGGGAAAAACTGTATATCTGGTTGGAAAATAGGAAAAATAAGTAGATCTATATTATTTGTACATGTAGGTGTAAGTGTGAATATCACACACTAATTTAAACGAGATGGAATAACTTATGTAAATAACCAAATAGATGTTGATGATTTAGGATTGAAGAATATGAATGTATATATGTTTTTAATGTTAAAATTCAATAAACAGACTTTTTTTTTTAAAAAAAGGAAATATGCTTTGAGTAGATTGGTGATAGAATGAACTAGGATTATTTTGAAGAACAAATAGATGAAAGAAGAGTGAATAGGAAAGAAAAGGAGAAAAACTAATGAATATAACTACATAGAGTTGATTGAAAAAGATAGGTCTGAGTATTTTAAAGAAAAAATGGTGTGATGAAGGCAAGGAGGGCTTACAAGCCAGAAAGATGAAGTAAAGGGTGTCTGTGTAAATTAGGTTTGTCTGTATTTCTTCTTACTTTCCTTATCTTCTGCTTTAATTTCTAATTTCTTGGTTAATTATTTCTTACTACTGTTCTGCACTTGGCATATTGTTCCTCACCCTGAGTAGAGATAGGTATGTATATATGTAGGGAATAGAACATTGACGTAATTCAACATTAAGAAATAAATGAAAGCAAAGAAAGTTCACTCCATGAGTCATGTGAAAATGTGATGGATGGCATTTAAATTCAATAAGTAATAAATATACTTTCTCAACCACTATAGTTTATTGTTGTGGTGGTTGCATCATTGTTACAAACAAAGAGGAGGAATGTTTTAATACACCAGGAGACTCTCTCTTTCAAAGGTTTTCCTGTAGAGACCGGTTGGCGTCGCAGCAAGAATGGCTGGAAATAGCGGAGCTCCGTCGAGCTCTGTGAAAACCAGCCGGTATCTGCATGCCAGGAGACCCTACGGTGCCAAAGCCACCCTGGAGGGGTGGTGAAGAAAGGAGAGTTGCTTTGTCGATCACAAGGAATTCAAAATTTCCTCGGTAGATCAGAAGAAAACTCTTCCGAACGGCAGCAGGGACGACGGCCATTTTTGGCAAGTCACAAGCTGTGACAACCGGGACAATAAGATTTGTGCTGGAGCGGTTCGTGGACAGAGCATTGAAACTGGGTGAGATAACTTCCAACTTTGATTCTAGAGACTTTATCTGAGTAAAAGAATCTTAAAAAATATTCTCCAAATGTTAAGAAAGCGGAGATTGGATACATGGAGAAAGATCAAAGACCCAAATCTGAAAGAAATGTTTAACAGAAGCTTTAAAATATAGAAAGCCTGGAAAAGATTTGACAACAATTAGAAAAGTGACTATTGGGAGAAATTGCTTTTCCTACTTTTATTTTTAACCCCTATCGATTTGCTGACAGTTGACAGTCGGCTGTTTGTTTTTCATACACTGTTTAATGTTGGAATTTGGAGCAGAGGAGCAATCTACTGGAGGAAAAAGATTACTGCAGCGTGGGAACTGTGATAATTGTTTAATACAAATAAAGGATAGGAGTGAAAGTAAACAACATCTGGAAGGCCACCTGACCTTGACTTCATTACAATAAGCGATTTGGATGTTTGGGAATACTTGGTGCGCATTTTGAAGATTTTTATGAATTGGATTACAAATAATTAAAATACTATCGAAATTATCCACAGGAGGGTGGATTTGGAAGATTTAAAGAAATTTGGTGGGCCAATTTGGATTTTAATTACTAATGTGATTTGATAGAACATTCTACAAGACGAAAGAAGAAAGGTTAAAGAAGAAAATAGAAAAGAAGAAAATTTAAATAAGACTTAAAATTTGGACAATTGGGAAGGTGTAAACTGGTAAATCATAAAGATTGTAAAATAGCAAACAATAGCTTTAAGGA
Source organism: Thermophis baileyi (assembly GCA_003457575.1). NCBI lineage: Eukaryota > Metazoa > Chordata > Lepidosauria > Squamata > Dipsadidae > Thermophis > Thermophis baileyi. The sequence continues at coordinate 1,506,231 of QLTV01000391.1, forward strand.
CTATAAATTTAGGGGATTTGGAGATACAGTATAACTTTGGGAACGATTACACTTTATTAATAATTGGCACTTTTGGAGCTCTTAGATATTGGGATATTGGAATTTTAGTGGTACATTGAGTAATTCCTAATATACTAAACTACCACAAAATGACTCAGCAGGAGACAATAAAGAGGTATGAAGAAATGATATTGCTGCTTAAAGAGATATGGGCACTGTTTAAAGATAAAGATGTGAGCAAAGAAGATCCTCAACAAAGAGGGGAAAAAGATGAATATAATATTCAGAAAAAAGATGAGAAATCAGAAGGAGTGGTGGTGGAGATGAATCAAAATAAGCCACAAGAAGATAAAAATACTGAAGAGATAGCAACCATAAGTACAATGAACCAAATAGATAACTCTTTGAGAGTTTACAATAGAACAGAGGGAAAAAAAGAAAGCTCCCAAAAACACGAGAGGATTATGTATGGGCAGTCAAGTGATACAGCAGAAGGAGACAAGGGGTAAGGCAGAGGGAATACTGAACTTGTATAAAAATGCTAGAAAGAGATGCAAGATTCCAAGAGAGAAATATAAAAGAGTTACCAAAAAGTCAATAAATGATGGGATTTTAAAAAGGACAAGAGATGATGGATAGAGATAAAACACCCTTTAATAAGGTGACTGTATTAAGAATTAAAAAAAAATTAGAAAGTAGAAACTTGGAAAATATCTGTATACATATTGAAATATAGTAGAATTTTTTATAACTATAAGCATATTAAGGATGGAAGGTGGAAGACTATGATTAGACATATTTAATTGTATTATTATTAATAACAGTGTGTAAAAATATATTGAAGCTGATAGCATTTAAGGACTATGAATTTAGGGGACTTGGAGATATAACATCGGGCCTGACCAAACCTTATTAATAATTGGCCCTATTGGCACTTTGAGATAATTTGGATATTGAAATTATGGTGGAATATGGAGTAATTTCCAATATATTGAACTAGTGGCGACACAACAGGGGACAACAAATACATTGTATGAAGATAAATAATAGAATTTATTGCAATTACAATATGTATGTCAAGATTAGAAGTTGGAAGACTATGATTATGTATATTGAATTGTATTATTACTGTAAGCACTGTGTAAAAAATACATTGACCCAGTCAATACACTATCCCCAAAATATGTAAGGTTATTAAAGGAAAATTATAAATAAAACATATATATATATAAAAACCAAAGATTTTCCTGTAAAAGATAATTGTGACAAACTGCCACCAGTCAGGCTAAACTTCCTGAAAACTGTACTTGACAAGTTCTTAGCCCTTTAGTTCAGCTGCAGGAAAAGGAAGAAAGAAAGGAAGATGCTTTGGAACTTCCTGCCCAACCTCTAGAAATACAGAACTTAAGAAACATGGTATGAATCTTGAAACACAAAGGATAACCTAATAACCAAGCAGACAGTCTTGGGATAGGTTTAATGAGAAGCATCCTTATAAAATCAATCAACCTAAATCTATAGATATAAAAAAGAGTTTATGATGAAAGGAAGAAAAGGAAAAAAAGCATCAGTTCTGAACATATACATATTCTGTTTATTTGAAACAGAATTCCAAATAAAATCAGTATAGGGAGCCTAGCAATATTGGTCACTTAGTCTTTTTGAACAAGGTCTAGTCTTCAGTAGTTTTATGGCAGACACGATGATTACAGAGATCTTTTGAAACTCATAATTGGATATTTATCTTCCTTGATTTCTTTTCTTCTCACCATTTTTTCCCCTGAAAACTTATTCCCATTCCTATAGAATATGGGAATGAGAAAGCCAGTCGCTGAGGAGAGATGGTTCCTTTGTCCAATCAAAGACAATGCACTAACTTTGAGGTTTTGGTAAATCAAATTTATCTAGTGGCTAAATCCTTTTTCCTATTACTTCTTGATGGAATTATAAAAGTACTATATGAATTTCATCAATTCTGCCTTTGTATAAGTTAAAATTAACTTAATTTAAAATGGAAAGGCACTTAACAAAAGCTGATTCTGTCTACAGTATTCAGGCCTCTGAAAATGAAGCAATTTGTAAGATGTTATATGGCACTTTTGATGTCATCTTTAAATGTGGAGTGCATAACAATTACCATGTAAGCCTACAAAAGGTCTCATTTGACTTAACTAACTTAATTTTGTAAGGCTTTGGGCTAAGTATGATAAAATAACAATGTTTGAGAATTACTTAATTGTTGTGCAAATGTTAAAGTTTTGGAACTGAAATAGGAATGTAATTTATATTTAAGGATCTATCTTGTAAAATTTATTAAAGCGTCCAATTTCTCAACAGAAATGACAAATTCTTCATTACATAACTATTCTTTTGTGATCACTCATGCTCTCTGGGTGTTTTTTACCTAAAAGGTTGATTGAATTTTATAAAGCTGACTAATTTTGGTTATATGTTGTGAATCACAGCATTATTTCATTCAGACAAAGTGTAATTGGGAATTGGGAAAAATCCATGTCCAATATGCAAGACATGGCAGAAGAAAAGTGTTCCTTCCACCCAATTTTCATTCTGCTCTCTCCAAAGATCATGCAGATCTAATGTCTTCCTGGTAGACACTTATCTCATATACAGTATGACTGTAGGTGGCTTACAATAAAATACATAAAATAAATAAAAAATAAAAAAATAAAACAGCATTAGCATTAGAACATCAGTCCAACAATTATCAATACAGCCAGGACATGGGTTCTGACACACACACCGAGTTCCAGACATGAGACTAAAGCCAAGTTTTCAAGGTCTTTCAGAAGGCATGCAAGGATTCAGGCCTAGCTAATCTAAGAAGATTTGATGTTCCAAAGTGCAGGAGCCCCAGCAGAAAATGCTGTCCTTTTGGGCGCCCCCTAGTAACATTCCTTTGCTAACAATACCTGGAAATCAGGTAGGGTGAGCAGGAACTGTTGGTGAGAGATGGTCCCATAACTAACCTGGATCCAAGACATGAAGGGCTTTAAAGGTGACAACCTGCACCTTAAATTGCATCCAGGAGCAGACTGGAAGCCAGTGCAGTCAATGGAGCTGTAGTGTTACATGCGCCACGTAACTGGTGCCATTAACTGCCACAGTGCTGCATTCTGTGCCAGCTGAGCTGTAGAGCACATTGCAATAGTCCAATCTGGAGGTCATAAGGCGAGTGAGTAGGAGCCGGGCTTCCTATTCCAGAAACAGCTGCAACTGATGCATGAGATGAACTGTGGAATTATGATCTCAGAAAGATTAAATACAAGGATTTCTATTGATATGCTTCCAAGGGAAAGAGAGAGAAAATCTTTCAAGTGCAAGTAAATCTTCACCAAAGGAGAAGAGAGTATTTCAAGTGCAATAGGAAATAATTTATTGGAAAACCCAATGGTTTTCAATAAATATTTTGTGAACAGCACTGTGAATATCCACATTTTATGCTTTTATACAATACATTAAGGCAGATGGCTATTATTGATATTAAGCTATAATGTTAATACACAAAAAGGGCACTAGGCAAGAAATCCAAGGATCCCGTGATTTAAAAACAATCATATGTTTACTTTGGGCAACTGTTGTAAAACAGGTTGTAGACTATGTTGCTTGTATATAAATCAAGGACCCAAGGAGAAAGCTCAAAAACATCAATAGTCTAATAAGAGAGTAGACATACTTTGTGGTCGGTAAGTGGAAACAATAAGTGGAAACGTTCAGCTTCCGCTCCATAGGCCATTTTTCTTACCGGCATACATAGCTCTGTAATTTCTTTATGAGTCAGTGAGGGTTGTACAGTTTTTCTTCTGAAAGTAGTATGTGCCATAAATAATGCATTTCATGTGGTAGATGTCATCATGAGAAATCATATGTTTCTGAACCAGAATATATGTTTCTTTTCTGTAGAAACCAGATAAAAGTGATATGAAATTCAAATATGTTCTCATTCCACAATATTTTACATCCCATGTATTATACTACTCAACTTGAAATTCATTAAAAATCTTTAGGAACAAATGTGTGACATTCAGAAATTCAAACTCTTTTTATCTGTGTGAACAGATCCTTATGCCAGGACAAAGAACAGAAGAAAATGAATTGTTCTTTCCTGTTATTTTCTTAATTATTTCCATTGCCTCCTATGTAACTCTAGGAGTAGACTGATCAGAAGACCAGATGTTTATTGTTAACAATGGATTAATAGAAAAGCCAAAATCAGGATCGTTTTAGGTGAAAATAATCTGTAAAAGCTAATTTTGGCTGCTAAAAAGTCACATTTCAGAGAGACATACCAAAAGAGCCAAATAAGTACAGAACATATTGGCAAAAAAAAAAAAAAAATCAGTTTTCTTTGGAAGGTTACTGGAAGTCAATATATATTACAATATTTTAGTTTTTACACACACATACATATGTGTGTATGTGTGTGTGTGTGTGTGTGTGTAAAAAAACTGTGTGTGTGTGTGTGCATGTGTAAAAACTGGACACGGACACACACACATATATATCAAGGTCAAACTGATAAAACCCATGGATCATCCCACCTTAGGGGAAACATACACTGAAGATTGGTCCACAAGGTAAAGCAATGGTTAAAAAATTATTTTGTAAGTCAGCACAAAACATATGGCATTACTACCAATTATTTTTGTAAGAGATCACACAACAGCCCAAGTCCATTTTTGAAACAAGTTAAGTCAATCTTTGTTTTTCTTTGTTGTTGAATCTCCCTTCTTCAGCACTGCTATTGTGCATGTTTTTAAGGACATATACAAAGCAATTTGAAAATGTGTTGATGTAATCCAGGTGTCTCCACTGTTCCGCTCTATTAGTAGATTTGAAAAAAAAATCCTACATTTCAACATTTCACTTGTAAGAAAATATGATTGTGAAAATAGTGACCAGTCCCTGGAGAGGAGAAAGTATTTCTGTCATAATGCATAATAACAAACTAGAGTAGAGTGTTTGCCTACAATAAAATTAAGTGCAGCACACAAACTGGACAGCACCATTTGCACTGACACAAGTCAGGAATTACTGATGTAAAGCACAAAACAGTTGTTTGCAGGTTGCCTTCTTGGAAGGCTGGAGTGGTTACAGTATGATGCTTTATATTCCTGCCTGAGTGCCCCTTGGTCATGCTGAGACAAACTGTTTGGAACAGCCCTGAATGCATCTGTTAACTGTAGGTGCAATTAGGTATTAGGTATCGCCAAGATTCAAAATTAAAAAAAATGTTGGCTCATATTCATTTTGAAAACGCAAATCATTAGATATTATTTTGGCTCTTGCCAGTGGATTTCAGATTTCACCCCCTGATGGATAGATGTAGCTATGATTTGTATCCTATCTCAGTCTAGCCACTCTGTGTATCTGCATGAGCTGTAACTTATGGAAGCATATGCCTTTTAACACAATTTGTTAGTCAGAAACTGGTGTGCCTCTTTTTTTGTCACCATAAATTAACATGACTTTCCTCCTATGTTTTCAGCTATGATGAATCCATTGATAAACAAAAGCTAGTATCCAGGTGCTGAAGTCTAAAGTTACTCCATTGTTCTGTAATTCCCTGTGCATCTGAGGAAAGAAGCAAGTTAGCCCTGAAATAAGCTGTTACGATTTTGATAATAATCCTAAAATTGAAAACAAGTAAATACCATATCATTGTAGTTTCTATTTTACCATTGAAAGGAAAAACCTTTTTTTGTATCTAAGGATGATATATAATTATTACATAAGATTAATTTTGGTTCAAATGTGTTACTACTACAATTTGGGCTATGATGTATATCACTTTCATTAAAAGTCGTAAGTCACTGTCTAAGCAACTTATAGTTGGATTATTCCTTTATTGGATCTTTACAAGCATGGATCCGCACATTTTCAACACAGCTAAGAAACTTTAATTCAAAATACAATACAGAAACATTAATCCAAGGAAGTTATAAATTGTTAGTATTTTTACATAGAATCTACTTGGAATTGCTGAAGAAGACCAGCTCACATCTGACTACATAACATACTGTAAACCATGCTTTGGTGCTTTCAGGGTGCAAAAATGTAAATCCAGTACAAGTTCTCATTATTTTTACATGAATCCACCTGAAACTATCATCTAATTATAGCAAACATTTGTTATCAAGGTCTAACAATTATGAATTTGATTATTTCATGAATTATCATGGTACAAAAATAGAAATACAAGGCATGGATACTCATGTTTTGGATGAAGTTATTTGAAAGTACAGTATTGGTTAATTGACTCATGATCAATGGTGAAGATAGAAATATTACTTTATTTTAATGGCAGTTTCAGGTAAAAAATAAAAATTTGTGAGAGTTTATACTTCGGATCCCTTTTTTTACATTTTTTTTTGCCTCAAGTTAAAATTGTCAGATTTGTGCTTCTTATGGTCTCTTTTGTGCAGATTGATGTAATCTGTATTGTAATACTGATTTCAGGCAGATATAGGGTAAAAAAATATATCCAGCAAATCCATGAAGATTGGAGGTTCTTTGGATCCACATTTTATTTATTTATAGATTTCCCATCTTTTGTACAGAAGTTCATGGTAGTTTACAAACTGACCCATCTATTTTTTTCCCCCTACAATGAGCTTGTGAGTAAATCTGGCATTAGAGAGGGGTTGGACTAACATCGCCCACTTTCTGTGGCTGAGGTTGGACAAGATCCTGGGTCTTGTATCTAAGATACAGTTACGTATCTTAACCTATACCACACTGGCTCTCTTTTTTTAACACAGTGGTGATATCAGGAAAACATCAGATCCATGACTATGACGATGGGTATGATTCTGTGGAGACTGATCCCATGTAAAAACAATTAAGAATGAGGATCTATATGGATCCAACATCTTCTTTCTTCCAATCAAATTCAAGACATCTCATTACATTTAATGCACTGAATGAACTCAGTCTAAACCCATCTTTCAATCAGAACAGAGAAAGAATCCCAGTAGGCAAATAGGTGCTGATTCTGATCCAAATACAGGTAGTACTTGCTTTACAAAAGTTCATTTAGTGACTGTTCAAAGTTACAAATGAAAAAAGTGATTTATGACTGTTTTTCACTTAAACTGTTGCTGCAGCATCCCCATGATCAGGTGATCAAAATTCAGACACTTGGCAACTGACTCATATTTATAACTGTTACTGTGTCCCAGGGTTGTGATAACCTTTTGCAACCTTCTGTCAAGCAATGGGGAAGCCAGATTCACTTAACAACTGTCACTAACTTTTTTTAAAAAAATATTTTATTAATAATACAATTAAAAACATTGGACATGGTGAAACTTTCCTGGTTTAAACAATTCCATTCAGTATAACCTTACAGAAAATCATTTTCCCCCTATATAACATTGTAAACATTATGTACAATTTTATATATTGTGTCTATACATATTCCAATCCTACCTTTCACAAACTATTAGCATATAAATTCCTAACTTTTCAACTTATCCCTTGTCACTTATCCCAGCATTCCTTCTCAAATCTAACCATTTATACAATTCATTCCAGATTTCATAATAATCTGTTTCATTCTTCTCCTTGAGCTCTAACGTCAACCTATCCATTTCAGCACAGGATAATATCTTAATTATTACTTCTTCTTCTGAAGGTATCTCTTTATCTTTCCATTTCTGAGCAAAGGCTAGTCTTGCTGCTGTTAACATGTGTAGTAGTAAACAACTGTCACTAACTTAACAACTGCAGTGATTTCACTTTACAACTGTGGCAAGAAAGGTTGTAAAATGAGGCAAAAGTTCATTTAATGAACATCTTATTTAGCAACAGAAATTTTGGGCTCAATTGTGGTCATTAGTTGAGTACTACTTGTATCTCCTCTGCCACCTTCATATCGTGCAGTAAATGGAGACAAACGTCTTAATTTTTTTGGAAGACTTTATGTTAGCTAAAATTGACAGCCAGTTAACAATTGTAGGACTAAATAGTTGTAGTAGAAGTTCTGTACTGGTATAATATTCCAGGCTTTTTTTTATGAATTCAGGATAAAAACCCCAACAACCTAAAAAGGAGAGCTGCGCGCAGAAGGGAAGGGAAGAAAGTCTCGCAGATCCGTCGAAGCAAACGGCTTAAAGGCAGAAAAGTAACGGGGAGAGAAAGGAGCAAGGGCAGACGCCACATCGCCACGGCACATGCGCAACAGGCTCGCACATGCTCCCTCACAGCCTCTCCAGGAGTGTGCACATGCTCAGTAGCAAAATGGACGCTTTTTTGATGCGGGGCTCGTTTTCATAATTCAGCGGCGGCTCTCCGGGGTTGCTCCGTTTCTCCTCCCAAACGGGCTGGTGAATTTCGCTTTGGCCATGGGCCGCTGCGGACTGTTCAGTCACCTCTGGCTATAATCCCGGGAGAGGCAGGGGAGGCTGAGCCATCCCGGCGTCTCTCTTCCTGCTAGCGGTAAGTCCTTGTCCCGTGGCTCGAAGGGCCGTAGAGCTCAGCCTGGAGTTTGTGCCTGCGCGTCCGTTTAAGAAGGGAAGGGAAGGCTTCGGGCACAGATGCAGGCGGGACTTGGGAAGTGGCCAGATGGTGAGCCCTCCCCGTGAAGTCCCGGGCTGGTGCAGAGGTGGGCGACCGGCATCTCTCTGCTCCATCGGTACCTCCGTTCAGTACCTCGGCCAGCTTCTGGCGGGATGGCCGCCTGCCCTTGCTGAGAAGCGACGTTGGGAGAGAATTTGGGGACAGCGGAATCCGCGGGCGCTGCTGTTGTGGTCGAGACGCGAAGGGGAGGAAACTGCGGGCTGGGAGATATTTTCATCCGGGGGGAAGGCAGGTGGCTGTAGGGCGCAAGTGCCAGGGTCTGGGTCTGAAAAGCCAGGCTCCACTGCTCGGTTCCGATTTGGAGGGAGACAAATGGTGTTTTAGAGGCCTTGTTGGTTCGACAAGGTGCTGGAGGGGGCAAGCGATAAGCCTTAGGTATTGTTGCTTGGTGGAAGGGGGAAAAAAGTGACATCTGTTGCTAAGGTGACACAGGCAATCACTAAAGAGTGTGTGTGTGTGTGTGTGTGTGTGTTTTCTTAGAAATGTGTCCTCCAATCAAAGGCGCTATTTCTGCACCTTGAAATGTGTTCTGCAGATCTTCTATATGAAGATCCTATAAAGTGTGTGTGTGTGTGTGTGTGTTTAGCTCAGTAATATGTGATAACTTCAGAAAAGGCCACAAAGATTTCACACTAGTGAATGCAGGAGAAGATGTTATGGAGACCTTGTCACTGGAGACGTGAGGGGGTACAATCACCATTTCTACCAATGCTGCAGCACTGGAGCATGTCCTTGGTCAAAGCCTGGTTGTGCTTATGGGAGGTACAGAGAACCCATGCCTCATAATCTGACTGCAGTCCCCATTGCTGTGGGCAGAAGAAGATGCTTCTTCTGTGGGAAAAAGACAACAATTCTGTTGCTAAAGATATAAATTCTGTTGAATTCTGTTGAAGGGATATAAATATCCAACCTCTGCAATCAGAGTAAGAAGGCGAAAGAAGGATGGAGAAAGAAATCTACGCAGCACATATTATAATGCTCAGTCACTTGCTCTAGAGAGCTAAGGCTGGTTGAAGATCATAAATGCAGAGGGGTTTTTTTCAGTCAGTGCAGCAAACAGTATTTGTATTAAGTGTAAACAATTATGCTGCTCCTTGTTTTGCTATGTTGATACAGAATATTCAATAAATGCCATGCAAAGAGCATGTAATAATAAAACAGCTTCAATGAATACCTGCCATTATTTCTATTTGAAATTAGAATGTTAAACAGAAGATTATTGATAATTCATGTAAGTATATTAATTGTAATAAAAAGCTGAACATTCCAGTGGGAATGAATATACCGTATATTCTGTATATATACCGTAGTAAAATGTTTTGTTAATATTAATTGAACTACTAGACGAATAAAATTCTAAACAGGGCCCAAAACTAATTTGTTGTATCTTATATGTAGCATAATATGAAAATACATATCAAAAACTCCATGACTGATTACAGTATTTATATTTAGGAATTTCTGCAGGTGAATGTTCATGCCTATAACTTCTTTTGGAAGATTTGTTTGTAAGATTCTTTTAGAAGATTGGTTTCTAAAGTAACTCAAGGTTTTATTAATAAAGGATGACCATATGTTGCAAAGTTTATAGTGACAGTTAAAATATAGTCACCCCAATCTGAAACAACTTAAATGAACTTTAAAATATATATCTATTTTTAATTTATTTGTTAGGTGCCTTTGACTCAGTTTTCAATTCCTGGCAACTCCCTGGCCTAATCCTTATAGTTTTCATGGTAAGATTTTTTAGAGGTGGTTTGCAATTGCCTGCTTCCTAGGACTGAGAGGGAGTGACTGATCCAAAGTCACCTAAATGACTTTGTGCTCAGGCAGGACTAGAACTCTCAGTCTGCCAGTTCCTAGTCAGATGCTTTAACAACTATACCAAACCAGTTCTCATATATGCCTATTTTAGCTTTCCTTAAATCATATAACAGCCAAATTAATAAGATCTAATAGCTAATCATTAGAGAATAATTATTTCTATGTATGATGTTTAATAGTGTTTGCTTCCTGTGTGAAGTATATCCTAGTTCTTCATTGAACCTCATCAAATTGCATTTCTGTTCTTTCTCATCTAACACAGGTCAACTTTAATCCTGGGCTTCAAGTCCCCACAATGAAGTTTTTCTTGGCAATTGTTGTGGTTGCTTTTTTCTCCTTATATGTTGAGGAAGTCTGTTCCAAAGAGAAATCTTCAAAGAAAGGAAAAGGGAAAAAGAAGCAATATCTCTGTCCTTCGTATGTTCATTACATTTTTATACGATTTCTGAAATACTGTATAGTTGCATATTAAGAAATGCCTATACTTAAATGTAGGCTTTCCATAAAACAAGATAATTCACATAAGCAATACTGTAATTGTATCCATGTAACTCAGTATTATGATTGACATTTCCTGAAACAACTTTTTAGGGATTTAGACAAGAGACTTTCTCAATGCAGAATTTGAACCTGAAACTTTGTAAATTAAAACCATGTGTACTGCCACGAAGCTATGATTACGACTTCATATTGTTGATAATCAGACCCAAAATTATGATCAGAATCTTAAATCAATTTTTAAAATGCGTGAGTTTTGAAAAGCATATTAATCGTTATACTATAACATTAAGTCCTTGTGCAGGTAGCTTGATTTTGCATGAACAGAGAAATTATTCTATTATGTTGACCAGGAGTACATAAAGCCAGAATGTGACTTTTTAGGCAAATTGACATGAGAGAAATTAATTCTTACTCATATGTTTATATAGTTGAAGGTACGAAGGCATAACCAACATTAGCATGCCATGGTCACAGATAAATTGTTAGTTTTAGTGACATTAGCAGCCAGCATCTGTGCAATTGTCTCACCAGTAATTTTGAGCTTGCATAGTACAAAATTATTTCCTCTGTTTTTTTGTTTCTTAATGCACAAATATATAGTACAGTTCATTTAGATGACAGGTTCACTTACAACAGTTCATTTAGATTACAGTTCAAAGTTACAACACCATTGAAAAAAATGACATATGATCATTTTTCACACTTACAACGGTTGCTGCAGCATCCCCATGATCACATGATCAAAATTCAAATGCTTGGTAACTGACTCATATTTATGACAGTTGCAGTGTCCCAGAGTCATATTATCACCTTTTGCGACCTGCTGACAAGCAAAGTCAATGGGGAAGCCAGATTCACTTAACAACTATGGTACTAACCTAACTGCAGAAATTCACTTAATAACTGTGGCAAGAAAAGTTGTAAAATGGGGCAAAATTCACATAACTGTCTAATTTAGTAACATAAATTTTGGGCTCAATTGTGGTCATAAGTCAAGGACTACCCATATTATGCAGTGACTTTTTAGTAATTGACCTCAGTAATTGACCTCTAAGTGAACAAGACCTGCTATTCTAGAAAGTTAAATTAACTTTCATTATTTTGGTAGGGTCCATATGATATTAGTAAAGAATGGTATGAATTCTGCTTTGAGGTTTGGACAATACAATTTTAGTTTGTGCAGTTAGGGTTCTTTTGTTTTTCCAAGGGTAAATTTTGAAAAGTTTAAAAAACATAGAAAAAAGATACATTGAGTTTGAATTTAGCCTTATTCAAAGAGTTTAAAGAAATTACCTTATTGGACAGTGCAAATTCAGATTATAATATTAGTAAAATATAAACCAGAGTGACCTAATATATATGCTGTTGTGTTTTATATGCTGACTTTTGTACAATAATATCCAGCATATACCTATTTTTGCAAAATACAAAACATATCCCAAACTGTTTTATGAATATAAAATATACATGGTTATCAATTTCTGAATCCTTATATAGTCTAAATGATTTTTACTCAACTTTAATTTGCTTCAGTTATCAGGATTTCCATACACTGCAGCAAAACAATAGAATTACTTTAAAATACTTATATACTGCTTCATAGTGCTTTATAGCCATCTCTAAGTAGTTTAAAGAGTCAGCATATTGCCCCCATCTGGGTCCTCATTTTACTGACCTTTGGGAGAAGGGAAGGCTGAGTCAACCTTGAGCCGCTCAGGATTGAATTCCTGGCTGTGGGCCGAGTTAGCCTGCACTACTGCATTCTAACCAGTGTGCCACCACAACTGTTTGTATTCATATATATCTGATCTTATTTTGTCTAATTTAATATTTATCATCACTGTCATGAATGCTTATAATTTTCTCTGTGAGAAGTCCTTTAATTTTACTTCCATTCCGTCTGCAATGACTTGATCTTTATGAACATAATATTGGAAATGAGTTTTGTTACAAATTAGTGCTTAGACAAATGTGAATTGATTACAGACAGCAAATTTCTACTTTTATGAATTATGACTTTTATGAATTGAAGCTTTCAAAGTTATGTAGAGCTTTTTTCAAATTGGTCAGAATTTTTCTAGAAGTGTTATTTTACTTAAATGTTAGGGGGGGAAATAGAAATGTCTTACTTCTACTTCCTGTTTTATTTATATGAGTTGCCTGTAAAACTATTATAGCTTTAATGTCTGGTAAAGAGGTAATGAAAGGGTAGGAACTATATCAAAAATTAAATTAAATTTAAATAATTTATATACTTAATAATTAATATTTACATGCATATACTTTTCCTTCTAGCACAGTTAAAAAGCTTTATAATAAGTTAAGCACACCTGATCTAGAGGAAAGTATACAGAAGATAGTGAAGCTAGCTAAGTGAATAGACAGTGAAAACAGCTGTAAAGATGGAAAATTATGTGTGTAGGAGGAAGATTCTTGAGACAAAATGAAAAAAGCAAAAGTTGTTACAGCCATTTGTTCTCTCCAGGAAGACCATAGATAAGTATCGGGATGATAGCACTGAATGAATGAACTAAAAAAATCAGATTTAGTAGCAAAATTTGGCAAGGTCACTAGATCAGAGCTGTCAAACTCCTGGCCCGTGGGCTGGTTGCATCATGTGCTGGCCACGCCCACGCCCAGTTTAGTGAAGGGGGAAAAAGTCCCGATACGTCACGTGATGCCGCCATGATGATGTGAGTTTGACACACCTGATCTAGATTATAGCTTCTCTTGTTATTGAAAAGATACATAGTCAGAAGTCCCTACGGTCCAGTAGAAAGGAAAAATTTCTTACTAGTCATCATTCAATAAACTACAATTTCTTGAGACTGGAGAAATTAGATAAGACAAAGATGAGCAGAAATTAACACTGAGATAGACTAACAATAAAGAAGCAAACAATATCCTAACCAAGGAACTACCAACTCTGATAAACAGGCTAACATTAAACTACAACTCAATCAAGGAACCACGAAGACCATTCCCACCAACACTAGCTATTTTATATACTAGGGCAAGGTACTAGTATATAAAATTCACTTCCTACCCCACTTCCTACTAGCACTGATGATGTGACCTAGTTTGGTAATAAAATGTCTGCAAGAAGCTCAGGCAACCAAGCTCAGAGACCACCAAGGATCCCTCACACTAGAAAGACTGCTAAAAAGGGGTGGAGGTAGTAAAATCTACTGTTGCCACAAATGTTTTGAAGAGTTTTTATTTAAAGTTTTTGGTTTCCAATCAGATTTACTTCACATACTGTCCATCTAATTTCTTCTGTATGAAAAATGCCATATATTTATATATGATGAATATAGCCAACCATTTTTAAGGATTAAGAGTTATAATATACATATATCATTATAAATAAATCTTCCAGTTTCACACACAATCCAGATCCGTGGGAAAAATCAGCTGTATTTTTTATCACTACCTGAATATAACAGATGTCTTACAAAATACACAGTGATTGGGCTCATACTGTACATTAAGGAAGGCCTTATTTTGTGTTGATTTCATATGAACCCAGTTATTTGAGTAATAGCTTGTATAGCAGCACTGCCAACATTAAAGAAGTGTCACAATTAAATGTGACTGCTGAATTCAATATTTACTAGCTTGCTACTCATAGGTGTTGACAAACATTTATATCTTGAAATTGTTCTTTCAATTTTTAAATGTTTTGAATGAAAAATAATAATTTCCAAATTACTAATTTGAACTAAATATTTAAATAAATATTATCTTACTATTTGTGTAAAGCAATATATGATGCTGCATGAATAATTATCAGTTGTATAGTGCTTTGGACTTGATCTCCAAATGTGCTTTGCAACATGTGGTAATCCAAACCTAATTCTTTTGCAACAACCTAGAGAAGCTACATCTTTAAGGCAGGTCTATGATCTTGGGGAGAAATATGTCACTGTTTTAAGATGTACAGGCAGGAGCTACATGTGCTGTTCTGTGCACGCTAAAGCATTTTTGGAAACTGCATAGTCTTAATGTTTATGTTATATTGAAATTTTTATTTAAAATACTTTTCTGTTTCCAAAATAGGAGCATTCTTACCATATCTTTTGTTTAGTTTTAATGATATAATTATTGAGTGATTGAACAACTTTTTAATGTCTGTTTAGATCTTAATTAACTTGTTTCTCAGTTGTACATTACTATATTGATTATTAAAAGAAATATTAAAACCTCAAAAAGTCATTTTGTTGTTTAGATTTTATTTTCAAAGTGATATTTTAACACTATCTAATTCATTAAATATGTCATCTCCTTGTGTTCCTTATAGTAAAAATGATGTTACAAATCCATATTTAATTACATTGCTTTTATCTAATATAAGGATTGGGACAGATTCATAATAAACTAACTTTTTGACTTAATGCTGAAACATCAAAAGATGCTGTTGGTATTGAGCTTTTGATAAATGTGGCTGAGTCAAATTTCAATACTGAGTCTTGTGGCTGAGTCAAATTTCAATACTTTATTCCAATATTTTAATTTGGCCTTCCTCAACTTAATATTATAGATATAATTAAATTTGACGTATGACAGAATTCCCACCTTCTTATGTTTTGGAGCTGCAGCTCTGATGTACCAGCCACAAAGAATATCAAGTTGGATAAGGAAAAATTACAATACTGTTTTTTCCCTTGAAATGCAAGTTATGAAAGTGAAGATAATGTATTTTTAAATCTATATTGAATAGATTAATTCGTATTTTAGTGACTAATTTTTCAATTATGAATTAAAATAATGACATACTTAATCAGAAATAAGAATGTAGCATTCCCATTAATTTGACTGGAGCAGACATTCTTCTGATCTCTGCTTTCTCTTCTTATAGTCTTTTAATTTATCTCCTGCTTGTTTTTGTGAAACAAAATCCTTACTGGAATATCACAAAGCAAAATAGGCAGAAAGTAAAGGACAATGGAAAATACTAGAAGAATTTTTATGGGTTTTCTTGTGTGTAACATCATTAGAATTTGGAGTGGAGCAAAACTGTTGTTCTCATGTCATACCTAATCTATGTTTGCTTTTAGTCCTGGGGTAAATTGTGGAGAAAGGACTGTAGTGTATACCAATAACAATGGACAAGTAAATTTGTATTTATGCCTGTGGTAGCATAAACTTTTTTTAATATTAAATCTGCAGATAGGAGAAAAGGACATTAGAGCAGATTTATTGCTGTACATACATTTTTCATCAGTATTATGCAACAATATAGGATCCTAATTTGTCTCAACTATTAAGGAAGAGAGCTGAACCACTGTCATAGCCTTTGGAAGAGCCTCCAAGCAATAACTAGTTGCTACTGGTGTGGAACATATTTATTTTAAAGTAAAGGTGGTCCAGTTTTCTGCAAGACATTTCAACTGCCATAATAAATCATTTATAACTCACATAGAACAAATCAAGTCCTTAAATATTACCTACTGTGTCCTCATTCATTTTCCATATGGAAACAACAAATTGTCAAAGCTTCATCTCATGCATAGAGGTTTTCCAATCTGATGACAGATCTGTTAGCCATAAAGGGAGCAATCTGAATGGCAGTTACACTATTTAGACCTACAGTACTCTTGCTTTTGCTTTCTGGTATCCAGTTCAGCCTTTATGAAATATAAACATATTATGATTCTAAAAGTAATTTATTCTGTATTGAATCATTCTCCATGCCCCTGAATTATCCTTAAGGCTTCCCTGAGTATTGAACTAAATTCTCCGTCTATCACTATTTGCATGTGAATTTGCCATCTGAGAAACTGGTTAAAATTAAACTTTTGAAAAAAAAATCAGTATTTCATCTTATCATATAGAGGAATTCAACACTTCCTTGAGGACAGTCAGAGTAAATTATTTTTCTCTGAATGGTCTATCCATAAAGCATTAATAGTAATTGGTTTGGAGCAGGCAAAGCAATGAATTCTAGTGTTGATTTGTAAATTCAGAGACCCACTTCCCAATTATATTTTGGGGATTATTTTTGCCCCAACTCTTTTGCTATTCCTGAGATTCAGTGCCATACCATTTATGCTTGTAGAAGGTGATTTAATAATATGCTCTATTTAGATTGCCATTGCAGATTGCCACTGCAGATGCTACAGTAGGCACTTTATTAATTGCTCATATGCTGTTGCATTGCCCATTATCTTAGCATTGGCAATCAGTTCAGTTATATTTTCTTTTTGTCAAACATACGATCTGGCCTGAATCTGACAGAATCTTATTAGCACTTTTTATTAGCAGATACCGTCTCTGAAATTTCTAAGTTGCTTAATTTTGTTCTGTTCCAATTGCAATTAGATGTCAATAGGTATAAACTTGTTTTAGCCTGGAGCACCTGGTTGTTACTTATTGCCTATTATTATTCATTTGTATATTCTTATAAAATACTTTATTTGATTTGATTTTAATCCATCACATGCATTCATTTTCATAACCTGCTTTATTACCATCAAAACATATATTTTGTTTATTTCTTCAATATTGTCTTTGACCATAAATGTATAAATAAATAAAAATTGCAGGAAGTGTTCTGCTATTTACTCATAAACATAGATTCTAGTATCGGTGGTTTAATCAGAGAAAGAGAGAGAGAGATCCGATTAAAGGAAAGGAAACCTTTTCTTGGCATCTGAGTAAACCTTAGAAAACATCTTGTAAGTTTTGTTAATGCAGTATCCTATACAGTGAATATTGATCAGGAAATCTAGATCTATCAAAGGAAACACATGTCTGTCCTTATGATTTCTTACTGTAACAATACTCCCTATATCTTCCCCCAATCACCAGCTCGTGGCTAAATCTACTACAGTCTTCAACTTACAACCACAATTGAGCCCAAAATTTCCATTGCTAAGCAAAACAGTAGTTAAATGAGTTTTACCCCATTTTACAACCTTTCTTGTAACAGTTGTTAAGTGAATCACTGCAGATATTAAGTTAGTAACATGGTTGTTAAGTGAATCTGACTTCCCCCATTGTCTGCTCTAAACTCACCTGGTTGGCTTCCTACCTAAGGCAGGACTAGAACTCACAGAACTTCTGGTTAAGGCACAGTACCTGGTGCCTTAACACTTCACCAAACTAGCTCCATAGCTGATCTAATATATTCTGTATACATCTTACTAAGCAGAGGTGTTGAAATAAATCCCCACATAAATAAGGATTCCAATACTTACCCAGATTTCACTTCTATTTTCTGCTTCCTAGGACGGAGAGACTGAAATTCTATACTTAAGTCAATAACAAAGTTAACATATATGTCAAAAGGTAAAATATAGAAACTTAGTTTACTGATAGGTAATTGTAATTTATACCTTAAAATTCTCATCGGGAATTATTCAACTTGCTATAAATTTGTTTAAAACAATGGGATGGAATAAAAAAGTCGTACATTAATTTCATATCATTCAGTTTTACCATTGAGAAATGACTTTTTCCATCAAATATATTGACAGCATGTACAAGTCTTCCACAAAAAAGCAGTTTTACATCTTTTAAAATTTGGCCCAACTATACTAGTCTAAAGACAACAAACCTTGGATTCCACATTGTACGAAGGAGCTGCCATGAAATATATTAATATTTTCTAATATTAAACTGTTTAATGTTAGTTTCTAATTAATATTGTAAAAAAAACATGTATACTCAAATAGCAATGAGGTATCTTAGTTCCCTCCTAAGTGAAAGAAATCAAGATGAATAAATGATAAATTATTAATAAAGTAAATAAAGAGAGAAGATTAAAAATCTATGTTCCCAATTTGTCAGTCATCAGGTATTGTGCAGAACAGACCAATGCCCCTTACATTAAAAATGGAGGAGGAGGAGGGGGAGGGGGAGGAGGAGGGAGATGATGACAATACTTAATATTCCATGAAGCAGTTGGGGGAAAGAAGAAAAGAGTTCTGCTGCTAAACCTATTGAAATATACTAACATCCAACAAAGTGAAATGTAAAAGAAACAGAGAAAGGGAGAGGGGAGAGAAGAGGAAGAACACATGGTAAGGGTGCAAGTAAAAAAGCAAGCAGAGCTTTTATAGAATTTATGTTTTTTAATTGTTCTTTATAGCCAAGGTCATATAGATAAAAACAAGCTAGCTTATTTAGGCAATGGGAGATAAAGTTTAACTGCCTGAAGACAAGTGAGCAACAAGCAAAATCATATAACATGTTTAATCTTCCTTCAAAAGGAATTCAGCTGGAATATAAGAAGCTAAAACATTTTTCTGCTTCCCCATGATATAAAATCAAAAGTGTTTTGATTATGCCAGTACAAAGGCATACAGAATTCTAATAAAATATTTATGCAATATTTCTCTTCATACTAAACATCATTCTATGTTATTCAATTTCCTGAGTGTAGTATGAGAGAAAGATAGGATATGTTATTTTTCCCATTTAGTCACAGAAATGAATTGGCCTTTTGCTATATTTCATTTTGTACAGGTGATCTTAGAAATCTTACAATAAATGGCTGAGCTTTATTAGATTATGAAAACAAGAAACTGGAATGTGGTGATCCTTAGCTGTTAGTCTTTGTCAAAACCAGTTCTTTAACATTATAGCTTCATGTACATTAGCTGAACAAAAGAGAGAATCCAAGAATATTATTTTATCCTGAATGGATCAGTTAATGTAAATTATAACATATAATTTAATCTGCATTGTGAATTATAAATTTAGCAGATGTTTCATGATTTTCCTATTCCTCACCTGGAAATGAACAGCCTTTGCACCTTTCACAATTGCTTCCTAAACTATTGCTCCAATGGAGTACGTTGCTGAATTTATTTCAGAACCATCCAGGCAGACCACAGTATCTCCCCTACAAAGGAACAGGGCATTTTCTAGTTCTAATTAAAATGACCATTAAGTGTTTATAATAATATAAATACTGTGGGTGATACGATAGCAGAGAATTGCAATACCCATCCAGTTATAGCACAATTTTAACTAAAACTGTTTGTCATTCTGTTTTTCATTTATTTTGCTTTGATGTCTTCAAAATCAAGAGTGCTAATTGCTTCTATAGTATGTCCAAAGTATAATAATTTGAATTTGGTCATTTGTGCTATAAATGAAATACTTATATAAAATCTGTGTGGTGGCGCAATGCTTAGAATGCAGTACTGCAGGCTACTTCTGCTGACTGCTGGCTGGCTGCAGTTTGGCAGTTCAAGTCTCACTGGCTCAAGGTTGACTTAGCCTTCCATCCTTCCGAGGTCGATAAAATGAGGACCCAGACTGTTGGAGGCAATATGCTGACTCTGTAAACCGCTTAGAGAGGGCTGTAAAGCACTGTGAAGTGATATATAAGTCTAAGTGCTATTGTTATATTCAGTTCTTTTAGTTTATGCATAAATATATTGATTAATCAGCTAATACATGGAAAAATGGTTCAAAGGAATATTTAATGTTACTAATATATTTATTTCCAGTTTCAACATTCCCTGTTCATATTTTCTTACAACTGTATTGTATGTGATCACTCCATAGTATTGCAAATGTTTGTAACTTTGATCTATGAACTTTTGACTATGCAGCTTTATATTTGGGTACTTGTCAAAGATTAAAATTGCAATGGCAGTTGTATATGCTGGCCATCTTGGCATCCTTTTTTCTAGTCTACAAAATGCAATGCATGGTATTCAGCTGAAGTTGGCCTTTGTAAAAAGTTATCGGGCTTTTCTGTTAATAACATACGCTATATTAAAGCTCTAATAAGTACATTTTTTGTAGGAAAGCTAATGAAATGGTTGTTAAAAATTCTAGTGCTGTGTATCAAATGCAAAGCCTATTTAATTAAAATGCGGGTTAAATTTTTTGTACTTTTTTATTCTATTTGCATGGACTAACAGGCTTGAAGCCTCTCTTTTCTGGTTAAGAAACAATGACTTTTACTTGTTTCTTGCTTTGATAATGGATAATCTGGACTGAAGTGGTGTCAGTCTTTTTTACTTCTGATTTTGTGAGAGCTGCCTCTCACAATTATTCAGCTGTGACAGAATCGTGGTATGATTTTTTAAATATGATATTTAACTTTAAATTTTTGAATATTAACATTGCCACTATTTGGATAGTAAAGACTCTAACACTTATGTTATGGACTCAGATGCTTCCTTCATGCATAATTTCCAGAAATCAAGTTATGCTATCCTTTTGTAATAAAAGAAACAAAAGGTAATGTCGAACCTTAATGATTTAGGTTTGTTTTGTATTATTGTATACAGTTTCATGTATCCTACTTCATGCATTATAATTTCATGTTTCATTTACTATTGTACATACTTTTATGTTGTTGTTATTGTTAGTTGCGAAGTCGTGTCCGACCCATCGCGACC
>QLTV01000392.1:1379-45867 GCA_003457575.1 Thermophis baileyi
TAGATAGATAGATAGATAGATAGATAGATAGATAGATAGATAGATAGATAGATAGATATACTGTAGATAGATAGATAGATAGATAGATAGAGAGAGAGAGAGAGAGAGAGAGAGAGAGAGGATAGATCAGAGCCAATGTGGTTCAGTGATTAAGATGTGGGATGAGGTGGTAGAGACTTAGATTTTAGTCTTCACTTAGGTAGAGAATCTAGCTAGGAGAATTTGGAGCCAGTCCTAGACAGAGAAGCCAATATCTAACTATCAACCCAGAGTGGACCAATGTGGTAGATTACAGTCTTTAATCTTCAATAAAGAGATATTTATCTGCGGGGATTAATTTAAGCAGATAATAGCAACAAAACGCACTCTATGGCTTAAATAGGATGATTCAAATCAGTAGATCTTCCTTGGGGATCTCTTCAGATTCTTGGCTATTTGGTACAGTCTGCAATTTTATAACACTGAGATGCATATGAAAATGAAAACACATTCCACCAAAATCTCTTCTAAGAGAAAATGCTGTATGTGAGAGCTTCCTAACAGTGCAGAACATCAATTGTGTCCCTACTTTATACTTGCTGGAATTTATCTTCCTTAAAATCCTTAAAGTCTACTGCAAAAGGCAAAGTGTAGGAGACAGCACCCCTCTTAGAAGAAGATGTAAATGGTGAACAATAGCCAACGGATTCTCTGCTCCCAGGTGCTGTTGTTCTCTAATAGCTAGCCAGGTTCAAGAGCTGTTACCTTTCCTGCAAATGAGCTTTTGGCTGCACTCCTGAGCCACTCTGGAGGGAGCTGGTTGTGCTGCTCTTGTGGGACCTGTTGCTGAGAAACAACCTTAAAGGCCAAATGTGTGCCTTCATCATGCAGGGAGAGAAACAGGTGAAGCAGCTGAGTGAAACAACAATAGCCACTGCTCTAAGAAATCAGTTTAAGTGGATATATTTTGCTCATAATGGTGTCTGTAGAAACTGTTGGGCAGATATATGTCCCTGCAACTATCCACTTCATCTTCTGTGAGTCTATCCAGACAGGGAATTCCATACAGAATCTATCCTGTGCAATTTGATTGGCTCAATGGGCCTTTTTAAAAAAAAATTAAAGAAAAAAAACCCACCCCCAATTTGTTGAAATCTGCATTATGGAGCTGAACAACATCATTAACCGGATATGGGTGCAAGGCAAAGGCAGCTAAAAACAGGAACTTTGGCTAAGAGAGCCAGTTTGGTGTAATGGTTAAGGCTAGAAACTGCAAGACTGTGAGTTCAAATCCTGCCTACGCCATGAAAGCTGGCTGGGTGACTTGGGCCAGTCACTCTCTCTCTCAGTCTAACTCATCTCACAGGGTTGTTATTGAGGGGAAAATAGGAAGAGGAAGAAGTATTAGGCATGTTCGCCTCCTTGAGTTATTTATAAAGGTGGGTTAAAAATCAAACGATTCTCCTTGCACCTTTCATTTTTCCTAGTGAAAGTATTCTTTCCATACCCAGTTCCCTCCTAAGTACACAGCAGTTGTCTCATCTCTGAATACACTGTAGAAGCCAAAATAAAATGCGGTTCCACAAAAATACATGTAAGCAAAACACAGACTGCACTAAAAAAATGTGTGCAGACATTCTCCATCTCCCCACAAAACATAAGCACCCATAAAGAAAATATACAGGCACAGAAGTCACAATTGCAGACAAACCAGTGTTTTTTGGCTGCAAGGATAAAAGACTCTCCTCTTTTACTAGGTCCCAGTAAATGGAAGGATAGAACTACTGAACAAACCATAATTTCATTGCTCACCTGCAGGCTCTACTAGCCTGTTCCACAAGCCATCTTTGCCTCAGCATCTGCTGTGTGAAACCAGCCTACGAGTGGGCAGCTGGATAGTTAGGCTTTTAATCTCCTTGATACTTGGATCTTTGATCTATGCCCAGTGGTGGTATTCAGCCGGTTTGCACCGGTTCATGCGAACCGGTTGTTATATTACCCACCCACCCCCGCTATCAAAGTGGATCCTGGGCGCTGCGCTGCAATGGAGAAATGGGCAACGGAGCAGCTGGCGTGAGGGATGGAGAAGACCGCTTTCCCTCTTTCTTCTCCCTGCTCCTGCTCCTTCCCTCGTGCTGGCCGCTCCATTGCCCGTTTCTCCATTGCAGCGCAGTGCAGCGCCCAGGATCCATTTTGACAGCGGGGTGGGTGGGTGGTAATTTAACAACTGGTTCACCCAGGGTCAGGTTGGCCATCACAGGAGGCTCGTCCTGCATGTGTGGTGGAGCTGGAGGACGAGGATGGGCCATGCCTCCCACGACAGCCAACCTGACCCTGGGCGAACCGGTTGTTAAATTATTTGAATCCCACCGTCTGCCCTCTTACTACCATCATCCTGGAAATTTAAAATGCCTGTCCAGACCCTGAGATCTCCTACCTTATTCTATATTAGCAAAACAGAGAATGAGGGAATTAAACCAATTAGCAGATACCGCCAGAGTGCTGCGTATGGTGGGCCCTTTTTCTTGCGACCACCCAGTTGCACATCTGTACAGAACAGATTGAGCACTTGGTAAGAAACAGTATAAACAAGTATCATATACAATGCTTCAATATGACTTGCTTTTTTTAAAAAAATTAGAGATTAAACAGTTTGGCCCCATTCTCCAAGTCCATGGAAATAAGTGGGAGGTGTAGCAGAGCGCACCTGCTTGGCCTTATTTGTGTGTGGAGCAGGTCTGTGGCTGAAGAGGCCTCTCATCCGCATCGGATCAACACCGGCACAATAGAGCAGTTCCTGCTTTGTTTTATTTTTGATTCTTTTCTGGGGATATTGTTTTCTTTGCATTTATTTAAAAAAAAAGAATACACTTCTGTGTCTCTTTAGTCAAACTGAATTAATTTAAATACAGGTGTTGCCTTTGAAATTTCTTTCTGACTAATGCAGGGAGTGAAGCGGGATTTGAGGCAAACCCAGCCTTTACTAACCAAAGAGAGAAGGGCTTTCCTGCTGAGTTAAACTACTGCCTCTGGAAGAGCAAAATAATAACAGTTATTGACACTGTTAATATACTCCTCCTTCTCCAAACAGCTGAAAGTTCAGGAGAGACTTTACCAGGCAAATCTCCGTTGGAGATAAGAGCAATGGTTTTCCCACCAGAATCTGTATTAAAGTGTGTGGAGCAGGATGCTGGACCTGAGTGTGGAACAAAACCTACATTCAGTGGTGCTGTTGGAAGAAATATCCATCTGGTTCAGTTCCAAGCCGGGAGAAAAGCACTGGAGACAAAATGGAGGCTGGAGGCTGATTGGAAAGAGGGTCCATTTATTGATGAACAGAACCACATGTTTGTAGTTCTGGTGCAGCTGATCACATGGGGTTGAGAGTCGGGGGTATTTATATCTTCTCTTGGACTTTGCACTTGAACTTCCTGTTCCTGAATATGCATTCTATTGGCTGTTGTCAGACTCGCTTGGGGCCATGTACAAATCCTAGGAGTTTGTCTGAGCTAAGTTTGGTTGAAGTTTGAACTGCTGGGGTGGTGCAACTGAGATGATGCAATGAAGGGACTTTGGGCAATTCCTATTGTGACTGAGGGCTAATCCTAGCTTTGTTGGATCTTGGGTGGGGGTATTTGCTTATGAATAGAGCTAGCTATCTCTTAAGTGTTGACATCTGCTGAGGGCTATTAAGGAAGGTGGGGGCTGCTTTCCAAGAGCATCTTTCTCCATTTCTCATCCAGGGAAATATAATATTCTTCCTTTTTAATATTTCTCAAAATATTTCATTCTTCTAGGAGAGGGGTGGGTGCTAACTTTCTACAGTACTAATCCTAAACCAGCATCTGTTCAACAGCCACATCAAAATCAGTTTATGGCCAGCTTGCAAAATCCTAAATGGAGGTTCGAATTTTCCAGTATAGATTTAGACTGTCTAGGGGAAAGCCACTGTTTTAACTTCATCCTGGTTTTAAATGAGGTGCTGCTACTTGTGTTTTCGCCTCTCGTCTTCATCATCAGCTCAGATAAAGGCAAGACCTGTTATAAATTTCTATATCAAATTTATATGGCTGCCTATTTTACCAGAGGTGACTCCGGTTGTGGCATACAACAAAAGTATAAAACAATAAACATGTTTAAAAAACAGTCATTGTTAAAAAGCACAAGGCACATAAAAGATTAGATTGGGCAAGGAAGCCACCTCAAGATCTCACCAGACCTCTGGGACCCCCAGGCCCAAAGGCATAGCTAAGTCTTGAGAGACTTCTGAAATATAAGTAAGGATGGAGCTGACCTCACTTCAGGGGGAAGATAGGTGCTGCGGCAAGAGAAGATCCACCTCTTGGGACCCTCCAAGTATAGTTCCCTAACAATGGGACCCACAGCATGCCTCTTCTGCCAGTTCTGATGGGATGTGCATATGTAATTGGGAAGAGGCATTCTCACAAGTAATGTTTTCCATGTGTTAACAAGCAAGTACTCAATAAACAGCATTCACACCTAGATTGATTTTAAAAAATGATAGCCAAGATGGCACACATAAAAAACAAAACAAAAACCAATGCATCTGATAAGTCAGTGATAGATAGTATTGGTCTCATCGGGCCAAAGCAAAATGAGTCAGAGGTGTATGTCATCTTTTGAAGCCTGCAAACTCTTTATCAGGAAAAGTGCACAAAGCAGAAAAGTCCAAGAATTAGGCCAGCAATTTTAGCCATGAGATCTGCAGTTTACAATCAGTCTCAAGATTGCAAACTGAATATATTCATTAGCAACAGATTAAACTTCACATTCAGGAACAAAGAATTCATCATAGAATAACAGAGTTGGAAGGGACTTTGGAGGTCTTCTAGTCCAACCCTCTGCTTAGGCAGGAAACCCTACACCACTTCAGACAAATGGTTATCCAACATCTTCCAGTGTTGGAGCATTCACAACTTCTGGAGGCAAGTTGTTCCACTGATTAATTGTTCTAACTGTCAGGAAATTTCTCCTTAGTTCTAAGTTGCTTCTCTCCTTGATTATTTTCCACCCATTGCTTCTTGTCCTGCCCTCATGTGCTTTGGAGAATAGCTTGACTCCCTTTTCTTTGTGGCAGCCCCTGAGATGTTGGAACACTGCTATCATGTCACCCCTAGTCCTTCTTTTCATTAAACTAGACATACCCAGTTCCTGCAACTGTTCTTCATATGTTTTAGCCTCCAGTCTGTCAAGATCCTTCTGTATCTTAAGCCTATCTTCTGGAGTGTTGGCTATTCCTGCCAGCTTGGTGTCTTCTGCAAATTTGATGAGTTCCCCATCTATCCCCTCGTCATTGATGAAGATGTTGAAGATGTTGAAGGTCTAAAACAGAGCCTTGGGGTACTCCACTGCATACTTCCCTCCATGTAGATGCAGTTCCATTGAGGACTACACGTTGAGTGTGGTTGGTCAGCCAGTTACGAATCCATCTGGTGGTGATGCTGTCTAACCCACATTTTCCTACTTTATCTAGTAGTAGATTATGGTCTACTTTATCAAATGCCTTACTGAAGTCCAAGTAAATTATATTGACAGTATTCCTCTGGTCCACTAATTTTGTCACTTTGTCAAAGAATGCAATAAGATTAGTCTGGCATGATCTGTTTTTGACAAACCCATGTTGGCTTTTGGTTATTACTTTGTTTGCGTCTAGGTGTTCGCTGATTCGTTGCTTGATTATCTTTTCCAGAATCTTCCCTGGTATGGAGGTCAGGCTGATAGGTCTGTAGTTTTCTGGATCTATTTTTTTTTCCTTTTTTGAAGATGAGAACTACATCAGCTCTTTTCCAGTCTTCTGGTACTCCCTGGGTTGATAGATTTGTTGTTTCCTGGATCTATTTTTTTCCATTTTTTGAAGATTGTAACTACATCAGTTCTTTTCCAGTCCTCTGGCAGTTCCCCGGTGCTCCAGGATCTTTGAACGATATAGTTCAGTGGTTCTGAAATCTCGTCTGCCAGTTCCTTCAGAACCTTGGGGTGTAGTCCATCCGGTCCTGGTGATTTGAACTCGTCTAGGGTAGACGGGTGTTCACTTACTATTTTCTTCCCTAAGAATAAGGAGCTAACATTCCCCATTTATTAAACTTAACAAATCTCCAGTCTGCCTCCTGCTTTGCTGTGTATCATCCATCCCCAGTACCATACTGAAATGGGGAAAAATGATTTGCTTTTAAGGAAGATTAAAGTTAGGTGTAATTGGGTTGATTCTGTTCTCCGTGCCTACAGAATATGAATAGCTGTGGATAGAAAGAGGGCAGAAGACAGGGGTGAAATCCAGCAGGTTCTGGAGAACCGGTAGCGGAAATTTTGAGTAGTTCGGAGAACCGGCAAATACCACCTCTGGCTGGCCCCAGAGTGGGGAGGGAATGGGGATTTTGCAGTATCCTTCCCCTGGAGTGGGGAGGGAATGGAAATTTTGCAGTATCCTTCCCCTGGAGTGGGGAGGGAATGGGGATTTTGCAGTATCCTTCCCCTGGAGTGGGGAGGGAATGGGGATTTTGCAGTATCCTTCCCCTGCCACGCCCACCAAGCCACACCATGCCCACCAAGCCCACAGAACTGGTAGTAAAAAAAATTGGATTTCACCACTGGCAGAAGAAGCTTGAAAATGTCTTCCAGGGTTAGAGAGGCTGACAAACATGCCACTTTCTTTGACCCTTTGCTTAACAGAAGCTTGTCACATTTCGGTTTACTAAGTGATGATGCATTTCCTGGCAGGAACACAAGTGATGGGTAATGTTTCATTCAATTTCTCTGTGTCCATTTGTTATGAAAGGCCCAGGGTATTATATGGCTATCTTAAAATTATTACACCCAATTTAAGTCTTTAGGTTTGTCAATAAACCCCATCAAAACCAACCTATTTCGGTGATCTGGTACTCCAAACACAGTATCTCTGGTATATTCTGTGCAGAGACATTGATCTGAATCATACACATAAAGTTATGCTGGGTTTGCGTTTGTTCACTTTGACATGAGTTTACTCATTTTGACTTGCTTGGCATTATTTGGGAGGCCAGTTTGGCTTATTCCTACCCCTTTTTAAAGAAGCTCAGGTCAGGCAACATTTGAACCAAATCAAGGTGAACCAATTAAAGTTTGCCTAACCCGGGTTAGAGTAATATCCCATCTCTGGAGTAGGTAAATTGGTGCTTCAGCTCTCATTAGCCACAACTATCACAAAAAAACTGAGATCCTAGTCTCCAGTGTCTGAAAAAGTTGGCCTACAAAAAGAGTTTCTGGGAATCTTCCTTCATCATCATTCTAGCCATTGTCTATCCACTTCAGGATGAAGGCCTCTTTGGCATGTTTCCAGCCAATATGGTCCTGAGCTTTCCTTTGCCAATAGTTGCTGATGTCATCTCTCCATCTTGTTTTAGGTCTCTTTTGTGGATGCTTTTTATCAAGTGGGATCCATTCTATGACTGCCTTAATCCACCTGCCATCACTTCTTCTTGTTATGTGACCAGCCCATTTCCATTTCAATTCTTTTACTCTTTTCATGGCATCGTATATTTTCATTTGTTCTCTAATCCATGTGGGGGTCTTTCTATCTTGTCTTGTGATGCCGAGCATGTATCTTTCCATGGCTCTTTGCGCCACTCGTAGCTTTTGTATCGATTGTGAGGGTCGATGGAGATTCTCAGTCATCCAGGTCATGGTTGCCCCAAAGGTGCTTTTTCAAGAGGCGACTGGACTTTCCGTTTTTTCTTTGAAGACGTTTTGCTTCTCATCCAAGAAGCTTCTTCAGCTCTGACTGGATGGTGGGGAACGGATAATTGGATGGTCAATCCCCACCATCCAGTCAGAGTTGAAGAAGCATCTTGGATGAGAAGCGAAACGTCTTCAAAGAAAAAACAGAAAGTCCAGTCGCTTCTTGAAAAAGCCGAGGTGGCGCAGTGGTTAGAGTGCAGTACTGCAGGCTACTTCAGCTGACTGTTCAGCAGTTCAGCGGTTCAAATCTCACCGGCTCAAGGTTGACTCAGCCTTCCATCCTTCTGAGGTGGGTAAAATGAGGACCCAGATTGTTGGGGGCAATATGCTGACTCTGTGAACCGCTTAGAGAGTGCTGTAAAGCACTGTAAAGCGGTATATAAGTCTAAGTGCTATTGCTATTGCTATTCTTGAAAAAGCACCTTTGAGGTATTAATTGTGAGGTTAGTGTCCATGTTTCACTGACATATGTTAGAACAGGTAGCACGCACTGATGGAAAATCTTCCTTACTCTGCATATATTGGCATTCAGTAGGTTAATCGTCTTCGTAAAACTATCTTGAAATGGGAGAACCATCCCAAAGACAAATTCCTTGTGTCTCCAATCACACTCGGCCATTAAAAGAATTCTATTCTATTCTATTTTGTACCTGCCGCCCCCAATTGGATCTAGAAAACTTTTGCCCCACCGAGGAGGCCCCACCACTCAAACCACACCCAGCCAGTTATCCCCGACGCGGTAGGCGGCTTGTTTCTTTAAGGAAGAGCCACCGGGTGTGTCTTCAGTAGCTATGGTAACTTTCAAGTTGAGGATGCTGGGTGCTGCTGCTGCTGCTGCTGCTGCTCCTCGGGGCGGCTGAAACTGCGGACGGCTGCTCCGGAGGCGAGCGCCGTAGCTCCCATACAACAGGCGGGTAAAGGAGCCGCTCCGCCGCCAAGTCGAGCAACTTTGGGCTCGGCGGCGCTTGCAAGAAGAGCTAGAGAAGGAGCGCGGCTCGGCTCGGCTCTGCTCTGCTCTGCTCTGCTCGGCTCTGCTCTGCAAAAGGCTGCGCCTGCAATGCCGGCCCGGCCGCTCGAGGCTGGCTAGCGGCGGCCGTCTGTTCGGGACTCGCCGTCGGACATGCGAAGGCAGCCAGAGCAGATCGAGGCATCGACCGGCGCTGCCGCAAAGACTTCGGGCTTCCAGCCGGGACGCCGTTCTGGAGAGGGAAGCGGCTCTGCCCCTGCCCGGCCAGGGGAATGGGGACCCTGCCTGAGCGGGAGGCGGAGGCGGCGGCGGGGTCTTTCCAGTTAGGATCCAGAGGCGGCAGCCGCCCGGGCGTCCTCCTCTCGACTTTCGGCCGGCCGTTTGCAGGGCTGAGCGAGTCACGTCGGACTTCGGGCCAGCCTACGCCAGGACTTGCCCTGCCGCCGCGCACCGGGGAAGTGGTGGCCGCCCGCCTTCGCTGCAGTCGGAGCTCTTGGGGGGCGCCCCTCGCCTCTGCCTGACCTCGCGGTCTCTGCCGTCGCGGCTGCGGTCGCCTCCCGTCTGGGCGCCAGCGAGATTGGAGGCGGCGGTGGCCCCCTGGAGCCTCGGCACGAACCCCCTCCCCCCCCCGGCACCCCACTGGCAGCAGCGGGCGGAGAGAGCCCCGCTTCCCCCTGGCCTGACTCCTGGAGAGGAAGCGAAGGGCCCCGTCTCGGCTCCCTTCTCCCATACCTCTGGTTTTTTCCCCTCCAACTGGACGATGGCGATGTCCTTGAGCAAGTCTTAAAATGCCGGTAATGAGGGGCCTCCTGGCTCCCCAAAACACCTTCCTGGATACCATAGCAACCCGCTTTGATGGCACGCGTGAGTTGGCTTCCCACTCTTTTTTTTTTTTTTTACTCTCCTCCTCCTCCTCCTCCTCCTCCTCTCCCCTTGTTGTCTGGTCTTCCATAAGGAAACTCGAGGGCTCACACTTCCAGGTGTTTCTCCCTGTCTTTCTTCCTGTAAAAGATCTCTTCTTCCCTTCCTTTCTCTCAGCCCCATCCTCCTTCACCTTTGTTACCACAATCCTGAACCTGGTCTGATGAAGTTGTACTTCTCAAGAAAGGCTGGACTCCCACCCCTTTGAGGAGGGAACCTAGTGTGACATCTGTATGTTGGCCTACTGCCCATGGCATGTGTGCGCATGCAATGGAGGCATGATGGAGAGTTGTGAGAGATGGTGGCTCTCCAGAACAGGATGTACATGCAACACACGTATAGGTCCTGCAGGGTTCTCTGATGATCTGGTGAATTTATTCTAATGATCTCCTAAAGTGCAAAGGGTTCTTGAAGCCTTGAGAGTTTGATGTGGTTGAACTTTTGATCTTTGCCATTAAGGTTGCCAGGAATAACTCCTCCAGCATGCATCCATGGGGAATTTTGTCAGGTGGATCTTGTCAGGTTATTGAAAGTCCCACCTGGCATGTCAAGGACTACAGCAGACCTCAGCCTTGCATCTGGCCATCCAAGGGTTGCCATATCAAATAGATCCACACCCAGTCATTAATACAGAAGTATCTTTGAACCTGCATTGGACATCCTTGAAGGTGAAAATTGACCCAATGCATCATTTTTAACTTTGTGTAAGCAAAATAAGTTCTTTCCAAATACAAATATCTTGCAGTAGTTCCCTCAAGGTCTGAAGCTTCAAGTTGGCTTCCTATTAGAGAATAAAATGTGTGGGTAGTAGAATATATAGCATGGAGCTCTGATATCATGGAGGTACATCAACAACATATAAACATGAGAACTGAGTGCCAGCAAATACAGGTGCCCAAAAGATTAGATATTATATGTAAAATGTGTGAAACGGGAAGTTGGGTAAAAGGACATTGGGTGTGGAAGGACAATACTTTCAACCATGTTCCTGCCACATACTTTGCTTTACGAAGAATGATTTTGTTACCCTTATAAAATTGATCATATTTGTAGCTCAAGTTACTTAGAATGGCAGCTAGGTACCATTCTTTCTTCCTTCAAATAATAGAGGTGGGTGACAGATAATTAATCCTAACTCACCAGTTGGTCCTGAACCTAGTTGTCTCCAAACTCTACCCACTAAGCCTTCTCCTTGATTCTCCAAATAATCTGCACAAATGTATTTGATTTTTATCATGCCTTTATTACTTTATCAGTAACTCAAGGCACCAAACAGACCTAATACTCCTTCCCTCTCCTATTTTCCCCACCACAATAACCCTGTGAAGTAGATTGAGCTGAGAGAGAGGGACTGGCCCAAAATTACCCTGCCAGTTTTCATGCCTAAGGCAGATCTAGAACTCAGAGCCTCCTGGTTTCTAGGTCGTTACTAGTTACTTTCAAGTAATTGTGCTGAAAATGAAGGAATCAACTCTTGTCTGATGCTTATGGAAGAATGGAGGCACTTTCTGAAAGACAGAGGTGCTATGTATATATGGGAAACAAGGATTATAATGCACCTTACCTTTTTTTTTAATTGCTAATAATTGGAAAATAGGAGAGATGGATTTCATCATGGTCTTTCCCTCCTGCTCTACATGCCAAGATGAGTCATCTTATCATGAGGAAAGAGAACCAAAGATACTTTGGTCGCACAATCTTTAAAGGAAATTTTTTAAAAAAATCAAATCAGGGCTTCACTGGCTTTAAAAAGAGAGGGAAACAATTGCAATTTTGAATTAGTATCCAATGACAAGTCTATGGTTCATGTCCGACATTGGAGACTGAAGCACTGAACGCATTTAACATTGAAACCTATTACAAAATTATGACACAGTCTTCGTCATAGTTATCATCTGTTGTAGCTAAGAAACCACAGGCCACTTACTGTATGTGGAATTTGGTCTCCAGTAATTCACCCTGCAACTTGTACATCACCATCATGTCCTAAGGCCATTTAGTTAAGAAAAATCTGTCTGATTCTCCCATGTCTCCCTCTTCATCTAGGCTGCGTGGTATTTTCCACACGAAAATACTTTCGGAGTAGGAATTGCATAATGTGTAAGGTGCTGCTATAGATAGTCTAATCAGCAAACATGTTTCTTGTTGGTTTATATGCGTTTGGATTTCATCTGTTTTTATCTCCCACATCTGCTTGTCGCGCTTCTACTTCTATCTAAGCTGGTAGAAGCAAGGGGGCAGTCAACATTGGGGGGGGAGCTTTCCTGATCACACAGAAGCTGTATGCCACCCCACCCCATCCCCCCACTCCCAGACGTTGTCTCTGCCTAGCTTTCCGACAGAAGATACAGGATTTTTTTTTTTTCTGTGCCATCCAAATGAGAGAAAGACTGGAGAGAGAGAAAAAACTTACAGCAAGTTGCAATGCCTTTGGAATGTTTGGTGTGTTTTTATTTGATCTGATTTCTCTCCAGAGCTCAAATGTTCAAAAGGGATCTGCTCCGAAAGCCTGAAAATAATCTCTTTCGGTAAAGATAGGGGCTTTACAAATCTAAGAACAGGGGCTGTTCTGATTAGAGGTGGGGGGGATGTCTGCTAGGCTCTTGAAGAAAAGAGGGGATTTCCTTCTCCCTCCCGGTCTTCTTGCCTCATCTTATGCAGAAGTTTGTGAGGGGTTGAGGTTTTTTTTGGTTGAATGCAGTGGGTGGTGGTAGGGAGCCTGTTGAGTGTAGAGTTGGCTTATAGGTGAGAGGGACAGCATATAAATTTAATAAATAATTTAAAAATAAAATGAGCCAAGGTTTCATCCTTTCAGAATTTAGAGCCTCCAGGTTTATTGTGTCTTAGGTGCCCCGAGGATATTGTCTTGCGATCAAGCATCTCTGGTTTATTTAGTTGCTTGAATTGTAATCTGAGTTCAGTATCATCCACCCAAGGATAGCCTTCCGAAGAGTTAGTGTATCAGCTTGCTTGTTGGTTGAATCCTTCTTGCATAATCCAGCGCAACGGTGAAATCTACTTACCTTCCCTACCGGTTCGGAAGCACTCGCTCCGCGCGTGCTTTTTCACCCGCGCTCTGCTCACGCACGGGCTTTTTCACCCTCTGCGCATGCGCAGAACGCTTTGCGCATGTGCAGAGGGTAAAAAACAAGAAAATGGCAACGTCCAGCCGGGTGGGCGGAGCCTCACGCTGCCATCGCTACCAGTTCTCCGAAACACCAGCGGGCGCCACTACCGATATGCCCATACCAGGCCGAACTGGGAGCATTTCACCTCTGATCCAGAGGAGGTGGATTTAGGTAACTAGGGATTTCCAATAATCAAGTTTGCTTAATACAGATGGAACAGTTGATCTGGCAGAATTAATTGAACTTTACTGGGGGGTATGTGTGTGTGTAAGTTTTTGAGTGACAGAACATCCTTTTTCAGGTTAGTGAATCTGGAACAGAGTGGGAATTGTCAGGAGAAGAGATGATGGTCCTCACTATATTTTCTTCAGTAGAAAAAGCAGTTTCCAACATAGGCCTTGTTTGGATAAATATTGTTCATTCCCATAAAATGTATGCAGTGGAGCTTCCTAGAGCCATCTTTGCTGGAAGGTTGGAATTCTGGGAACTGAAAATACAATACACATAGAAAGTGCCAGAACGGTGACAGCTATCCTAGTAAATTGTGCCCAAAATTAGTGACATATCTGCTACTCATAGAGGATGCTTATAAAGATAAATGTATATTTATTATATTTCTGGGGAGTTTCCAGAAATTTTTGTGTCAGGCTATAATATCCATTGTTATCAAGCTAGCCTGGTATACTATTTGGGAATGATAGGTATAGTAATAGCACTTAGACTTACAGTATATACCGCTTCACAGTGCTTTACAGCCTTCTCTAAGCAGTCTACAGAGTCGGCATATTGCCCCCAACAATCTGGGTCCTCATTTTACCGACCTCGGAAGGATGGAAGGCTGATTCAACCCTGGAGCCGGTGAGAATCGAACTCTGGCATTCGGCAGCTTTAGCCTGCAATACTGAGATCAACCCTGACTGCTCTTTAGAAGGCCAGATTCTGAAGATGAAACTCAAATACTTTGGCCACCTAATGAGAAGGAAGGACTCACTGGAGAAGAGCCTAATGCTGGGAACGATTGAGGGCAAAAGAAGAAGGGGATGGCAGAGAATGAGGTGGCTGGATGGAGTCACTGAAGCAGTCGGCGTGAGCTTAAATGGACTCCAGAGGATGGTAGAGGACAGAAAGGCCTGGAGGAACGTTGTCCATGGGGTCGCGATGGGTCGGACACGACTTCGCAACTAACAACAACAACAACTGCATTCTAATCACTGTGCCACCATGGCTCTATAGTACTCTGAGGTTCCATATGAGTTACATAATATCTCCAGCCCTTATTCCTACTTAATAATAAGAAAACTAGGAAACTGACTAATTGAAATCAAAGCCAGGCTTGCCAGGGAACCAAGAGAAGCTCAGCCACTCTTGTAAGGAAACCTCTATTTGAAGGCAATATCTTTATCTGAAAAAGAGAATGAAAGATGAATGCATTTACATATACTCTGAAATCTGATGTGATATGGGGACAGAAAGATTTAAAATAAATTAATGTTCCAGAGATTGAAATCTACATGATAATTAGCCAGGTTCATTAAAATGGGTCATGCCCTTTTTTTTTTTTAATGACTATCATTTGTTGAGACATTTTCAAAATGTGACACCCAAATGCCCTAGCAAGCTTATCCAAACTTTTCTTATTAGTGACACTCTCGGTTTCCTGGTTTTTAGCCAGGTATCTTAACCACTGCATCAAACTGGCTCTCTAGAGACCCTTTATAAAAGAATAATATTTATAAGTGCTTACCTTCCAAGGAGTTTCTATACCTGGAAAAGAGGACAAAAATCAACAAGCAAAGAACTCCTGTTCCAGATTTAGGATGGGGGTCGTTTAGGTTCCTTTACCATTAATGGCTCTTTATTAGGGTTTTTTAAAACTCCCTAAATTTCTGATAGATGAGAAAAAAATATTAGAAGGGTATACCATGGGGTTTTTGTTCTCCAGTACCAGCTGCCTTGGACTGCTGCTTCCCAGGGCTTGTTGATATGAATGGAAGCAAACCAATGCAATAAATGACTAATGTAAAGTACTGTGTACAAGTATAGTTTGATGGAGGGGAAGCAAGTTTCTCTCTGAAGTGAATACCACCTTAAAAAGGCTCTCCTCCTTGCTAAACAAGTTTAATCTTTCAGTTCTGAAGAAACTCTCATGTCTTATTCCCTTAGAGAAACTGTGCCACCAGAGCAGTGACTCTCTTTTCCCCAGGGGACCTTTGGGGCTCTGTGTCCCTTTTTCCCCAGGGGACCCATTTTTCACTTTTCATAAATCTCTGGTTTTCCTTATGTATAATGTATGGTACACATCAGTAGTGGATTGTAAATCCTGTCGCTACCGGTTTGCTCGTGTGTGCGCTTGCGCGCGATGCTTCTGCACATGCGCAGAAGCGTCCGGCGTGGGTGGGCGGAGCCTCCTGCCACCGCCGCTACCGGTTCTTGGATCCGGGCCGAACTGGGAGCAACCCACTGCTGGTACACATGTCATACTAAGTCATGATTGTTCCACTGCACACGTTCTTACTGAATGTACCACAGTGGCTCTGGTTATTTAATAAATCCAACCCAACCCAAACACATGACAGCTGAGCAGAAGGTCTGGAGCAGAGGTGGGTTCCTCCCGGTTCGGACCGGTTCTATAGAACTGGTAGTAACTTGGCGGCCTGGGTTGCTAGAACCGGCAGCAACCCAGGCCTGCCATGCCCCCGAACTGGTTCTTTCGGCGGCACCGTAGGCACCGCCATCTTGTTTTTTGCTTCTGCGCATGCGCAGAAGCTTTTTTTAAGCACTGCGCATGTGCGAAGC
The DNA here is from genome assembly GCA_003457575.1 of Thermophis baileyi. NCBI lineage: Eukaryota > Metazoa > Chordata > Lepidosauria > Squamata > Dipsadidae > Thermophis > Thermophis baileyi. The sequence goes on from QLTV01000392.1 coordinate 16,905, forward strand.
ACCCCCACGCCCCCACGGCGCAACACTGAGTGAACCAGCAGCGAAGAAAACCAGAACCTACCCCTGGTCTGGAGTCAGGCTTTGTAGTGCTTTCTATTCATCCCACCATTCCAACTTCCCTCTGTCCACCTTTAGAAGCAAAGGAGGATACTGGAAATGAAGACTACAACAATGGTTAGTTAGAGAAACCATTTTGCATACCCCATGCATTCTCAGTCAGGCGTTCCCAGACCTGGGACTCCTAGAATTGTTGAGTCATAAAGCATCCTAGCTATTAAAGCTGGGAGATGTAGTCCAAAATGTATGTTGAGGAAGGCTGATCCAAGCTCAACTGATGACAATCTCCATACAAATGTCTTTTGCCCAGGGCAAGATCTTCCTGGAAACACACCAGATGTAATAATGATAGTCAATATAGAGAGGAATTAACCAAAGAAGAAAGGTCCAACCATTATTGTCAGTGTAACACAGATCAGGAAGAAATATCCCCAAATATGTCTGTTTATGAAGCAAATGTAGTTTCTAGTTAGGCCCTGGCAACATGATGGCTATGAAAATTTAGTTTAAGTAGATTGACTGAAAAAATGAATGCCTGCAAAGATGTTCAAAACTGATGTATTGTTTTCTGCAACCAGCTATCTATGTGGGGAAAGCAAACTCTGGGCTGAGTTTCAGTTTTTGAAAAGTATTTGCTCAAATAATCAAATATTTACAGGATCTCCTTTTTTCACCCTTTCTTAGTTTCTTTCTCTTTCCTGCAGGATATGTCTGGTCCTTTGAGGAGAATAGACTTGTTGGACAAATAGAATTTATTTGCTGTATACAGGTAGTCCTCAACTTACGACCACAATTGAGTCCAAAATTTATGTTGCTAAGTGAGAAATTTGTGAAGTGAGTTTGGCCCCATTTTACGACTTTTGTTGCCACAGTTGTTAAGTGAATCGCTGCAGTTGTTAAATTAGTAACACGGTTATTAAGTGAATCTGGCTTCCCCATTGACTTGGCTTGTCAGAAAGTTGCAAAAAGGGGTCACATGACCCCAGGAGATTGCAGTCGTCATAAATATGAACCGGTTGTCAAGCATTTGAATGTAAATCCGAATGACCATAGGGATGCTGCAATGGTCGTAAGTGTGAAAAATGGTCATAAATCACTTTTTTCAGTGCCGTTGTAACTTTGAACGGTCACTAAATGAACTGTTGTAAGTTGAGGACTACCTGTATTCCATTTTCTCGGCATTTAACAGTTTTGGTCACTAAGTGATGCTGGTTTGAATTTCCTAAAATATAGCATAAGCAGGAACTAACGTGCATGTATTTTCCATAGCCATCATGTTGCAAGGAGCAAGGAGCTAACCAGAAACTACAACACTGGCTTCATAAACAGACATATTTGGAAATATTTTCTCCTGACAATGTATGTCAGGGGTTCCCAACCGGGGGTGCGAGACGATATTCCAGGGTGTGTGAAAACTTGGGTTTAGAAGGTTCAAAATTATAATATATTTGCATAATTATATGCATATAATTATTTACTTTTGTGAAGGGTGCAAGAATATATCAGAAGCGTTCTACGGGTGCAGGGTATAGAAAAGGCTACGAACCCCTGATTTATGTGTGTGTTTATGTGAGACATCATTTGCATGCAGGTAATTCCTGGTTCAACCTATGACATTTCAGCAGAGTTAAAAAGGGTTTTGGGGGATTTAATCCCAAGAAGACAGGATTTAGAAGGGGAAACTTGCTGAGTTAGATAAAATAATTAATTTGGCATTGGTAGGGCTGGAGTCTTTGGGAAGATTAAGTCTGAGCCCTGGGATTTATTCCCAACCGACTCTATTGTCTCTGCTCGTGGCAATAACTAGATAGTCTTGTGCCAAATTCATTTGATTTCTCATTTGCAACTTTACCTAGGAAAAGTAGATTTGGCTTCCGCTGCACTTTCTCTAGCTGCAAACTGACTAGGCTTCTGTTATGAATCCTATTTGGGGTGGCATATGTATGTGCCAAAGACATTTTTAGACAATAAAAGGGAAACCAGACTGCTCTTTTTTGAAAGTCCATCCCACTTGGTGATGAGTGTTTTGTGACTGGATACACATTTGATGACAGCAAGATCATGAGCACCCCTAAGATTCCCTATGTATCCAAGGGCTGGAAAATGTGGATTCTCTGCTTTGCCAAAAAAAAAAAAAAAAAAAAAGTTTGGATCCAATTATTACAGGACTGCCTTCAACTATTTCTAGTTGTTTTTATTGTTTTAAAATGTTTTCAGCATTTTGACTGTAATATATTTTTTGAATTGTAAGCCACCCAGAATCATTGCCTGAGATGAGCAGTTATAGAAATTGAATAAATCAACAAATAAATAAGTAAATCTATTGGAATCTGAGTTTTAAGGTTATCTTTTAAAGCCCATCATTAAATTCAATACAGGTAATCCTCGCCTTGCAACAGTTCGTTTAGTGACCATTCAAAGCAGGGGTGGGTTCCAACTTACCTCGCTGCCGGTTCGCTTCCTGCTGCGCCGCGTGGGCGCGCCGCGTGGGCGTGCGCGTGCATGCGCAGTAACAACAACAAAAAAAACCAGAAAAAAAGATGGTGACCGCATGCACAGTGCTGGAAGTCGGCTTCTGCGCATGCTCAGAAGGAAAAAATAATAATTTAAAAAAAAATTCAAAAAAAAGATGGCGACCCCCACGGACCAGCACCGACCGATCTGGTTCAGTGACATCATCGTGATGTCACCAGCGGGCCGCTACCAGTTCGGGAGAACCAATCTGAACCGGGAGGAACCCACCCCTGATTCAAAGTTACAAGGGCACTGGAAAAAGTGATATGACCATTTTTGACACTTACAACCGTTGCAGCATCCCTATGATCATGTGATCAAAATTCAGATGCTTGGCAACTGACTCATATTTGTGACGGTTGCAGTGTCCCGGGGTCATGTGATCACCTTTTGCGACCTTCTGATAAGCGTCAATGGGGAAACCAGATTCACTTAACAACCGTGCTACTAACTTAAGAACTGCAGTGATTCCCTTAACAACTGTAGCAACAAAGATCGTAAAATGGATTGAAACTCATTTAACAACTCTCTTGTTTAGCAACAGAAATGTTGGGCTCACTTGTCGTAAGTGAAAATCAACTGTATTCCCAGGTTACTGGGATGAAGGAGAAGATCCTGGTGGCGGCCCTGTTAATCCCTAAGGTAGCTTGACCTGTAATTGAAAAATACATCCTTACCAGTGGCCCATTTTGGCAAGAGGACTTTGAGGCTTACCGTAGAGCAGGGGTGTCAAACTCAAGGCCCAGGGGCCGGATCCGGCCCGGGGGGTGCTTAGATCTGGCCTGCAGTGTCGCCCTGTAAACAGTGAAACCCGTGGTACCTCTGCCAGCGAAAACGGAGCTCAGGAGGGCCGCGTACGGCCCTCCCGGGCTCCGTTTTCACTGGCAGAGGGTTGCAGGAGGCCATTGCAGCCAAAAACAGAGCTCGGGAGCCCGTTTTCTCTGGCAGAGCTCTCAGGCCACCACAGGTGACCCCAAGACGAGTGACATTTAGCTGGCCACACCCACCCTGGCCATGCCCACTCTGCCCCCCCCAAGGTAAAACACAACCCTGATGCGGCCCTCAATGAAATCGAGTTTGACACCCCTGCAGTAGAGCAATACCTGGAAAGCCACGGGCGCTCCACTTGTGGGGAATAAGCTGCAAATAGGGACCACCAGAGATAGGCCTTCTTTCTCAGAGCAGGAAATCCTGTAACAAGTATATTGAGCAAATTAAATCTCTGTTTTGGTCGACTTTGATTTTAGCACTCTGACTTACCTAGAACTTAAGTCCAGAGTTTATTTATTTATTTGGATTTTTATCCTGCCTTTATTATTTTTATAAATAAATCAAGGTGGCAAACATACCTAATACTCCTTCTTCCTCCTATTTTCCTCCAACAACAACCCTGTGAGATGGGCTGGACTGAGAGACAATGACTGGCCCAAAGTTACCCAGTCAGTTTTCATGTCTAAGGCAGGACTAGAACTCACAGTCACCTGATTTCTAGACCAGCGCCTAACTAAATCCATTGAACTTTTAGTAAAAAGGCCCTGGACTGGTTAGTGAGGGTTTTTTCTTCTTCTTACAATAAATTTAGAGCAGTCAATTCAGTGTTACAAAAAAACTTGGACTGTTTTTTTTAAAATAATAATGCCAATATATATGGCATATTATGTATACCTCCTAACCAAATGGATTCTTTATGTTCAGAGTTCCCATTCCTTTGAGTAACAGTTGCTATAGGTCAATAAATGGAAGAAGCTTAAAATTATAACATCTGTGCTGATTGGGTCATCCTGGTGATGGAAATGGAAAATAAAGTAGATTTATTCTTGGTCTAATCAAATTTCATCTTCTGCTAACTGAATGGTACTTTTCATTTTAATCTACTCTTGGGCAGATGGAAAAAAAATCAGATACAAAACCATCTGAATGTGATTCCCAGTAACTAGATGGTTGGGTATGGGGAGACATGTCAGATTAAACATCCTGGGAGCTTCTCTGTATGATGAAAATGAGGATGATAATATCATTAAACTTGTATGCTGCCCAACTCTCAACGATTCTGGGCAACTCACAACAATCAAAGAAATGACATATATAAAACATCAAAAAGAAAGATAAAAGATGGCAAGTGCAATGAAGCGAAAACTCTTCATGGCTCTTCTAAACCATAGCAGAGTGGGGGGACATCTGAATTTTGGGATGGGGTAATCTGATTCCAGAGGGCAGGCACCGCTACAGATAAGGTATGTTTCTGAGGTCCCAACAGATGACATTGTTTAATCCAAGGAACCCAGAGTGTACCAATCCTGTTGGATTGAATAGACTGGGCATATGTTTCGGGAGCCAGGTGGTCTCTCGGTTAATAAGGCCCTATGCCATGTAAGGGTTTATAGGTAACAATCTGTGGGAGAAAGAATAGTAGAGGCGAGGGTTGGGATTAAAAGAGGTATCAACCTAGAGTCTTTATGTAGCCACAAGTAACCTAAATCCAATCCTCCTTGAGTGCTGTTGACTCTTAATTTAAGCAGGTGCCGACCACTCAATGAGAAGATTCCTGTGCACAGGCTATAGCAATAAACCAGTTTAATAGATCCTTCATGTGTCGAACTGGTCTTTCGCGCCTGACACAACTAACCCTTTGAATTGCACCCAGAATCAAATTTGCAACGGTGACTTTAACTATCACATGTGGCACAGAAATGGGAAAGGGGGTGCCATTTCTGTGGCAGTGGGTGTAGCAGGCTACACCAGCAATGCAAGCTTCAGTTAAAAGACATAATTTCTTTTAAGAAACAACCTAGCAAAGCTATTTGCAGTTGGCTGTAGTTTGAATAATGCTGCCATCCAAAATAGCACACTTAGACCTATGAATGTCAGTAGTTCCTAAAATAATAATCCTCTGAATCTGTTGTATCCTAATTATCAGGTCATGCCTTTGTAGCATGTTTAATCTTTCAATCAATCTGGGCATTTGAAGAGAGGACCTGGAGGGGAATATATTTGCAAATTTCTCCAGGCATGGAAGGTGGTGAAGGGAGAACAACATCTGCATCCGTCTATAAATAAATTACCCTCCCATGTAGTCCTTAGAAATATTGCTGCAATTGGCTGCTGTATAATTTGAACAGTAACTGAACCAATCTCTCTGTCCTGCATCCCTGCCTGTATTTGGGGGGCAATTAAAACAGCACAGCACTGTGAGATATAGTTTTCCATTGCACTCTGGCACCCTCTCACTGTTTAGAATATGGTGGTTTATAACAAATGGGCTTTCTCCTTCTATTTTCCCCCCAAATTCTAGTCTTGAATGAGAAAAGGTTTACCCTTTTGATCTATTTTTACTCCCCCAGGAATATCAGAGGTAGAAAATAAAGAATATTTAGATTATTGGAGGTTTATGTATTTTATTTTATTTATCACATCTTTATCCTGCCTTTATTAAGTAACTTATGAGCCATGGTGGTGCAGTGGTTAGAATACAGTACTGCATTCTGCTGGCTGCAGTTTGGCAGATCGAATCTCACCAGGCTCAAGGTTGACTCAGCCTTCCATCCTTCCGAGGTGGGTAAAATGAGGACCCAGATTGTTGGGGGCAATAGGCTGACTCTGTAAACCGCTTAGAGAGGGCTGTAAAGCACTGTGAAGCGGTATGTAAGTCTAAGTGCTATTGCTATTGCTGTTGCTAACTTGAGGCATGAATACACATAATATTCCTTCCTCCTCCTATTTCTCCCACAGCAACCTTGTGAGTAAGTTGGGCTGAGAGAGAAACTGGCCCAAGGTCACCCACCTGACATCATCCCTAAAGTAGGACTAGACTCACCATCTCCTGGTTTCCAGCCTGATTCCTTAACCACTAAACCAAACTGCCTCTCTTGCGTATCTTTTTTCATTATCCCAGAGGTTGAATTCCTACCAAGATGCTTCATTAGTTTACGCTTGAAATCCTTTACAGTTTTGCAGTGAGTGGATATTACCTCATCCTTCTTTCATAATCGCTGGATAAATTAGCCCAATTTTGTAATGGTGTTAATAGTTAAAAAGTTAACATGTCTCCCTTAATGAGATAAATAGAGGCTGTGCCTTATTACCTACAATGTGAAATAGGTACAATAGTGCAATTTTGTGCAAGTTTTCACTGCAAACACGGTGCACTGTGTTTAATGGGGCTTGGTTCCAGGTAAGAATGCATAAGATTAAGAACAAATCAGAAGCAGCTGCCAAAAAATGCTTCTTTTCTCCTGCTCTTACTGCCAATAATAAACTACTGGATATAAAATAAGAATTTATTGTGTGATTTCCAGGCTCAAGAAGGAATATTTTTGTTGTCCATATGTCTTAATTTTATAAGTGTACACATCTCTCAACAATTGGCAGAGTAGTTCTAACCCCAGTTGTAGGTTTGCCTAGTAACCCCAGAGCTATAAAATTTGTGTAATTCCAACTTCCATTTAATGTACTGTAAAGACTGAGCTGGTTTAACTCAGAGGTTAAGAAATTAAGACCTCCTTAGGTGGCCTTAGAAAAGGGACTTCTTCCAAGTTTCAGCTTCTACTTTACAATAGTGAGGAAATTATAATGCTGAGGTCCTTTAGAGGTTTATTATAAGAACAATAAGACATGCAAAGTGCTTTGAAAATGGAAAATGTTGTCAAAATTATCACTACTTATTTGTGGTTTTTTAAAAATAATATAACTATAGAGGCATTATTCATTGTGATGCTTAAAGAGATGGGGAAGACAGTCTTGGTAAGCCATCTATTCTGGGGATGAATGTTGCACAAAAGCACTGTATTCACACAGGTCAGGTGGCCTAAACACACATCTCATCTTTTATAGCAACCACACGTCCATGTTGTGTTAGACACTGCTCTGCTCTGCAGGGAAGGGACTGGGTTGGGTGCTGTCTGTTGTGGAAGGACAATTGTCAAGTTGTGGAGACAGGTCTACTTTTTCATTCTCTGACTTCTCTGCTGGCCTTCTGGCACGAATGTGGAGATTTTTTGCACTGGCTGATGGCAGTGGAAGGATAAAGTGATATCTCACTGACTATAATTGTATTTAAACTGTGATTTGTGGGGGAGAATATAAATATTTAACTGATAGAGGGGAATATTTGTAGCTCAGGGTTGAAATGAGGGGTCCTTGGTGCTCTCTGAGCTTGGTTGTTTTCTTGTAGATGTTTCCTTACCCAAATTAGGTAACATCATCAATGCTAGTCTGAAATCATTAAATGTGTGTTTAATTCAAGAGTCTGATGCATTTACTATTTTGATTAGCTTTATTTCGTAATCATGTTCTACATTTGGTAGAGGAAAGAATGTGGCATGAAAAGCTTGGAAGATGGTTACCATTCACATTTAATTACATGAATGTACAATATCATAATAGAGCAATAAAAAATAAATGTTTCTTACTTCTAAAGAATTGCAGGTAGTCCTCAAGATATGACCATAATGGATCCTGTCCATTATAATCACATGTCATGACAGTCATTAGGGGAAGCATCTCATCTAACACACACACCTCATCCCTGCTCTCCTCAATGATTCATTAAATGAATATGCAGGTTGTTAAATGGACTTTTGGGGTGGCTCAGGTTGGGGGAGGCCTTTGGAGGCCCAGCACAGGCTTAAGTATGCCTGCCCTGGCCCTCCTAAGACCTTCCCCTATTCCCCGAGATGCCCCATGCTCCACTTCCTGCCCCTCCCCAGGCCTTAGACCTGTTTCCCACCCCACCAGGCCAAACACACTTACCTTCTGAAGAGCTCCAAGGCCTTCCAAGTGCTGGAATGGATTGCTTTTTTGCATGACCACATGGCGCAATTCTGGAAGTGGCCGCCATTTTGTTCTGCTCACAAAATGACAACTGCATTTGACTCACCACTACACTATACAGCCCAGGGATAAACTGCTTTGTTTTGCTGCGTTAACAAGGTCTGCACAGATCTGCAGAAGCTTTCTGCACCATTCAGAAACTTCTGCCGCGCTGTGCAGACCTCATTAAGCTTCGTCACCACTGCATAGCCCAGGGTCACAGGGCCTGCCCTCCTTCCCCAACATGAGGTCAAGAGAGATTCAAAAAGTAAGGGTGATGGGTGTGTGGGGAGGAGGCCCAAGCACTGCAGGATCCTGGCCACGTGGGTGGATGGGAGACAGATGGGGAGGTACTGCAGCATCCCTATGGTGGGTCATACGGGCGAATGACTGCAGGGCCATTGCAGCCGTCATAACTTTAAAACAGGGTCGAAGGTAGTTTTTGGGGAGGGCTGTTGTAACTTTGAGCATTCATTAAATTACCTGTCATATCTTGAGGACTAATTGTACATCTTGCATCTTCTCTGGAAGGTGCCAAGGTGGCAAGTTTCAGAAATAGCCTAACTAATTTTTTTGCTGCTTAAACATTCAAGAAGAAACGTCTATTGCCCCTGAAGCAGAAAAATCGCAACCCACTAGTCATTTTACTAACAATTCCTGTATTCACTTAATTAAAATGAATTCCTGGATTGGACTGGATAGGACTGACTTTGAAAAAGATGTGCATAGTATTGTATTGTTAGCATTACTTGATGTGGCTAGCTACACATAGTCCAAACAAGCTTTGCATTTGTGTTCAACAAATCTAATTTTTTTTAGTGTTAAGTCTGATTCCAGAATGGGACATTTCTGTTAGATAGGGATGAATGCTCACGACCCCCTTGATGGGAAACTTCCAGTAATTATTTGGTGTGAAATGACCATAGCTTGGAATATTATACACAAGATCCAATCTGGGTCGGTCACCGGGACCGGAGGTTTAGTCTTCTGAGCTTTCAGACTTGTGCTGGAGCCCATCTTCAGGGAACTTCTCTCTAGCAGAATGTAGAACTTCTCTCTATTTTTTCTTTGAAGACGTTTCACTTCTCATCCAAGAAGCTTCTTCAGCTTCTTGGATGAGAAGCGAAACGTCTTCAAAGAAAAACCAGAAAGTCCAGTTGCCTCTTGAAAAAGCACCTTTGGGACAATCATGACCTGGATGACTGAGAATCTCCATAGACAACTTATCTCTAACACATTGTGCTAGACATTCCCTGAAGATGGGCTCCAGCACAAGTCCAAAAGCTCAGAAGACGAAACCTCTGGTCCCAGTGACCGACCCAGATTGGATCCTACAACATTATCCTGGGACAAGTATATATGCCTTCATATATGCCTCTACCTTGGCCATTTGGAGTCAAATTTTATATCCTATCCACAGCCCTGGTTGTTCTTCCAGTGGAAAATATATTTTACCAGAGAAGGCTAGGGTTTCACATGGATTTCTGGATAGGGAATGAGGCATAGGGAATGAGGCAAGGACATAAAGAGAGCATTGCTGAACTGTACCTGTGGAGGGCTGGGATTTTCCTTTTGTTGATGGGTTGTGGGTTTTTCCCCCCTTTATATGTGTGTGAGTTTTTCTGGCAGCACGATCAGAATAATTTAGGGCTGGGAGACTGTTAAAATGTTTTGGAAGCTGCAGATCTCTTACTCCTGCCTGTATTATGGGCTGCTTATAAATAGAGGAAAGTGTGATAAGTAAGTTGGTCAAGAGCATTTTCTTTGAGAAGGCTAGGGGCTTGCATCTGAGCTATTTTAGGCTGCATGTGGGAAGCTTACACAGCTCCATCATTTCCCATAAACAAATATTTTTTAAAGTCTCTGCAGGTAGGAAACTGTTAGATCAGAGACCAGGCTAATGTAAAACGTGGGTTTTCTACATCTAGGTATTACAGTATTCTTTTTTTTTTTACATAGAGAAGCAATAAGTGCTGCGAATCTCCATCCACTATCTGACACAGTAAAATTTGCAGACAGGTTTGCCACCTGATCTGCTATTAAGGTAAGGCTGAGAGTTATGCTGTTTGTTCCCATCCTTTCCCATGCTCAGGGGTGAAATCCAGCAGGTTCTGACAGGTTCTGGAGAACCAGTAGCAGAAATTTTGAGTAGTTCGGAGAACCGGCAAATACCACCTCTGGCTGGCCCCAGAGTGGGGTGGGAATGGAGATTTTGCAATATCCTTCCCTTGCCACGCCCACCAAGCCACGCCCACAGAACCTGTAGGGAAAAATTTTGGATTTCACCCCTGCTCTGGTCATCCTAAGATCTGGTTCCAAGATAGCCTTTGCCTTTTGTTGGGTGAGCTAATGCCACAGACAGTAACTTGTTTTGCCTGCACTTCTGATGTGCCTGGTACAGTTAACCTGCTTGAGAATTCTCATACTTTCAGTTGGCGCCTGCTGGATATTTCAAAAGAAAAAGAAAATAATCCCTATGGTTTCACCGATATTCCCTGTTACGCAGAAAAGCAGCTTCTTTTCTTCTAATACTAGGGTTGTGAAGCGAGTATTCCTGGGAGAGCATGGACAGTTATTCCCTCCAATGACTTGCAGGGTCAATCAATTAGCATGTGGCTTATGATACATAAGCAATTGTCAGGCACAGAAGATCAAGTCTACACATCTTTCAGTTAAACTGATTTATTACTACTCGTGCCTATGCACAGGAATAGCCTCAACTAGCGGTTAGCACCTACTTAGAAAAGGGTCAACAAAATTCAAGGGTGTTGGGCTTAGTCCGCTTGTGGCTATGTAGGGATCCTAGACTAATCCCTCTTTTAACTCCACCCCCAGGTTCTGTCACTTCTTCTCCCACATGATATATCAATAGTCCTTTCTGCTGATTCTGAACAGCATTTTCACACTGCTTCACAGTTATCCTCCTTTCCTCTCTTATCAGTCAGTGAGCACACTCTTTAACTGCCATGGAAAGGAGCACCAGGAACAGCTAACTAATGCCCTGCCACCTTCCTTGCGCTTCCTTGCCATTGTTTTTATGATGAAATAAAACATGAAATCCAATCCACCACTGTGCAAATGAAGCAGCAAAACTTTCTCTTGGCATAGCTGATGAGAATGAAGTGATGGAGGCTCAGGGTGGAAATCCAAGAAGCAGTGAGTGTAGAGCCCCGAAAGCCATTCCATAGGATGCCCTACAAAATGGGTGCTAGCTTTCTTCTCAACATACTCAATTTCCCAAGCTGACAGAAACATCAAAGTTTCATGAGGACACTGAAAGATGGCATATCTGAAATTAGAGCCACTTCTCCATATAGGTAGCAATAATGGAAGAAATCACAGTGGACTGATTTCAGAGTCAACACATGTAAAAAAAAAAAAGGTAGTCTCCTTCAACTTAAACTCAGTTGCTGGTAACTTCATAGATACGTCTTTCTTGGCAGTAAGATGACAGGGCTGTAATTGTACTACTATGAAAAAGACTGTTTCATTGAAGGCACCACTGATTGAAAAAGTTCTTCTTAGGGAAGTGGCCATTCATGGGGTTATCTTGTTTGTCACTATGCCAAACTTTTAAAAAGAAAACATCCTAGAACAGAGGTCTTCAAACTTGGCAACTTTAAGACTTGTGGACTTCAACTCCCAGAATTCATAGCTGGCTGGAGAATTCTGGGAGTTGAAGTCCACAAGTCTTAAAGTTGCCAAGTTTGGGGACCCCTGTCCTAGACTTTCTTCCTCACTCCAAATTTATTCTTTAGTTTTAATTTCTGTATCTGTTGATTGTCTTAGCACTCTGCATTTTAATTTGTTGTACTATGCAGTATTGCTTAATGGGGTTTTATCATGCTTTTCCAATTTTTAATGGTCCTTTAAATTGTATTGGTTTATTGTTAGGTTTTTCACTTGTGTACGGCACTGTGGGACCTTAGCATTCTCATTCTAGGTTCTGTTCAAGTCATACACCACAGCTTTAGAATGAGGATGCTGAGGTCCTAGAACACCATGCACAGGTGAAACTGTGACAGGAACTTTGGTCCAGTGGTTAAGATATCAGGCTAGAACCAAGAGACTCAGTTCTAGTCCCACCTTAGGCATTAAGGCTGGTTGGGTGACTCTCAGTCAATCATTCTCTCAGCCCAACTCATCTTACAGGGTTCTTGTAATGAAAATAGGAGGAAGAAGCTTAGGCATGTTCACTGTTTTGAGTTATTTATAAAAATAATAATGGAGGGATTAAAAAAACAAATGCAGTAATCCATTACAATTAACAGAAATTACTAAAATCTGGGGATACATGATAAAACACAATTCAATTCCAAATTTATAAACTTGGGAACCAACTAATTCCCAACTTGAAGAAAAATATGAATTTATTCATTTATTCCTCACCATCCTTATAGAATATCACAGTTTTGAATATATGGAATGAAAGCTTAGCTCAGCCTTCTTCAACTTGAGCATGGTGTTTGAAAATTGTTAGGGTTGCAATTCAACATTTCTGATGGAAAAATTTGGGGAAGACCGACTTTGAGCATTAAGCCATGGGCAAAACAAAGCTTTCCTATCATTCCTTTCCTCCTCAATCTGTCAACCACCAAAATCACCAGTGAAAGCGGAATGTAACTCTAGTGTAGTTGGACATGATTACTACTACAGAAAATGGGAGGTATTGAAAAATGGGGAAATTCAGGCAAATATGCGGGCCTTTGAATCCCATCATAGCTATGGTATATGGTGTGTTCATGTTCAATAGCTTTATATCACTGTAGAGTGTGTGAATATGTACACATACTTCCATGGGACAGATTAAAACAAGGACTAAAATAAATGTTAATGGCTATTAGCTCAGTTTTAACAATAATTCATCAATCATTATTCCCTAAGAGGCACCAATTCTGTTCTGTGCAAGCTTTTCTATTCTTCAGAAAATCTTCATTAGGCAAGAAGGCAAACAAAGGGAGAAGGATAGTGGCTGATATTCATGAGAGTTCTTCATTTAGTTACCGCCAGGAGATGGAATGTGGGTGTAGGTTGCAGATGTTTAAATTAGACATTCTTGGGTTGCTGAAATGGTGTCAGGTTGCTTGCTATTCATGTAGCTGAGGTTACCTTCATTGTTAACAGTGCACTTCTTATATTTTATTTTAAAATAATTTCTTTTTAAAATGGAATCTCTATAAAATGTGGGCTGCTTCAAAGAATAAGACCAGAAGTTTGAAAAAAGACATTTTCTTCCAGAATCAAACTTAGCGGAAACTATCTTAGCTTACTAAAAATTAATGCATTCAGGACCCAGGCCAGCTCCACACAGATATTAGAACTTGCATTCAAACGACTACAGTGCTGTACTTATTTTAGCTACTAGCAAGCACTTATGAAAGAAAAAAACCCATTTTCCCCACTCTATATTTTCCAAGTACAATTCACAATATGGCATTAGGATTTTAAGCTTTATAAAGAAATGATTATTAAGGTTAAATCAGTTAAGACAGCACAATAATCAAACAAAACAAAAGCTGGCTAAATTGGTAGAAGCCAATTTTAGTTGTGAAAGGAAAATTTAATTACTGGAGCTGACATTTAAGGACATGCTGGCTTATTTTAAAAACTATTTTAGTAACATAATCTTTGCTACAATATGGAGTGGAAATGAAAGATGTTAAAGATGGTCTTTAAAAAAATAGTGAGCTTTTGTGTGTTAACTGCAAGTATTCGTGCCTCTTTACTATATGAAAAAAGACATATAAGTTGAGTTTTAGTTCTCCTCATTTTACTGATGTGTGCTTACTCCCTGATTTATTTGGTGGGGGAGGGGGGCTCCAAAGGAATGCTTTTCCTTTCCCTTCCAAGTTACATATGTCCATTATGCTAAGTCAATGTGGGATCCTGCCTAAAGTACAACACTTAAAATGCACTTATCTTATATGGACTCTGCTTTCTGGACTCTGGGTGTTTGGCAGAAAATACTGTGTTTGAAAAATAGTGTGAGGAAACACTGCCAGCTCAGCAGCAAATACTGTAGCTGCACATGCCAGCAACAGAAACACAATTAGTTACTCTTCTTTTTAAAGCCTACTGCTGACCTAAGAATGCTCATGGACCTCAATTAAACAAGTTTATCCTGCTCCTTCCATTGCGCCCTTTGAAATGTTCTTGTAATGGCAAATACGGTGGCTTCTTCCTTCTTCATCAGGCTACTTAAAAAAGATGGGAAGTGATGTTCTGAATGGAAATTGACAGATAGAAAGTTGGCAAATGACCACCTCCACGCTCTCACCATATTTTAAAGAAATTCCAGGTAACACATAATGATAGTGTAAATTGAGAGAGACACAGCATTAGACTTTCTTACACTGGCATTACTTTTAAAAATGTCTTTGTTAAATTTGCATCCCACCCTTATCCAGAAATACACATGAGTGTACTTAATGCTTTTTCCAACTGTCCTCTGAAGTAACAACACTGTGATGTCCAAAGTGAACTTTGATTTATTTGGAGTTTGAACTTGGCTGTCCTTGTCCAATACCTGAACCCCTACACCAGTGTTTCTCAATCTTAACAACTTAAGACATGGGGACTATAACTCCCAGAATTCCCCAGCCAGCCATGCTCCCAGCCTCTGGGAGTTGAAGTCCACATGTCTTAAAGTTGCCAAGGTTAAAAAATGCTACCCTATACCAAACTGGTTGTCCCAGTTGCAATGTATGGTTGTGAAAGTTGGACCATAAGGAAGGCTGAGCGCCAAAGAATTGAGGCCTTTGAAATATGGTGCTGGAGAAGACTCCTGCGAGTCCCTTGGATTGTAAGGCAATCAAACCGGTCAGTCCTAGAGGAGATCAACCCTGACTGCTCTTTAGAAGGCCAGATCCTGAAGATGAAACTCAAATACGATTGAGGACAAAAGAAGAAGGGGACAACAGAGAATGAGTTGGCTGGATGGAGTCACTGAAGCAGTCGGCGTGAGCTTAAATGGACTCTGGGGGATGGTAGAGGACAGGAAGTTCTGGAGGAACATTGTCCATGGGGTCGCGATGGGTCGGACACGACTTCGCAACTAACAACAACAACAATACCAAACTAGCTCTCTAAAACCATTTCCCTGTGATAGCTTACATTCTTTGGTTTTTGCTCTGTACTCACTCTTCGGCAAATCTGTGCAGTATAATTGGTTGTATTTAAAGCTTGTTAGATGTGTGTGCCATGGCTGTTTTAAAGGTGTCTCTTACACAACATGTTTCTTTCCTGCAGTCATAACAATTAGAAGCTTCTCTTCAAAACGAGTAGTTTCCATCCTTCTGTTTCTACAATAGATGTGTAATGTATAACTGTTGGGGGCTAATAGATTTTATATTCCAGTTGAATAGCTGTGAATGCAGAATCAAAATCTCCAGCTGATGTCTTAACAGTCCTCTGCATCAGTTTTGTACTACATGATGCAAATAAAGTTGATGTATTCATTTGTGCAGGTATGATTATAAAGTAGCATAGTGGCAGGATGGAGAAAATATCAAAGCTTAATCTGAAGTGTGACAAATGAGGCAGTCTACTAGTAGTTTAGTTTGTCAACTGATTAGGCTTATGACCATATCAAAAATACAAAACCAAAATAAAATACAAGTTCTAATGCCCAGGTAATATAGATAAAAGGTAATACAGTAATAAAATACATATGTAGTGAATACAAAGAACGAACATTCCGGTAAATACATCACCTTTACAGGATACCCTGGTCTGTTCGATATTATGGGTTATTAGCTCAACTGCCTTAACTATAAACTTAGCAGTTCTGCTCACAATGCATAAATTAGTTCCTAGGAGGAAATAGGACAATTTGCGATTCAGGTCCCAGTGGGCTGTTCTTTCGAATAAGGATGCTAAGTATCGAAGCCCAAGAGGGGCATATCATTGACAATCAAACAAAACATGAGCAATGTCTTCAATGGCTGGAGTACCACATATACAGGTCTTCTCACGATACGACAGGAGATGGAAGCACCCATATTTGGCCATGGAAGTCAACGACTCAAATCTGGCTGTAAAATAGTCCCTTCCTGAGAATTGGCTCAACCTCCTTGATAGGTGTTTTTCAAACTGAAGAATGGTTTTGTTCTTAGCCAAGCCAACTTAAAGATCCATTATTATTTTTTTGCCAATAACTCCATGTCAGTTTGAGGACTGATATCTAGGACTCTCTGCCTAAAAATTTCCCTTGCCTGGGAGGCAGTTTAAATGCTGGATGGAAGAAGCCATGCTGTGAAATAGCAGGCTACTAGAAGAGAACCAGCTAACGAAGGGCAGCCACTGTGGAGACCGAGAACCAAAGAGGAGCAGTGGAGAAAGATGGGACTTCTCTGTTATAATAAGGGTTAGGAGGACAGTAGCACAGCAGAACCTAGACAGGACTCCCAGCTCTGCATGCAGCCCTGTCTTTGACTTTCCAAGGCTACAGGTCACTTGTTTCCTCCTGCCATTTTGTTGCCTACTGTGCCTGGGTTTGCAAAGAATGAGGATTGTCAAGCTCATGGAAGGGGCAGGCCTGCGTGACCACCTTTGTCCCTTTACCTCTCCCCCCCCCTGCATTTCATCAGATGACTTCACAAGGATCCCACCAGCAATCGGCTGCTCTATAAATACCCACCCCACCCCACATTGCTAATAGTGAGTAACAGCAGCAGGCAAATTACAGAGCAGGTCTCGGAGCTCTCGTAGGCACCAAGTCAAGCAGATCTAACGGATGCACGCAGAGCCTGAAAGCTGCTGTCACCCTGGGTATAATTAGAGGGTAGTGAGGAGCTGTGTGGTGCAGTTTAAACAGGCAGCAGAAAGCGGGGGCTTCTGCCTACCCCCCCCCATATTTTAATTGCCTCTTAATTTCAACTAGCTGCATCATGGCTCAGAATGGTGTATAACAAAGCAATGGGGAGCAAGGGGCTTCAAGACAGTTTGGTTTCAAGACTTGGGGGGGGGATGGCTTTCTTGTAGGGTCACTTGTACAATTAAGAAGCTTGCTCAGAAGGAAGGAAGGAAGGAAGGAAGGAAGGAAGGAAGGAAGGAAGGAAGGAAGGAAGGAAGAGCTTGAAAAGAGCAGCTTTTGAAAAGAGCTTGAAAAGAGCCGAGGTGGCGCAGTGGTTAGAGTGCAGCACTGCAGGCTACTTCAGCTGACTGCTAGCTGCAGTTCGGCGGTTCAAATCTCACCGGCTCAAGGTTGACTCAGCCTTCCATCCTTCTGAGGTGGGTAAAATGAGGACCCAGATTGTTGGGGGCAATATGCTAACTCTGTAAACCGCTTAGAGAGGGCTGTAAAGCACTATGAAGCGGTATATAAGTCTAAGTGCTATTGCTATAGCTGCAGGACTAGTGCTACCATAGCGAGCTAACTTGGTTTGGGGATATATCCTTTCTGCTGAATGAAAGGCTATTTCCTGGCTTAGAGTGTTGACCTTTCATTTTAAAGGCTATTTGCAAGCACAGGAAAGGCATTCAATGATATTAGGGCATAGACCTTCCTCCAGTACAGTAGAGTAGAGTAGAGTAGAGTAGAAGAATAGAATAGAATTAATTAGAATTAGAATTAGAATTAGAATTAGAATTAGAATAACAGAGTTGGAAGGGACCTTGGAGGTCTTCTAGTCCAACCCCCTGCGTAGGCAGGAAACCCTACACCACTTCAGACAAATGGTTATCCAACATCTTCTTTAAAACTTCCAGTGTTGGAGCATTCACAACTTCTGGAGGCAAGTTGTTCCACTGATTAATTGTCCTAACTGTCAGGAAATTTCTCCTTAGTTCCAGGTTGCTTCTCTCCTTGATTAGTTTCCACCCATTGCTTCTTTTCCTGGTGCTTTGGAGAATAGCTTCGCTCCCTCTTCTTTGTGTCAGTCTCTGAGATATCGGAACACTGCTATCATGTCATCCCTAGTCCTTCTTTTCATTAAACTAGACATACCCAGTTCCTGCAACCGTTCTTCATATGTTTTAGCCTCCAGTCCCCTAATCATCTTTGTTGCTCTTCTCTGCACTCTTTCTAGAGTCTCAACATCTTTTTTACATCGTGGCGACCAAAACTGAATGCAGTATTCCAAGTGTGGCCTTACCAAGGCATTATAAAGTGGTTTCCTTTCCACTTAGTTTGAAAAGTGCAACACCTGCCAAACTGTCTAGAGAGTGGAATAATACTTAAAAACATGTTTTTAATAGCAGTAGCACTTAGACTTATATACCGTTTCATAGTGCTTTACAGCCCTCTCTAAGGCAGTTTACAGAGTCAGCATATTGCCCCCAAAAATCTGGGTCCTCATTTTACCAACCACGGAAGTATGGAAGGGTGAGTCAACCTTGAGCCACTCAGGATCGAACTCCTGTCAATCAGCAGAATTAGCCTGCAATACTGCATTCTAATCACTATATTCTAATCACTAAACAATACTGCATTGAGGGCCGCATCAGGGTTGCATTTGACCTTGGGGGGTCGGGGTGAGCATGGCCAGGGTGGGCGTAGCCAGCTTGACGTCACTCGTGTTGGGGGCACCTGTGATGGCCCAAGCTCTCTGCCAGCAAAAATGGGCTCTCGAGCTCTGTTTTCGGCTGCGACAGCTTCCTGCAAAACTCTGGCAGTGAAAAGGGAGTTTGGGAGGGCTGTCCGTGGCCCTCCCAAGCTCCATTTTCGGCTGCGACAGCTTCCTGCAATCCTCTGCCAGCAAAAATGGAGCTCGTGAGGGCCGCGGGCGGCCATACCGAGCTACGTTTTTGCTGGCAGAGGAACCGCGGGCCGGTCCTTTGCTGTTTCCACGGAGGATCCGCGGGCCAGATCTAAGCACCCCGCGGGCCAGATCCGGCCCCCGAGCCTTGAGTTTGACACCCCTGCACTGTGCCACCACTTTTATTCTTTTTATAAATAACTCAAACCTATCCACCACTCCTTCCTCCTCCTCTTTTCCCCACAACCAGAACGCCATGAGTTGAGTTAAGAATGACTGGCCCAGGTCACCCACCCAATCACAATCTCATGGCTTCCAGCCATGACTAGACCAAACTGGCTCTAGTCAGGAGGTGGAATTTGCATCCTCCTTGCCCCCTTCCTTTAACTGGTAGAAGAGGAACACATTATTGGGAACAAGCATCTTTTTGTGGCTGTTCTTTCAGTTAATCAGTGTAAATCGCACGGGTTGCAAACTGCAAATTTTCTTGGCACATTTTCAGGTTTGGGTGGACATTAGAAACTACCAGCAACCCTGTCAGTGAACTAAAACAACCTGTGACTGTAGTTCAAGGTCTTTGGGTACAAGATATGGCCTAGGAACAGCTATTTATAGAGTATTTCCTCATCTGATGCTCTGATTACCATTTCAGCCTTAAGCGTGTAGGTAATTATAGGTAGTTGCCTGCAGCAGTCTTTTGTAATGTTAGAACTTCTGTTGCAAAGCAGATGGAATGGCTTTTCTCTTTACCCAGTGCCACTTTGATGCAAAAAAAAAAAAAAGGAGGGAAAGATTTCTACCACGTCAGATGGCAGAACTGTATAAATGAATCGGCAAGAAAAAATAAGGCAACCGAGAATCAGAAAAATGAATTGCTACTGACACCTCAATCAGCCCCTCAATGTATCCAATGGGCCAGATTTCTCCAGAGCAGATGTTGGGTCATGTTGGTTGGGGATTTGTAAGGGCTGTCCCAAAGGTGGGGGTTTTTTTTTCCCCCAAAAGGCAACTGGATTTTCTTGTTTTTTTTTCTTTGAAAATATTTCAGTCCTCATCCAAGAAGCTTCTTCCCCAACTGTCTGGTGGGGAATGGAAGGATTTATGTTCTTTGCAGTCATCTGGTTGTTAGCACTCTGAGAGTCATTGAGGCCACATGGGGATTTATCTGTATCCTCAGAGTCACCTGAATCAGAGTGCAAAAATGGGTGTGGAACCTTCTTGGGACTGCTGAAAGGACTGCATTGTAAACAGGAGAAGGGCTATTTTGAAGGGCTATTCTAGCACATGTACAGGTAGTCCTCGACTTACAACATTCATTTAGTGACTGAAGTTTAAATGTCACTGAAAAAAGTGACCTATGACTGTGTTTCACATGACTATTGCAGCCTCCCCAGGGTCACGTGATCAAAATTGGCAACTGGTCCATATTTATGACGGTTGCAGTGTCCCAGGGGTCATGTGATCCCCTTTTGCGACCTTCTGACAAGCAAAGTCAATGGGGAAGCCGGATTCACTTAACCACCAGGTTACTAACTGAACAACCGCAGTGATTCACTTAGCAACTGTGTCAAGAAAGTTTGTAAAATGGGACAAAATTCATTTAATAACTGTCTCACTCAGCAATGGAAAGTTTGGGCTCAATTGTGGTCGTAAATCGAGGATTACCTGTATATGGCATGAGAAGGTAGACGAAGGTAGACGAAAAATCAGCCTTTCCCTAACACGGTTTAAGTTCCACCAATGGGTAATTGGTATAAAAGCTGGCTCTGGCATGTCCCTGCCCTTTAAAAATGTTCTACTTGGTCTGTTTTGGAGTATAAGCTGTGTGTTATTGCAGAAAGAAAATGAAAATAACTGGACTGGATGTCTGAAATATAGTACACAAATTACAAGTCCTCGTTACACAGTTGGGGCAGAGGTGGGTTTCAGCAGGTTCTGACCAGTTCTGGAGAACCGCTAGCGGAAATTTTGAGTAGTTCGGAGAACCAGTAAATACCACCTCTGACTGGCCCCGCCCCCATCTATTCTCTGCCTCCCAAGTGCCGGACTGCGGCTAGCAGTCAGCTGAGGTAGCCTGCAGTGCTGCGCTCTAGCCACTGCGCCACCTCGGCTCCTTCCCCTGGAATGGGGAGGGAATGGAGATTTTACAATATCCTTCCCCTGCCACGCCCGCCAAGCCACGCCCACCAAGCCACCCCCACCAAGCCACGCCCACAGAACCGGTAGTAAAAAAAAATGAAACTCACCACTGAGTTGGGGCTGCAAGTATGGGTTTCAGCTTTTGTTTTGATGCTTTGTGGATGTGCTTTGTGAAACCAAAAGCCAGAAATATGGAAAAGCATGGATGATCTTCCAGCAGAAAGGACTTGACTTCATGTTCTGACAAAAGGTTGGATCCTTTAGGAATTCTTTGCAATCCGTTAAAAAAAAACACCCGGAGCAGTCCGATTTCTCTGACAGTCTCAAAATGCCCAGAACTTTCCTGTGATTTCCAAAAGTGCTGAACTGGCAGAAACCAGCTTGAAATGAATGCCTGGCAAAATCTATTTTTAGATTCCTGCTTTCTCCTGCTCTTCTTGTCACTGAGTTTTGGGGGAGAAAAGTGTAACCTGTATCTTGTTTGACGGGACTGGATGGTAAATGTACCCGGTGATAAATTAATGGGAAATCTCTTTGACTCCTAATGAAGCTGCCATGTTGAACTGAAGGCCATTAAGGATAGTGATGACACAAGGGGACTTTTGAAACAGACACATTTCTGAGGGATTCCTTTAATCTTCACTAAAGGTGGTTTTGCAACAGCTGAGCAATATCTTTTATTGAACTAACTGGCCTATGGGGTGAAGAACATAGGTACTCCTCGAGTTACAACCCAAATGAGACCCAACTGAGCCCAAAATTTATGTTGCTAAGTGAAACATTTGTTGTTTGTCCCATTTTACGACTTTTCTTGCCACAGTTGTTAAGTGAATCATTGCATTTGTTAAGTTAGTAACACGGTTGTTAAGTGAATTTGGATTCCCCATTGACTTTGCTTGTCAGAAGATTGCAAAGGCTGATCACATGACCCCAGGACTCTGCAACCGTCATAAATATGAACCAGGTGCCAACCATCGGAATTTTGATCATGTGACTATGGGGGTACTGCAATTGTCATAAGTGTGAAAAATGGTCATAAGTCACCTTTGTCAGTGATGTTGTAACTTTGAACAGTCACTAAATGAACTGTTGTAAGTTGAGGATTACCTGTACACACTTTTGAGGCCTTTAGAATGAGAATTTTCTATATGAGGTGAGATATCCAGGATTTTGGAGAGAAGTTGGTCCCTCTAGTACAGGGCTGTCAAACTCGCGGGCTGGATGCATCACGCTCTGGCCATGCCCACGCCCAGTTTAGCGAAGGGGGAAACAAGTCACGATACATCACATGACGACTCAGTGACAACTTGAGTTTGACACCCTTGCTCTGGTACGTATTTTGAGATCAGGAATGTTTGCTCAGAAAGCTGGCAGGTCCTTCCAAAAGTAAATGTTTGGATGAGCATAGGACTAGCTGATAGGAAATTGCGATCTGGAGGCCACATCAGGGGTGGGTTCTGACTTACCTCGCTGCCGGCTCGCTTCCTCACATGCCGCGTGGGCGCACGCGCCTTGCACGCCGTGCAGGCACACATGTGCATGCGCAGTGCTAAAAACCAAGCTTCTGCGCATGCGCAGGAGCAAAAAACAGCTTCTGCGTGTGCGCAGAAGCAAAAAACAAGATGACGCTGCCGAGAGAGCTGGTTCAGGGGGGTTTCCAGCCGGCCATCGCTGCCGGTTCGGCGAGCGGGGGGAAATTCCCGCTACTGGTTCTATAGAGCCGGTCCGAACCGGCAGGAACCCACCTCTGGGCCACATCCACTAGCCAATAATAACATCATCAGGGAGGCAAATGCATTCTGGTGTTAAGACTTCCACCCCACAAAGGTTTCAGAATGAAACAGGAGAGGAAAAAAACCCCAACCCCCTTTCCTAACTAAGACACAGGCTGGCAACCACTCCCAGCTAGCCTGAGCAATGATGAGCAATTACAGGACTAGTAATCCAAAACATTTGAAAAACATGTTTTTTCCCCTAATTAATATAAAAACCCACTGTGCAACCTTGAACAAGTCTCATGTCTCCTGCAGTGTTGACGGTGTGATAAAATTGGCTGAGTCCCCAGCTAACGAACTCTGGAATCAAGAGGGGAAATTCATAGCTATCTGGGTGTTGTTGGAATTTATTCTCATCATCTCCATCCATGGCTGTATTGTTGGGAATTGAAGTCCAACAGCCTCTTGGGACATACAGTAGAATAAATTTCAGTTTTTAATAAATTTCATCATTTTTAATGATGAAGAGAGGAGTAATCTTTGGATAAATAATGCAGCCAAGTTGCATTAAACTGTCAGGGTGGAATCGTGTAATAATGGGCCATATGTAACAGGGTGGATTTGATTTAAATCAAGTCAATTTAAATCACGATTTAAATCACGATTTAATTCACTAGTAAAAAGGCTTGATTTAAATCAACTCAATTCAAATCATAATTTTTAAAGAGCAACTGTCATCTCTGTCCTGCAGCAGTTCCTCCTCTGACCTGCTGTTGACTCACCAACAGTCCCATTCATTTTAATGGGACGGCTGGTGATGCGGCAGTGACACAACAAGGTGAGGGATGTGGCAGGCAGCAGGTGAGTGGATGCCTGCTAACAGGCGTTGCCATGATGGATCTGAAAGGACAGGTGCTCTTTAATATTATGTTTATAAGCTGCTTAGAAGGTTTCACTTTCATTTTTACTGCTTGCCTTTCCTCCTCACACTTAGACCCTGGTGGTACAGATGCATTTCTCTTCAAACAATCATACAGTTTGTAGTGTACATAGATTTGCAAAACAATGGGATAAAGGAATATTCCTGAACTTTGTTTTATGATTTATCTCATAGTTACTGTGAAATTGTGTGAATGCATCAATGCAGTGCATGTTATCTCAGCTTGCAGAGCTTGGATTCATTGAATGAGTTTACCAAAAATGTAAATATTGCAGAATATACAGCCTCATGCTACATAACTAAGCTCCATTTCATGCTGAATAAACTAAGTTATTAATGTATCTTAAATGGAGAACTATGTATAGATAGATTTTTTACTCCAAAAGCATTTTATCAAAATAAATTTGATAAAAATAAAAAAAATCCGATTTGAATTTTTTAAAATCTGATTTTTTTTATTTTTTTAAAAAAAATTATCAATTTTTATCCACCCTGATATGTAAAGCTCAGGTTGATGGATTTGAGGCTGAGTGTTGGTAAGTTACAGTTCCAATTAAATTCTATTTGAAGCTCCATTTGAGGCTATATTTTAGGAGGTTCCTTGTAACTGATGGTACACGTCTTCATAAGCTATTTTATCTATATCATAAGTTCCATTTCTTCAGATGATCAGGAAGATCATTCCTAAACCTTAATCCACATAATGGAAAATGAGAAATGGAGAAGATGAAATTTCAGAATTTAGATTGCAACATTTCAGAATAGCAGAATAGGAAGGGACCTTGGAGGTCTTCTAGTCCACCACCACCACCCATCTATCCAAGCAGGAGGCCCTATACCATTTCAGACAAATGGCTGTCCAATCTTTTCTTAAACATCTCCAGTGTTGGAGCACCCACAACTTCTGAAGGCAAGCCATTTCACTGGTTAATTGTTCTCACTGTTAGGAAGTTTCTCCTTAGTTCCAGGTTGCTTCTCTCCTTGATTAGTTTCCATCCATTGTTTCTTGTCCTGCCCTCTGGTGCTTTGGAAAATAGGCTGACCCCCTTAACCTCAAATACCGGAACACTGCTATCATGTCACTCCTAATCCTTCTCTTCACTAGACTAGACATACCCAATTCCTGCAACCGTTCCTCATATGTTGTAGCCTCCAGCCCCGTAATCATCTTTGTGGCCCTTTTCTACACTCTTTCCAGAGTCTCAACATGTTTATTATTAGATCAGACTGTATGGTAGTCTTTAACTTATGACCACAATTAGGACAGAATTTTCATTGCTAAGTAAGGCAGTTTTTAAGTGAGTTGTGCCAATTTTATAATCTTTTATTGCCACGGGTAAGCAAAACACTACAATTGTTAAGTGAGTCATGCAGTCATTAAGCAAATCCGGGGGCTTCCATTGACTATGCATGTCAGAAGCCAGCTGAGAAGATCACAGTTGGTTATCACATGACCCTCAGACACTGCAACCATCATAAATACATGCCAGTTGCCAAGCACTCAAATTTTGACCACATGATTGTGGAGATGCAGCAATGATTGTGAGAGGATAGGTTGTAACAGAGGTGGGTTCCTCCCGGTTCGGACCGGTTCGCCTGAACTGGTAGCAACCCGCTGGTGACATCACGATGACATCACGGATCCGGTTCGGTTGGTGCTGGTCCATGGATGCCGCCATCTTTTTTTTGAAATTTTTTTTGAAATTTTTTTGAATTTTTTTTTCTGCGCATGCACAGAAGCTGAGTTTCCAGCACTGCGCATGCATCGCCATCTTGTTTTTGGCTTTTTTTTGCACTGCGCATGTGCGCAAAGCGCATGCACGCCCACGCGGCACGCCCACACGGCGCAGGAGGAAGCGAACCGGCAGCGAGGTAAGTTAGAACCCACCCCTGGGTTGTAAGTCACCATAACAGCACAGTGGTTACAATGCAGTATTTCAGGCTAACTCTGTCCGCTGTCAGGAGTTCGATCCTGACCGGTTCAAGGTTGACTCAGGCCTACCATCCTTCCGAGATTGGTAAAATAAGGATCCAAAAACTTACTTTTGCCATCAATACACTGCAATTGCCAAGTTTTAATTTGCTTTAAATTCCTATGGGGGAAAAATTAA
Source organism: Thermophis baileyi (assembly GCA_003457575.1). Taxonomy (NCBI): domain Eukaryota; kingdom Metazoa; phylum Chordata; class Lepidosauria; order Squamata; family Dipsadidae; genus Thermophis; species Thermophis baileyi. The sequence continues at coordinate 42,886 of QLTV01000392.1, forward strand.
ACATTTCTCCTTATAAATGGGCTACAGATACAAACTTAGTCACACAATTGCAGAGACCTCAAGATGCACTTGTGTGACTAAATTTATATCTGTAGCCCATATATTAGGAGAAATGCTTAAGGTTTTTTTTTCCCCGTAGGAAAACCATTCATGCTATAGAAAACTGAAAGAAAGAGCAAATAGATGTTTTACCCAAGAGAGTTAACATTTTAAATTACTTTGAATTGCTTTCTGAATGGTTTCACTTGCATTGTGAGTGCTAGGACTGTGTGACTATTTTTAAACCACCTTAAGCTTTTTCTTTCCCTTAAAATGACTTACATAGAGAGATAATTATGTTAAGAAAACATCTGAGAGCCAAACTGAAACATACCCCAATCTTATAGGAGTTTTTCCTATATAGATCGTACCCATGAATCGTGTATCCGGACTCAGGGGAGAGTAGAAGATTTTATAATAATCTTCCAAAGAACCAAATTCCTTGGAGACAGGACAATACATGGACTTAAGGATTACAGCATTAGAACACTTTTTATAAAATTAATATTTTTTTTAAATGTCACATTCAGTAGCTATCCTTATTTTATACAGTAATGTCAGAAGTTGTGCTACTAAATCAATGGTAGGTCAAATGAAGCTTCTTCCACCAAAACCTGCCAGAGTGAGAGGAAGATCTGATTTGAAATATAAAATGAGAAAGTGCTACTGCTATTGCGTCTCTTTTTCCCTTTCTCCTTCCTGATGCCAATTTCCCCCCAACTAAGTTTTGGTCAAGCAAAAAGCCTCTTCTCTCCCTCCCCTGCTTTGCCGACTTTATAGCAATAACATTTAGCATTTAGGCTTATATACTGCCCCATAGTGCTTTATTGCACTCTGTGAGTAGATAGAAGCATTATTTGCATATTGCCCCCAACAATCTGGCTCGTCATTTTACCAACCTCGGAAGGAAGGAGGACTGAGTCAACCTTGAGCTCTGTCAAGATTGAACTCCAGGCTGGGGGCAGAATTTTTGCCTTCAATGCTGCACTTTATCCACTGTGCCACCAATGGTTTATATTTTTACTTTTTATATTTATGTCCCACCTTTCCTCCAGGAGATCAAGGCAACATACATGACACTCCCTCCTCCCATTTTCTCCACGACAGCCCAACAACACTTCCTTGGGTGTGAGGAAGCAACTGCCCCAAAGTTACCCAATGAGGTCCGGTGGCTGAAAGTGGACTTGAACCCGGGTCTCCTAATTAATTCAACCCCCTAACCATTATACCTCATTAGGATTCTTTATACTCTCTGTATTTAGGTCTTTTGGCTGTAAACAACAATTATTATCTTATCATCTCTCCAACACACAGATACACACACACACACACACACACACACACACACACACACACACCCCAGAGCTATTGCTCTTCTGGGTGTTCAGTATTCAGTGTGAAGAGCAGAAGATTGACAAATTCAGATGCTGACAACCGTGGGGAGCCTCCTCCTTTGGGGTCTGCTAGAGCGAGGCTTCCATTGCCCCACTGTACCACCCATCTTGCAAAGATTGACTCTCTATTAGAGTGGCAAGCAGAGGCATCTGCAGAAGGCTTAAGATCTGCAGGATGGCCAGTGCAACACTCCAGTCAAAGCCCGCCCCTTTTGATGTACGGAAAGGCCAGGACTTCTGTCAACACAGTCCGCCATCTTGAAGATTTTCACTGACACAACCTAGAACTAAGGAGACAGTGAGAACAATTAATCAGTGGAATGGCTTGCTTCCAGAAGCTATGGGTGTTCCACCACTTGAGGTTTTTAAGAATAGACTGGACAAACATTTGACAAGTTATAGGGTCTTCTGCTTGAGCAGAGGCTTGGACTAGAAGATCTCCATGGTCCCTTCCAACTCTGTTATTCTATATTCTATAGATCAGGTGTTTGGTTATTCTCACAGCAAAAACCAAAGGGATAGAGAAGCAGAGTGCTTCCAATAACTGGATGGGGAGAGAAGTTTATACAGCAGATATGCTGGGTCAATGGGTGTTAAGCAGATTGCTTTCCTGGACTGTCCTGATGGGAAGTTTTGTGTTGGGAGAAGAGGGAAAACGTGGCTGCCAAACTAGAAGGTTAAAAATTACTTTGGGCTGTTTCAACTGTAGGTTGGGGATGAAATGGTGATGTCACAAGGACATGTTCCTTCCAAAAGGCTACTAAAGAGTTGTGTCATGGTAAGCAGGATGTGAGGATAATCCCTTCCAGTAGTTTGCTCTGCAGAGAAGAAAGTGTTAAGATAAGGATGCTGAAATTAAAGGTTCTTCTTTGTTTTCCCAACTATTCAGCCATCAGATTCCAGTTCAGTAGCTTCCATATCAATTGTGCCATCTGACTCCTTAGTAAAGGAGCTACTTCTTCGTAAGCTAGAAAAAAAGTGGGATAGACAGCTACACGACCAGATGGATTAACAACTGGCTGACTAACCATACTCAACGAGTAGTTCTCAATGGGTCTAAGTCTACATGGAGAGAAGTAAGCAGTGGGGTACCACAAGGTTCCGTCTTAGGCCCAGTACTCTAATATCTTCATAAATGACCTAGACGAGGGAATAGAAGGGGAACTAACCAAATTTGCAGATGATACCAAGCTGGCAGGAATAGCTAACACCCCAGAGGACAGGCTCAGGATCCAGATGGATCTTGACAGACTTGAACACTGGGCCCTATCTAATAAAATGAAATTCAATGCAGAGAAAAGTAAAGTCCTACACAGGTAAGAAAAACCAAAAATATACATATAAACTGGGTGAAACCACACTCAATAGCAGCGACTGTGAGAGGGATCTTGGAGTCTTAGTGTAAGGATCGCCTCTATGTCTAACTTAAGAAAGCGAGAACTTCTGAGACAATGTAGTTCAAAAGGATCTTTTATTAAGCAGAAGTGAAAGCATTCCATTCAAAGAAACGTCTGAATACCCTTAGGCAAAACAGGTAGAATTAAAACAA